>JAIGNY010003930.1:620000-862500 GCA_020152595.1 Chiridota heheva | reverse complement strand
CAGATTAGTAAGATATCAAGTAAGACACCCCTGCGTCCCTTCTTATGGTAATCATCCACTTTAGTAACATCTTCTGATAAGATTTAAAACAATGTATATTTCATCGCTCTAATTCCCTTTTGAAACAATAATTAACTTTCGTATCAAAATTCTTATCAAGATGGAACAGTCAGAATACCGAAAACGGCGAAATACGTATTAGGAACCAATTGCGTTGCGTGTAAGTTTTGATCTATGAATCACTTGACTAACGATTTTGCTTTTGCCAAATGTTACTGACATCCTAATATATATAATGCAACATAAATATTATTGTGACCACTATTGGTAAATATGATCACAATATATCTTAAGCCTTTAGACGAGTGTGCAAAATTTAGGGTGGTGGGTATGAATTATGAAGAAAGAAGAAAATGAGATATTGGTGTCGAGCTGTGAGTATTGCACTTTTTACTGAAAGGTTAAACATGAGTCAACAAGGCTTGAAAGCCTTCTCCGTATTTTTTTGTAGCTCAGTGAAAAAGTTCTTATCAAACACGGATTTTCTTACAATGAAATATGAGTCTGAATTGATGGCTTCCTTTATTTGAAAGGTGCATGCCTAAATAAGGAGCTCAAGGAATTCTTGAATTTTGCCTGAAACATGGCTGAAAAAAGAGAAACAACACCCCAGATCTGATTTTATCGTTTGAAACGATTTTACATTCCAACTTGCTTTCTTCGTGATCGTATGGGCACTAGTCTAAGTGGGGAGTTGGTATATATATATAGATGACTTGATTTATCTAAAAATAATTCACCTGAAATGAACTTTCTGATAAACTATAAACAATAATTAATTTATGTAACAAAATCTATCAATTGCGTTACAATCGTCAGGAATAAGTCATCAGGTCTTGATATCATACACATTTTCCAAGAAGATCATTGACAAATATTTTTTGACAAAAATAATTTTCCATGGTATAACATGTATTCTACAAAGAATTATTTTAGCATAGATGATCTTAATTGTTATAACCAAAGCGATTACCCTATTCGTATGAAGGTGTGTCACACCCAGAAGTGACAGGCTGTGGATCCTTTATCAGTTTAGGGGAAAGGGAAGTGGACAATAGGGGACAAACTTCAACAAAGTTTTCAGCCCAATTAAGTTGTGTGTATTTGAAAACTTGCTGTAATGAACTTTTCCTTACATCGAAAGTCAGAATATTATCGTATTCGTATCTTAACGGTGGTCCAGCGTTCATCCTTCAGACCCTTGGGATCTGTAATAATATATGATATCACAGTGGAATGATCACGTCATACATAAACCTTAAGCAGAGAACAACAATTTGATATGAAATTGTAAATGTAGCATAACATATCACCCTGAAGCCATTATATTAAAGTAAATTGATTGCTCAAATTCTGTTCATAAAAAAGTAATATTTTGTAAAAGAGGCATTCAAGTGCATGATCAATTCTACCACTCAACCGATTGCATAAAATTGTATATGATGCGTGATTTCTCGCTTATCTTAAATTGAAAAGGAATCACTTATCCTTGAATATTAAAGCACGTTTTCTTCATTTTCACGTTTTGCTTAGTTTGAAGCTGTACAGCTGTAGTGACTGTAATACGATCCGGTAGAGAGTACTACACAAACAGAATCAACATTTGATTGACACGTTAAAATTCATTCATCAACTTAATCATATTTGGAATACTTCCTTCATATTTAAAAAAAGTTATTGCTTTGCAAATGGATTCGTTGAAGTTATTAGGTTATAAGTTTTGTTGCGTCAGATGTATTCCAGATTTCAAATTAAATCTTTTAGTATTGTTAAGAAGTATTATATGATACATTATTGATTGTGTAATAGTATTAAGAAGGGTCTATACAGCCCCGTCACATAGTTTTCATATGGGTCATCGAATTGCCGTCACAGTTCGCGTCTGATTGGTAGGGGTCTGTATAGTTTTCATCTGGGCCATCGGATTGCCGTCACAGGATATTTGCGACTGTTCCGTAAAGCCCCTTTAACGATTTAACGAGGTTTATAGTTTTTCCTGACTGGTTCTGTAGGGTAAAAGTATCTAAAACGTTAAATTATTTCTTTGTAGTCTCTCTCAATATATAAAGACATGTCACAAGTATCATTTACGATGACGTCGCATAACGACACGTTAAACGAAACGTTGAAATACCCATTTACTTGTATCCTCGCAGGTCCAACGGGTTGTGGAAAAAAACTGTTGGGTGAGATCGCTGCTTGAACGACGCGACGCATACATTGATCCTTTACCCGAACGCATATATTAGTTCTATTCCGAAAATCCGATTATGAAGCGCTGAAGCGCGTTTTATTTCACGTGGGGTTCATGGAAGGCCTACCCACCGAGTTTTGAAACGTTTGGCTCCAGAAAGCAATAATATCCTAGTCATTGACGATCTTATAAATGAAGTGAATCCCATTGTAGCAACACTGTTTACCAAAGGCAGTCATCACCGAAACATATCCGTGTTGCTTCTTGTGCAGAATTTGTATTTCAAAGGCGGACGTACCCTCAGTCTCAACACGCATTACCTCGTCTACTTCAAAAATCCGCGCGATGCTTCTTCTATCGAATATGTGGTTCGTCAGTTGTTTCCGGGACGTGTGCGTTACGTCAGTGACGCCTACTCCAACGTCACACGAAAGCCGCATGGTTAGCTCTTTGTCAATTTTACCCCTACGACACCCGTTCGATATCGTCTGCAGACCGATATGTTTGGCCGACGTTGCGTGTACATACCAAGATAAATAAATGGACAACATTATCGTCTAACGAGTTTATTTGACATTATGACGTAGTCCCGTGAATTGTCAATAAAAAATGAACAATGTTTGGTTTGTAGCATTGACTTTTGGATAATTGTTTGAATTGCAGTGTCCACGTGACTACATTTAATTTGTTTGTTGCTTATGAGGTTTCTATCATGGAAAAATTCGACCAAGTGTTATAATGGCTCGTCCGCTCTGTTTGGGCGTTTTACCCAATGTCACATGCATGGATGTGAAAAGACACTTATGAAATACGTTTACCAAAGTGGGGTAATGTCATTTATCATGAAGAAGTTGAGATGTCAAGGCCCCTATCTAAAAGCGATCGCTAAAGGTATATCAAAACAACGTTTTCACGTATTGAATCACGCAAATAAACACTGTTTATGTGAGTGTTTCCTAAATGTATTAAAAGACAAGGTGAACGAACCTAACTCACGCGGAGACAAATACTATCAAGAGACATCGACGCAAGTTGCTGATTTTGGCTTGCCCTGACATCCCTTTGAATAACGTTCTAAAACTACGCGGTACAGAAATCTTTTTTCAAAACATCGTTGCGCCAGTACTAAAGCAACTGCCGAGTTTGTTGCTTGCCGTGATCCGTTTTCTGTTGTAATCATGACGAAGATGCTCGTCGTCACGCCCGACTCTTTGACGCGCAAATTCCGTGTGTTTAAAACGCCGGGGAAAGCCAAGACTGTCTTTTGATAAAAAAAATGCGATAGATCTTGGAACGATGCAATATCACCAATAAAGAAAATGTCAAACTGTACGAAGAAGCGCTGAGCCTATACACGATGTAACAGACGTACAACGTTAACCCCGTCTGTCTCTCCAGCTTCATTCCCGATTCATGAATCGCGATGTGTTGATGATGTCATAGCCAGCTTGCCAAAAGCTCTTCGAGGTAAAGCAGAACAGTTGACCAAGACGGTGGTACGCGAGATGACATGGAGTTCTAAAGGCGAACTGATGGTCAAGTTGTGGCTGGAATCCACGTTGTGGACCTACGAAGCAATTCGTTCCCGGAAAACTTTCACCCCGCAAGGACGCACGGTTTGTGGAAGGCTTGTTGCGCAAAAAACATTCCTCAAGAATTAATCGGTAATCGTAACGTATGGGATCGACTTCAACGTTTTCAACGTACATGAAAATTCGACGATGGTCAACCAGTAGAACGATCCCTGGGAAGACGACAACGACCAAACATTGGAACCAAGAACATCTTTCATGACACGTACACGACGCAGAGATCGTTATAAACAAAAAGACCGGTAGCTGCATTACCCTGAAAGCTAATAAAATTTAATCACACCCATCCTTTCCATTTAGTAATGAAGTATCCGTCATGACAAACATATCAGTACCTTTAGCGACTTTAAGCATGTTCTACAAAACATTACATGCATCAGCGCTTCCTGCAGAGGGCGTGTGATTCATCATGGCGACGAGAATATTTGCGACGGAAAAAGAGGAATAAAGTGAAAAAAAACCTCGAGACATCTACTACGATCCATCACAATCCGCTGGTTTCGCCGGAATCAATAAACTACACGCAGTAATCAAGAAACAGTTCCCAAATCTGACAAAGACTCGTGACGTCACTATCCTAGAAATCGCGTTATCGTGAACGGCATCGACGAGCAATGACAAGCCGACCTCGTCGATCTTAGTGCTTACTCTCGATAAAACAAAGAAGCGAAACGGATTTTGACGTGTATCGATGTGTTTTCAAAATATGCTTGGAACATCACTCTGAAAACAAAACGGGAGCGTCGCTCCTTCTTGCGTTAAAAAAAAAACTGTTCAACAACTCATGTCGTCTACCACGGAAGCTACAGACGGGCAAAGGAACAGAATTCTATAACCATCAAGTACAAGGTCATTTAGAAGAACAAGGTGTTGAACTCTTTTTGACGGAAAAAGAGCCCAAAGCCAATGTAGTGGAAAGATTCAATCGTACGTTAAACTTGAGAATGTGGCGTTATTTTACAGCCAACAGCACATACTGTCAGTACTGTGCAATTACACTCTTAGAATAAAAAAAAAAGGTTCTTCAAGGTTCTCAGTGGAACCCTGAGGCTCTTTACATAACCTTAAGGTTCTTTGAGAGGTAGAAGGGTTCTTTCTGGTTGGTCAGGGTTTATTGTGGAAGCTGGGTTCCTTCGGTTTGTAAATGGTTCTTTACAATTTTCTATAATTTTCAGAAAAGCATCAGACGCAGTTAAAATACTATTTCAAATATACAATTGTTTCGATAAATACTTAAAAAATGCAGTATTTTCAGAGACATTTTGTTTCGAGTAATGACTATAGAATGTTTGATTTCGTAAAAAATACAAATGAAACATACGCATTCTTAACATAGACACCTTGTAGAAATTTAGAATATTTTCTTAGCCAAATCCCATATCAAGGAAAAAATTATGATCTTCAAATTTGGAGAAAACTGAAGCTGGAATTCAAGTTTCTAACACAAACTTTTCACATAATGCCACGTACATTGAACAATGTTACGATGATTAGAATATCAGCCGATCTATGAACATTAAATTCCTATTGCCACAAACGTCCGCAAAATAGAAATATAAAAAAGTTGAGGCCGCGCACGGTGGGCATTTTTCAATAAGATATCAGAGTGAACTCTATTGCACTCTACTGTCAACATTAGTAGATTGGAAAGTCTCGAAGGATATCGTCACATTGAAAGTGCGAGCATTGGTTCAAAATAAAAGGAATAATCCAGTGAAATCCTAATTTATGTGATAGAGGACTATAATTCTTAAAAACACGCACGGGGAAAAACCATGTTGAAATCTTATTCTACCGAGGATTTATTGCACTTTACCTGTTCAAAGATTTCACCAGTGTATTGAAAAGTCATCTTGCAGTGCGATGTGTATTGTCGTAATTTTACATTCACGACAATTTTTGTTGAACTTACACTGTGCAAAGGCTTACGAATTATCTTGGCTCGAAACGGAATAAGATATCAACATGGGTTTTCACCAATTTGTTTCTTCACTTGTTCTCTATCATATGAAAATTCACGGGAATATTCCTTTATTTATGGTAATAAAAAAAATGTACCTCGCCGTAACACACGATGGATGGAAAGTGCTTCAGTCCCATAACTTTTAATATAAAACACATATGAAGAATATAAAGATACATAAAAAATCTCCAAAGGTTCCACAGAGAACCGTAAATTCCTGTGGTTTTTAGGTTTCAAAGGGAACCTATATAGACGGTTCCTTGAAGAACCTTAGTGGGTTCCAAATACGTGACAAGCTATAGAATCTTTAAAAGTTTCATGGAGAACCTTGGATTCGGGAAGTTTGAAGTTCCATGGGGAACCCATATCTACGGTGTCTTGAAGAACCATATTTGGTTCCAAATACGTGACAAGCTATAGAACCGACGTGTTGTCCTATTTGATGGCCTCTTACAACAGTACACGTCATCGCAGCATTGGTCGAGCACCTAAAGACGTAAACGCGCGCAACGAGTTGGCGGTCGGAAAACGTTGTACGGGGCCGAGACGAAGAAACCCAAAACAAAACCGACAACTTTTTACTTTGAATTAAATGAGTTTCTATGATGAATAAGCTAAGTGGAATTGAGTAACATAGGGAATATACATTGTGGCTGAGGAGATTTTACTCACAATGACCTAAATCGTAAGGGTAGAACCGTCCATTACAAAAAGCAGAAACAGGGCCACGGAGTCGGAGGAGGAGAAGGGGAGGGGGGGGGGGCTCTGGGGCTTCAGACACCAAATGATTTAAGGTTAACATAAGTTAACACGTTACCCGCCCTGATTAGCAGCCCGATATTGTTATTACATGTCACCTGACCTCATTAGCCCCCTCCCCATCTCAATATTTTGAACACTCCTACGCCCCTGAGAAAATATATACTAGAATATATTCTCAAGAGTGGCTTTGTCATTAAAAATTCATTGGAAAATATGGTATAAACATTTTTGTGCATAAACAAAAAGGAATCAATCAACCACTTAGCAAGTCCCTCCTAACCTTGGTAAATCTCTGGCTTTCAAATTCAGCATCCCGTGTTTAGATACTCAGTGGGTTTCCGATCAGTGCTCTACAACTGGTTAATAAAACTGATGTGGGCATCTTGATGTAAATACTCCAATGGAGTTCAGGATGTTATTAACTAAACCTTCAACCATCTCACCACGTTTCTTTCCCGAATTTCTTAGGGTCCATAAAAGGAGAAAAATACTTGAGGAAATAAGGAGGATTCAAAGGGGAGATGGGAGGGGGGGGGGCACTTTTCCCCTACTGTTTCTGAATTTGTATCTTTTGTATGATGATTCCCCCTCCCCCCTCCCCCCCCCCTCCCTTTCTTTTTTACCTCCCGAGCTTAAACATGATCACGCGACTGTTTTGCAAAGGGTATTTATTCCGCTGGACCGAAGAGACGTTCATCATCGATAAAGTCTTTCCACGTCGTCCCGCTGTATATACAGTGAATAATCTTGAAGGCGAAGATGTTCGGGTACGTTGTATCGTGAAAAATTGCAACGGATTGGTAAAAGGAAGCCGATGCCCTCTACAAAATCAAAAAGTTCGTGCGAACCCGCAAACGCAAGGACGGAAAGCGGGGGTATTTTGTCAAATGGTACGGCTATCCAAAGAAATTTGATAGTTGAGTCAGTAACGTGCGACGTGGTTAAATTCAAATGTGTGACAGTCAAAGCCTTCATTAACGTAAACGTCATCGTCATGGCCAAATCGTTTTACATAAGACTATCCAGCGGGTCCATGGAAGTGCATCTTAATAACACAGTGACCGAATACAAGATCAGACTTCCGAGACTTGTGCATCTTGACGGGGAATGGAAAGTCAGTATTGTGGAGTGTATTCCTGGTTTTAGATTTGTAAAGATACCAGTAAGCTGTACAGAAAAGTTGGTGGACGTAGTAAATTGCAACACATCCCACTTGAACCCTTGAGAACAATCAACAACATCGATCAACAATATCGTTTGGAGAAAGAAGATATTCACCCGAAAGATGGAGAAGCGGATTATGTTCAACGACAACAATCATAATGGACAACTGTTGATGAGAGCAAGACCGCGATACATGTTAAAATTGGAAGGCAAAATTACCCAAACGATTGGATGTCAAGACCCGTGTACTTTGAATGAAGACATCATCAGCTTTTCGTTTACACAGACATTATCACTCCGCATCCCGTAGGTGACCAGGAAGTACCGTTACCGTTACCGCTACTACAAAATCAACAAGAATCCTATCGAATCGATACAAATAACTATCCGTGACGGCCACAGGACGAAAAAACTTTTTCACGTCGGGACGAACCATCGTAATATTACATTTTGATAAACGACACACAGCTTTTTTGTATCCATATAGCGTTTATACAAACCTCGTTGTCATCACTAACATATTGATCATCGAATACACCCTATTATGGCCGACAAATGCAAAAGAAGTCGGAAAACAAGCATTGATCACTGGGACTGGAATTCTGGAAGACGTGATGGCCGAAGACAACATCAAGCACTCGACGAGCTAAAGAAGCAGGTCAACGTATGAAACGTCAGACCATGAACCGTGCCAAAGAGGCTCTGACGAAACAAGTTGGCAGTGGAAATAAACGAAAAAAGCCGATCGCTACCGTCAAGAATGCAAATCGTCGTCGAAAAGTATCCATGCATTCACATACAAAACTAAAGAGATCATATCTAAGCAACGCTCGTTTGAATAGCTATTTAGGTCAACATTCATCGCTTTATGCACATTCAGATAGTATTTTGACTTAGTCTGATCACACATATATGTACAACAATAACGTACATACGTTCTCATTCTTTGTTTGACCGTTGTATCATCAACATGGCTCTCGTTCACGACCATTCCACACCGTGTTCCAAATATAAAATGACCTGTTCAGCGTATCTCTGACGCAAATGGTGATCAAAGACAGCGAGTACGTTGAGTACCGTCCGTTTGGAGGATTTACCTCTTTGGGTCCGATCGATTTCATCATCTCAGGTACGAGCAGCAAGTACCTGGACATCAATAACACTCAGCTTTACAGCAAAGTGAAAATCACAATTCAGACGGAAGCGATTGTGACATTGCCGAGGATAACGGAAAAGTGGCCCCCGTCAACCTGATGTTGCATTCTATGTTTTCACAAGTAGACGTGGTCCTCAATAGTAAGCTTATCAGTGACTCAACATCAACATACCCATACCGTGTGAAAATCGAAATCTCACTCAACTATGACAAAGAAGCCAAACACTCACATCTGCAGTCTTAGTTTTACTTTAAAGATATTACAGGACACATGAATTTTTACGATTTGACGGTTGAAGTTAGTCCTAATACAGGCTTGGAACATCGATTCGACAAAACCAAAGGCTGGAAAGTCTTCGAGGTGATGGGTCCGACTCATGCTGACATCTTCGCTCAAACAACGTGCTGTTGCCTGGCTCCGAAGTGCGACTGCATTGCAGTACAAATTTCTTCTGTCTGACTTCGGGGGATGCAGACGTCGACTTTTGAGTTCACATCTTGAATGCCGTGCTATATGACCTGCAGTGACACCCACATGCTCAACGTCATCGCCATGTTGGAGAGAGAAAGCCGGCCATGTACAAGATCCGTCGCACTGTCATCCGAAACATTACCATTCCCACCAGAACACAAGACTTGCAGCGAAACAATGTGTACTTAGGCGAATTGCTGAAAAGACTTGTGCTTTGTTTGGTAGACAGCCGCGTTTAACGGCAACTACAGGAAAAATCCGTTCCGATTTCAACAACTTCAATCTAAACAAGTTGACAGTACACGTTGACGAAAAACAGTATCTATCCACCCCGCTCACGCCCAATTTTGGCTCACACCAGGCTCTACGCAGATACCTTCAGTTGTTTACGTCACGGTTCGTTTGTATAGCCATGGGGTGTGGATATTACTCCTACAGACTTTTTCGACGGTTACACAATGTTTGCGTTCGATCTGACACCTGATGAATCACACGGACAGCATTACTCAGTAAACAAACGAAGCAATTTACGTGTTGATTTTAGATTTGCGACCGCTTTGACTACCAGCACTAACCTCCTCATCTACGCCGAATTCGACAACATAATAAAAATCAATAAAAACCGCAACATCCTGTACGACTTTAACAATTGATATCCATGGAGACGACCGATCTCGTCAAGAATTTGGATGATTCCGACAATTACACACAATGGATGATATGTGATGTGTACATTAGTGTTCACGCTGCCAATCAGTTACACTACCCATCTCAACGTCCCGCCGCATTGATGATCAACACGGATCCGAGCTGAAAACCTGAAAAACATTGGATTGTCATTTACATTCCATTTGACGGACCATGGGAGTATTTCAATTGTTATGGTGAATTTCCTAATGTTCCTGCTATACGAAATTATCTGAAGGAGAAACCGGTAATCTACAATCGTAAACCGCTACAGAGTCCGACGTCGGATGTCTGTGGTCATCATTGCATTCACTATTTTGCACACCGAGCACGAGGACAACAAATGCCATCATAACGGTACGGTTTGGAGAGGGTGTGGAACGTAACGATGGGGATATCATAGGACGTCAGTATGAAGGATTATAGATTTAACGCCCATAGCTACTGAAGATTACTTTCTAAAGACGGTGAGCATCCGAAATGACTGGTGTCGGAACGGGTAACCCGGTCTCCTCGTCACAAAGACAGACTCCAACTAGAGTAGTTCATTGTTAAAAAAGAGGGCGCCATATCGCAAACTTATAATGATAAATATGGTAAACCGGATCCTTCGAACTGCTGATATAATGATAACTTTTGTGTGAACATTTGCTACTTTTAAATTTCATTTAAAATATTTATTGTTTGATTAATGATATTTTTAGCGCCTTTTAGCTGCATGTTATTTTCTGGCTGTTGTAAAAAAATGAAAAAAAGGTGACTTCAGTGTGTAAACGTGTTTCTTATTGTTGTATATTTTACTGCTTTTTCTAGTATTTCTCTCGATTATTGCATTTCAAACGATGTACCCTTTGCCACCCCTACCACTTTCTCCTTTAGAAATACATGCATAATACATCGTTCCCCTCCCGCCACATTTCAAAATGGTTTTGCCATAGTTTTAAGAAAAACATTGTCGCAATTGACAGTGTTTCAGAAAAATTGTTTCTTAAATGTTGTGTGAAAGCTAAATATCTCTTCTCAAATTTTGCTCCTTGTGTTATTTCAATGGAATTTTAAAATCAATTTTGGTTCTCAATTTTGGTTCTCAAACTAAAAATTGTTTCTCAAAATACACACTTTCATAAAAAAAAAATGTTTTTCAAAAGACACACTTTCAGAAAAATGTTTATTAAATGTCGTTTGCAAACTAAAGTTCTCTTCTTAAAGTGTCAGGGTAAAATACAAATTGTTGTGTGAAAATTTCATTCAATCACGAAGAACAATGAAAAAAGCTCCTGGCTTCCTCACCAAAAATGAGTAAACATTCAGTCGCCACTTCGAAAATAGGAGAGGCCCAGTCCCTACATTTTTTTGCAACCTGCTTGTTAGTCCGTCCGGGTTATAACGGTAAAATTGTAATTAATGTTCAATACATGGATCAAACGGAAAACGTTATGCAACAGTCTTCCTGGAAAATCAATAGGGGGGGATATATATATATTTATATATATATATATGTATACACACACACACACACATATATATATATATATGTATATATATATATATATATATATATATATATATATATATATATATATATATATATATATATATATATATATATATATATATATATATATATATGTATATATATATATATATATACATATATATATATATATACATATATATATATATATATATATATATATATATATATATATATATATATATATATATATATATATATATATATATATATATATATATATATATATATATATATATATATATATATATATATTTATATATATATATATATATATATATATATATATATATATATATATATATATATATATATATATATATATATATATATATATATATATATATATATATATATATATATATATATATATATATATATATATATATATATATATATATATATATATATATGTTGAGTAGATAAAGTGTTTACAGAACCAATTAATCTATGCACAAAAAGTGTAGCTGGAATATAAAATGTGTTCTCATTGCAAGAAGGAAAGTGAGAGATAAATCATTTTAGGCATATGTACACGATGACGTATAATCAAAACTGTCAAAATCAGTAAATACAATTAGCAAGCATGAGAAATTACAATTTTTTAAAGTAGGACATTCTTGTAATACGGCGTCCTTCATTTTGTCAATGACATTTCCTGTAATTCCTGGTTATTATTATATTCAAACCATTGGGCATCTACAAATTCTTTGCATTATGAGGCAGTGATATTCTTTGAATGGTTGAAAATAAATATAATTTATTCATATATCGATTTTGCATTATTAGAGATATATCGGGAAAAACATTTTGCAAGATTTGTTTTTAATTCATTCCCTTTCTTGGTCGTCTGCACTTCCTCAAAGCTTTTGAAACCGGCTGCAGAACTTCTGTTATTGAGTTAGATCTCTTCTGGACTTTTAAGTACGACATTTATTTTGACAAAGATTCAACCATGGCACTCGTTATTGCTTTCTCACCACATATCCGTATCACTAACAATGACTCATATTCCAAAGTTCAAAAAGAAAACAATTTATACAATAATTTTTCATAGATATTTCAATAAGTTTCTCTTACTACATATACTGAAAATTATGTTTCCAAAAATAGAAATTAAACCATATTTTGAAATGAAATGCCGGAGGTTTGTGTTATTTAACTTAATTACTGTTGGTGCTTAACTTTTCTATCAAGTTCTTGATAGCCTAAACACTAAATACTAAACACTTTTGAAAGTTGAAAATTGTACTTTCGCAGAATTCGGACATTTTGATATGCATTGTCATACTGTTGTTACTGTTATGAGTATTATCTAAACATGGACAATTCTCAATTTGCATTTCGTATGGATAGGTGGAACGTATCTTGAGTTGCCACAGCTTTTCTCATTTTTTGTATCTTAATATATTTTGAATCTTATTCTGGTCCTAATTTAATTTATACAATTTTGCAAAATGAAATTGAAGTCTCTGATAAAATCAAAGTAATTTCATAAGCTTAGCGTGAACTGTCAGTTATGATCCATATCAGTGAGGTGAATAGTTTAAAGAATACTGATTGAAATGCGTTCTTGTATAAGCAAATTTAATTAAATAGTAACAATGAAATACCAAGGGAGTGTTCTTCTTCTCTAAAGAGCGGTCACCCAGTAAATGAGGATGAATCTGTAGGCCTCTGCAACAAAAACAAAAATAGTGACAAATACAGCAAGGTGGCGGACAACTTTCCGGGAAATGGATCGGTTTGTTTAATTTTTGTCATAAATCTTTTGATCTTGACGGCCATTTGTACTGGACATCATTGAAAATCTAGGCATTTTTCCTACACATTTTAGATTAAGAAAAGCTATTTTGCAAAAATGTAAAAGATTATGTTCCAAATTTATGATATATGAAAAAGTATTTTATATAATTTTTAGAAATATCGTTTACAAATTTCAGTCATTGAAAATGATGAGAAAACCATTTAGTCTCTGATTGGGGAAATGGATACAGTGATTCAATGACTTTTATCAGAATCCGTTGATTGCTACTTAAATGATGAAAGTTGCCAGAGGATTACAACAGTAATTTGCTCACAGAAGTAAATAGATACAGTATGTATGTTAATTTGGGTATGAATCTATTCAAGTTTGAAAAAAGAATCTATTTTAGTCTTGGTCTGTTTATCACATGTTATAAGCAACATGTATATAAGCTGTAAGTTTTTGTGATTTCAGAAAATGTGGAAAATGTACAAGACTGGTGAAGTCTATTCACGTAGTTCCTTTAAGAAACATATACCCTTTCGGCAGAAAGAAGTACAATAATGACATTCTTTGTCTGCATAAAACACTTGCAATTCGAGTGTTGTTTGTTCAGACGTTAAAAGTTTTGTCTAATTGATGGTATCTCATGACATTTTACATGAATATATCTATTTCTTATTTAATATATAAGACAATTTTGACAAGACATATTGCACCAGCATTTCATGAAAACATATACACAGTTTGTGAATGGCTCTAATTGGAAAGGTGGTTGAGTCACACAATTTTCTTTTTTACATTTCATAAGGGATTGTAAAAATGAAGACACAGATACATTTAACGCTTGACGATAATTTTCAGCGACAAACAACGTCTCAAAGCCATTAGTAAACTAAATCTTATTAATGTTTGGAGGCATTCAACGTTTGGATTTCGTTTTTTTTAAATTTCGCCGAAGAGTTTGCATTCTATAAGTTTCTGCTTTGATAGATAACCACAATAGTCACAGTTGATATAACGGTTGTCAGGGAATTCTCAGTTTCAATTTTCGCATTATCACATCGGTCTTTCTGGTCTAATATCATGGTTCAAAGAAGCTACGCACGACCTTTATTGACGTTAACTCACTATAATAGAGGTGATACATTCAACAAACATACCGACGTATATTTCCTTTGTGGACAGATATATTTACAAGTGGCCAATCATTTTCTGGCCTACTTCACTATCATGAAATTGCTTTGAAGCCGAATATCATTTTGATTAAATTGGGACGATCATTTATAATTTAAAGGATCTTCATGGAAGTTATCATACTGATTAAAAACCACATCTTGCAGCCTTGTCTCATTTGCTCATTCTGTTTTGATAATGACCACATTTTTTGTTATTGTCCTGATTGGACATTTTATTCGATTGAGCAAATGCATCAAGACCTTAAAGAAATAGTTCATGGGTCAGCAAGTCTATCTTATATAAATGAGAGCTTCAAAACTAAAAAACAGAATGGTGAAGAAAGCATTTAAAAATAGTGTTCTGTTAAGGAGGTATTTAAGTTTAAAGTTTAGCATCATTAGTGTAGAAACGACTGAAATCAGACTAGTTGTGACGTCATAGGTTCAGATTACTCAAGGTCTCCATGCATTTTATTATATTTTGTCCTACGATTTTATGGCTTGAAAACCTTTGGATTTGTCAGTAAAGTAGTAAAACAGAATCTTGTAAGGGTAATCATAATATACCACCTGAAGAAAGTTTGAGGAAAATATTTCAAATAGGAAAAAAAGTGTAAAAATTTCTTTAAAATACATTAACAATTGTTAAGAATGTGAGACCAACCCTCCCATAGTAGGTTTGCTACATCAGTGATTTCCCTTAAATATCTTTTTGACGAAACAAGATTTTGGAATGCTTTCTTCACCATTTTGTTTCTTTTAAATTCCTTTTTCATATAAGATAAACTTGCTTGACCACTGAACTAATCCTTTAAAAGATTAGTTTAGTTGTAGAGGGAGCTATTGATTGCTACTAAAGTTGTAAACAATGAATAATGATAATAGCAATGAATAATAATAATAACAATGAATAATAATAATAGCATTGAATAATAATAATAACAATGAATAATAATAATAACAATTAATAATGACAATGACACTGACATTGACAATGACAATGACAATAACAAAAACAATAATGGTAATGATAATTATGATAATAATAATTATAATAATAATAACTGGTTTATATACCGTAGTCTGTAGAAGAGTGACGTCATATCTTCATTTTTAAGCATTTCTATTTGTATTGCAAATGTACTAAACAATGATCAGCAATTTTGAAACTTGTTTTAACATCGTTATTTGTATTGAAAATATACTAAACTATCTATTTCACAAAAGATCAGTATTTTTGAAACTTGTTTCATATGTTAAATCATATATACTCTACTATACTCTGTTTTGAAGCTTTTCTGACACATTCAATGGTTGTCAGTTTAAAAATAAAAGATCCAGCAAAACAGTAAAACACAAGACTTTTGAAGAATGTGAGGATGTGATGTCACAAGTCTTGATTTTCGTAAATTCTACACAACGGGACAGAACTTTACACTTGCTCCTTTAATGTTCTAGATGAAATTGTTTGAAGATGGATTTTACTCTTGACAGAAGCATTATCTTCATATATGTTACAAATCTCTTTTACCGTCAGTTTCGTATAAAATGCATGAACATTAATAATTTACATCTTAATGCTAAACATAAAACTTTAGAAATTAAGGGTCGCTATCAAAGTGAGTTTCAATTAACAAAAGGATATGTTTTCCTCCCTTAAAATGTATCTATTTCCAGAAACCGTGTGAAATTGAATAATTCAAGAATTTCCAAGGTCATATGCTATGTGCTCTCAGCAAAGCGGCTTGTCAGTGTTTAGGTTTGCTTATATGCAAAACATAAATCTACAAGTGGCAGAATATGATACATGAAAAGAGCGTGAAAGCATCTTAAAATTTCACAAATGGAAGATAAATATCATATAATAGTCTTGTATTTTAGTAGTATCAGTAAGAAATAAAAAAAAGGACTCTAGGACACACAATTCAACCTAGATAAATCATACATGTGCAAGTTATGTGCATATTTTCAAATAAATAATCCGTCTTTATCACTGGAAATCATTTACGGGTTGAGACTTTGGGAAAACTACCTAGTAATTTAACTTCAACAGGATGTAAGTTTTATCATATCAATTTGATCAATTCATGTATTCGATGGAGATTGGTCTTAACGGTGTCACGATATTAAGGGGGAAAGGGTCATCGTCATGAAGAAATGAAGAATGTTGAAAATGCTAATAAATTGAGGAGAATGCAACCAAAAGGAATCGCACATAATGGAGTTCGTATGCTCTATCCGTTGAATACTATCATATATACCGGTTTGGCATGGATCTCATGAATATTTTGTATAAAAAATGATAACAATTAAGTGGTATATTTCAGAATCCGGCAGATGACGGCCACGATCTGCATGTCTATTGACGACATTCAGGTCTAAAACAGCATCAAATAAAAGTTAGATTTTTAAGTTGTTAAATTGCTTTGGTGGCTAAAATAAAAGACTTTCCCTCCTTACAAAGGCTTTCTATTACGATTTGACACATATCTATCGAGGGTATTTAGATCCTTTTCCTGCTCTGACTAGCATTGTCTCCTTTTATTAATCTTTGCAATGTAAAGTAGTAGTCACGTCCAATTAAATTAATTTCATTTGGTTCCAATCGCTGTCCTTCAAATTGTGTGCCAGTTGTTATCATTCAGTCATTGTCGATCAAGTAATGAAGACTGCTTCCTGCTTAATGAAGACACACATAAATGTGTGTGACATAACTGTCACATATTGCAGTCCGTGAATAACTTCTAAAAATGTCTGCAGCATGATCTGTTTATGTATCATTGTTATAACACCATGTCTTTTACTAAACTAATACAGTTGGTCGATATTTCTATATTAAAGTTAATTATCAAGATCTACTTCTTTATTTCTATTTTCAATATATTTCCGCATTTGCTTCACGTCTCCACTCGCGTAGAAGGAAATAAGTTTCTTATAAAAGGAACTGGGATATGACGTCCACTATTTCATGATATATCCCTTTATTTTAAATAATTGTATTATTCTCAGTTATTGTATTGTATCTCATTATTGTATTTCTATGATATCTGATAATATAAGTATACCTGGTCGATATATAAAGTTTAAAAACAACCTGAGTTGATGAGCTTAGTATTTAGTCAATCGAAACAAGCCAACGAGATCCCCTAGACATAACGATCCTAATGATATATTCCTAATTTGATATTACTCCTGAGTATCCTTTTACATTATCTGCCTTAATTAGGCTTAATAGTGTTTGTCTTAATTAAGCAAGTACACGTTATGGGGAATTTTGTGTTCGGGGTTCCGTACAAATATATATATATTGCTGTGATAATGCTCGTACCCCAATGTGTTGATCTTGTTTAGGCCCACACAGGTTGAACTTTCTCTGGATAAACGGGATCTCTGAAAACATATTGTTGTGCCCCTCGTTCTGGTTGTTTAAAATCCCTTACACGGTATCAAAAAAATAGTATTACATCCATGCTTCTTTAACTTTTTTAATACAATACTTAAAAGATAATCAAAATTGTCTACTTGACAAATCATTGACTATTCGAACCACCTTACCCTTCATCAAAGCAATATTAAGCTGCCTTTTCACTTGCTTGCTTATATAGATATAAATGTACTCCATAGGCAGACGAAAGAATGTAAAGAATCTTAGTCTGTAAAAGACTAAGAAAATAGTCTTAGCCTGTATCGAACCTTCAGTGCGAAATGTGTGTGACAAATGTTTCTATTTTGTCTAATTTATGATATATCATGACATTCTATACCAACATCTGCTGTTGTGCCAGCACATATCATGCCATCATGTGTTGCATGGCCTCTGTTTCTAACACTGCATATTGATATAATAAAAAAGTTGCCGAGTCACAAACTGGTCGTTTTTCGAAGAATTACAACGTGTGTGCGCGCTTGAAGATAATATCCGGTGACAGGCAACGCATCAGCAGGGAAATGACACGTTGAGATTTCGTTTGATAATTTTGCCAAAGATATTACATCTGAAAAGGTGCTGGTTTACTAAACAGCCAAACTAGTTAATGTAAACTGGTAAATGTTGTCTTCGGATTCTCAGTTTTAATTTCCACATCGCTTCATAATTGTTTCAGCTAAACTTTATATACAAACGAGAAGCTGAAACCCAAGATGTTAATCTTCCGTCTACCTAAAGTTTCAAAGGTTAGATAACACAATACTGCTCAAATATTTAACACTTCTTATCAAATGAAGCTAAAATTATTACTCTGTATGTCAATAAGCCACGAAGCTGCAGGTGCAATGCAGTTTCAAGTTTTCACACCACTAATCTATAGAATACCACACAGGTCATCCACTGCATGCTCCAGAAAAGTCAAAGAAGTATGTCGTTTGAAGAGTTGCAGATGAATTTTTTATATGAATGAAGCAAGCGTAATAAGTTCATCACCCATTGAAATCGGTTGGCACAGCTGCGTCCACTTGCCATTAATTGTGTTGATGGGGTTTTGACTGCTCTGTATGTTTTGCAACGCTATATTTATACAGATTACAGTTTCTTTTACTCCTTTAGCGACGAATTTACTATTCAGCTAAGTAACAAATCAACGCCGATTAAACATGGCAATATACAGGCATGATCCATTAAAATATTGTAATATGACAATATTAGTTTTGATAGTTGAAGGAAGTAGATCATAGATTATTCAATGGCTATTCTCCGTCTGAGTCTGGAACAACAAGACGGTTAACATAAACTAAAAGCATGGGATGATAGAATATATTTGAAATTCTTAATTAGAAAATCACCACGAATTTTTGAAACTTTGGCTCATTTTCATCTACATTTTGAGCAAATCTCAGATTGAGATTGGACCAGATATATTCTTTTAGGGGTTTCAAATATAATCTTCAAACCACACAAAGAAGCTATCTGTGCATTTGACGAGAAGTGATGTATCATGCATGTTGCTATACTACTATACCCAGTATATTACCGTTTCCCAAACTGTGTGAAGGTGCTACAAATCCCCAAAAGAAAACTAATTTTCCTCATATAAGTTTTCTTCATATAAAATTCAAAATAATTGTTAAACTGGCTCATCGTTTTACCACCTTATTTCTAACACAGTTAAAACTAAAACCGTATTAGAAATATAGAGAATATATAAGGAACTGGTATATGATAATAAAACCTGTAATCATAAATAGAATAACACTTTTTCCTTGACCTGTACGTTGTCTAATTCAAAGCCAAAGCTATCATTAATCAACACTCACACCTTTAAAACCCTTTCGACATCTTTTGGAGAATAGAAGACTTTAGAAATGAAACTTAAATTGTGCTTATGTTTTCATAATAAACATCTATATAGAGAGGCCTGTGTAATTTGCTTCGAGAGTTTTTAGACACAATGCTCTTGTCAATGTAAAGCACTCTAACTAATGTTCATGACGAGTTAAGTTCTTAATTCGTTACTTATTTGTTACTTTATCTCTAATACAGGTAAAACTAAAACTGTATTAGAATTATAGAGACAGCGTCCGTATATATGGAATTGGTATATGATAATAAAACCTGTAATCATAAATAAATTAATACTTTTTCATTGACCTGTACGTTGTCTCGTATAATTCAAATGCCTCAAGAGGTGGAAATGACCACTTCAACTATTCATTGAATAATCGTCGAGAGGATGAATTGAGATCGCATTTGCCTACTACACAACTTGATGTAGTAAAGATACCTTTTGCATATGAATACCTTTTTGAAGTGCAGTATCTTTTGCGTTCGCTTATCGTGGTATTATTGTGTTAGTAATGTATCTATATGTAATTAAATACAAGATCGGTGAAATAATTTTTTTAACGATGGATTTCATACACGTATTGTATGATGTATTCAACGTGAGAATTGCAAAGAGGTAACTTTATATCTCCTCAGCTCAGTAGAAGTATGCTCATGCCACGTGGATACGCACGTTCTTCGCAATTTTTGATGTTTTTTATCAAAATTAATCAAACTGTTTTTACTCATTGAAAATGTTTATGCACACATTTTTCAGATGGTAAATCACGAACACACCATTGGCATCTTCTCCTAAAACTCAGTTGACATAGACAGAGGTTGTATATTCACAAAATGCAATCAAATTCACCAAGACTTCAAGTTTTGTAATACGTTTATGGGGATATAGTTCAGTGGTAGAGCATTCGACTGCAGATCGAGAGGTCCCTGGTTCAAATCCGGGTGTCCCCTAATAATCATTGAGTTTTAAGCATGTTTTCGTAACCTATTATATCCAATTAATAGTATATGTTGTGTATTCTTTGGATTTGAATGAATAAATAAAGTTTACAAGTTGAGATTAAATGCTGATGTTGATTTCTCTCGAAGTATGTTAGAATTTTCAACTTGTGTTATTTGTTAGGTACAAAGAACATGCTTGACCACTAAACTAATCCCTTAATGCCTCTGCAGTGAAACGAATAGCTTATACAAACGCCCATTTAAATTGTACATGTTATTAATATCTAAAGATTTCCTTGTTTTAAATTGATTTAGTTCAACGATGAACTTTATATCAGCATAGTTTAGCTGTGTTTTAGATCTCTTGTTAAAGTAATTCTAACTTGAGCTGAGAGAATATGTTGAACTGTTGAATACCTCACAAAGATATATTGATAGGTAAATTGATCATACCACGGAATATCTTGATATTCTTGAAAATCTTGATATGTTTATTGATATGCAATAACAGGTTAAGACTGAGTTAGAGGGAAACATACTATTTATCAAATTGCATGCAATAAAACAACACTATTGCCTATTTTGTGCACACCTGCGGCCTATTTTGATTACGCGATATGATAACATAAGCGCAAGCTAAACAGACCAATTTATATCGGACGAAAATACGGGCAAAGATCTAAGTAAAAGGTGGACTTGGGATTTTTTACTGAACTTGGTCCATGCCCGTACTCCATTGAGCAATGCTTGTCATGTCAACAAGTTTTCTTTACTATAGAAAAAAATCAGAGTCATTCTATTAAATTCATGCAGTAAAATAAATTTACATGCATTTGGTATAAAGCAAGCAATGCAACATTTTATTTACAACGTAAATAATACGTAACAGCTCCGCTATTTCATATATCAAACCTTAATGTACTTGTGTAAACTTTGCAATGCACCTACTGGGTTCATTCAGAATGTCTGTCATCAGCAATCTAAAATTTGTCGCCATGGCAACATGATAACAAAGACAATGATAATGCTACAGCAATCTAAGGACATTAGCACATTTCTTGACGTGTTTACCTCTCACAGTCATAAATTGCATGTATTGAAACACTTAGAAACAGTAGGATTGAATTGCAAGTCTTTACCAGGTCTGCATTCTGTGAATTTGCAAAACTATGCTCAATTGAGGTTAATTGATACTGCTGAGAGTTGGTAGTCCATTTAATATTTTCTTGTATGCTAATCTTCTCAGCTAATCAATATTAAAATAACCCTGGTGATATTTAAACTAAATATAGAGTAAGATAATCTTGAGAAGTTAAAAATGATTTTGAACACGATTCTTTCTTGTGTTTGTTTGGATATATGCAACAAAAATGCTTCAACATTGCCAAGAGAAATAAGAGAGGATGTATCCGATTTTCAAAAACAAAAAACCAAAGGACATCAGTCAACTGTATACTTTGATCATATTTTAACTTTTTCCGTGCATGAATATGCTATAAAAAATAGCCTAAACTGCTAAAGGTCAAGTTAAACATCAACACGTGGGTTTAATATTTGCTCTTACAATTTTATGAAATGATTTCATCAGAAAAGGACTAACCTTTGTTATCACCAGTATTTCTTAATACAAAATTTGTATAGCAAAGAGCATATTATTAGAAGAATAGAATACACTTCTTTGACTGGTTTCTTAATTAAACGTATTTTGTGTCAATAATCGGGTTTTGCTATTAAACATTAAAAATACTATTACGAAGTGAATGATAGCAATATTAATGTGCTCCCACATGTGCTTGATGTGTTCCTTGCTTTGAAGCGACTAAATTATGCTAGATGGAGATCCCTTTTTTTCCCACAAGCTGCAGAATATGGATTGCAAAGCTCGTGACATTTTGAAGGGAGGTGTCATGTCAATACGTCGCGAGAGGTATTACAGCTTTCACAAATTCACATGGTGCCTTCAGAAGATGGTGCATCACCCTCATCCAACTTAATGTGGCTCTGACAGAACTTTGTGAGCTACTTAGTCTTCTCAAAGGAGAGAAACCTGTTAATGAACTAAGAAAATGGAGAACTCAACGTGACAATGCTGACAATAATGCTGGACCCTAAACAACACATGCAACCCTTTCACCCCTGATTCTCCAGCTGAGCTAGTGAATGTGTCATCTTGAAGAGCAGCGAATGATACAACCAAGAGATATCTCCTAGAAACACTAGAGCAAGAACAGAAGCTTCGATTACAGTTTGAAAAAAAGAAATGTGCAGGAGACGGTGTGGGATTTCTGGAGCCTTTGACAATCATCAAGGCTTTGAATTTTGCAGTCGAGAATGTGAAAGAAGCTAGGAATGCAGTACGGAAGCTGAATGCAGCAGAGGGTGTCAGATATGTTTTTGGGCGGATCCTACCTGTTGCACCTAAGACAAGCGATGCACTTGACCTCAACATATTCTTAGATTTCCCATTACTGAAGTTCCTCTTTTCTTGTTCATAGTAACAAAAGCCCACTTAAGACAGACAAAGCAACTCTCACAATATTCCTTGAAGGTAGACAGGAAGTTCTTATCGTGGATAGTAGTCTTCTCTCAATCACAACCACAGTGATAGATAAAGTTTTATTGTCCATAAAATTGTGCTTTAACACAACATGTCCAGATGCATCACCATGGCAAGAGATCTTTCTTGAAGGTTTGTTTGAATCGAGGATAGTAAATCCACCTTGACACATCCATCCATTAAAGACTGAGCGAAACTTCCGTCATTCATCGGATGGAACATTTATTATCACAAACCTAATCAAGCCCAACAACAGAGTGGTACAGAATTACTTAAAAATGGGTCATTTAAAGAAGTTTGCAAAGTTCGTGATGGAAGAATGGAAGAAGCCACAGTATGGGTCAATAATTGGAGGTAAAACAATTTATGTCTTACATGGTGGTGTGTGTATGCGAATGAAGAACGAGAACAATCCACTGCAAACACAAGAACCCCGCACCTGTCAATATCAACACGAGGAGGCTGATACACTCATTGCATTTCACACGAACAATATTTCCAGTAGTAACATTCTTGTTAGATCTACTGATACAGACGTACTCATCATTCTGATTGGACTCTCTAGAAGATTGACGGGGATAAACATCATCATGGACTATGGATCTGACAGCCACCGAAGATACATTGACGTCTCTAATTTAGCTGATCCTCTTGAAAAGAAGCAGCCCGATTTAACCGACCACTTATTTGCATTCACGCCCTGACAGGTTGTGATTATACTTCATGTTTCTTCAGAAAGGGAAAAGTGAAACCATTTTAAAGGATGGAATCAGATGTTACTTTTGAGACTGTAATACGATCTTTGACTTTGGATGCAATAGATTTTCCAGGCGTTACTTCATTTGTCTGCTCCTTGTATGGATCCAAAACATCAGACATAAATGAGTCTGATTTACGGCATTCGTACAGATGAGTGGTAGTAAAAAGGAAGATCCTCTCTCAACAATAAAGAATATCAACTGTGCTTCTCTTCCTCCATGCGCCAAAACATTTCACAGCCATATCAAAAGGGCTCAGTATGTGGCAAAAATGTGGAAAGGGCAGATCAGGCTGATCCAACTTGTGGAGAGTCTCACAGACTACGGGTGGAAATTGACCCAAAGGGCTTTGAACCAGACTGGTAATCAGGAAGTTCAGTTATCAAGACTCTCACAGCTCTGCTCACTGGTAACGTGGACAGCTCTACAAGTGAGGTAGAGTCAGATAGCAGGATAGTTCTTGAAGTGACTCGGAGAGTGTAGTTAGTGATACAGGAGAAATGAAATCATCAGACCATGAAAAAAGACACTTATATCATTATGTTTTACTGTATGTAAATATGTATTTCACTGTTTTTATAAAAACGGATATTGGTATTATTATCCGTGCTATATCTGTGTTAGTAAATGATACAGAATGTGTAGTAGCATGGGCATATCACTATTTCTTTTAAGAATATTAAGTCAAGAGCTTCATAATTGGAAGCGAGCATTATATGTGGGAATGCAAGGACAATGCATATTGTATAAAAAAGTGATAAAATGGCTTCTCGCAGTTGAGATACCAAGTCAATTATATGAACTAGAAAATTAGGTGCACAGATTAAAAATAAGTGATGAACTATGAATTGGTTCAGTTTGTGATTGTTTTTATTGTACTCATTGACCATTAAACCATGGGTGTGTAGCAGTATGAAGTATAAGTTTCTAAATATTAAAGAAAATAGAAGTTATGGAAATGGCACCAGTAATTACGTGATTTCGGCGAATGCAACAAATAACACGCTGTTATAGTTACTGGTGTATATTACTGGTGTATTCTTTGACCATAAAACATGGGTGTAGACACATTAATTCTTATTATATCAAGTACAGTTTTATAGATATTGAAGAAAATATATTCTATGGTTATGGCATCACCTATTACGTGGTTGTGGCCGATGAATAAATTACAGAGGAAACTATGCTTATTATTTCATGATGATATGGTTACCAATGTATTCACTGACCATGAAAACATGGGTGTAGACACATTACCAAGCACAGGACTCCAGATATTGCTGAAATGGATTTGTGCTAATGACGTCATTGATTACGTGATTTTGGCCGGAACCCCCTGGCCCCGACCCGGCAGCAATGCATTTTTGTAATGTGGGAGGAGTGAGCTTTCAACCCATGAAGTCAGTTGTTCCGGAGCTTTTCACTTGAATAAAAGTTCTGGGCTCCCGGTTTATCTGTAAAGGACGTAATAACGATTACAACACGGAAAAATGCAAGAGAGGTCTGTCATTTTGTCCATCATCAATTTGCACACTATTAAAATGAAAGAAAAGGGGCATTTCATTACAGCTAATGTGTTTGTTTTGCGCTACTGACTAACTGCAACCAATATAGCTCATCATCAAAAATCCCATGGGGTCAGAATTGAAAACAAGCTAACTGTTGATAAATCTTTACACCAAAATTATAAACCTTTCCGATCTTACAATTGTTAAAAGCAGGGATATTGTTATAGTATCTATGCTTAAAGTAAACAGGTAGACGGATGCAGCAAATACTGTTACGTATAAAACTGTGAGGTATGGATTATTTATCGCAACAACACACAAGTAGTGGATGCAGAATGTATTTAAAGACTTTGTAGTAAGTGCATTATGCTGGATTGCAGCATTATGGTGAGAGAGTCTTCAAAACTCTCATTCAAGCAGCCTGCTTTAACCAATCACTGAAATCCCTAGTATCACGGCTTGTAACAATAAGTGCCGATTTGCCAATGTAACTGCTGTGGACAGTGTGCTAGATTTTTAATATGTACGTTTGCTTTTTAAAAGAGAACCATTCCGATAAAATTCCATCGTCAGAGTGACTTTTGCAACAATGAAACTTGCTGTTATTGTGTCGTTTGAAGAATTGAAATATAATTTCACACTTAAATTTCATCATATATTCATATTTCAATATTTGATTGAAGCCTCATAGCAATACGTGAACATTCACTACACTTTTGCCCCTTTATAGTTCACTGCGTTATTTCCAAACCTGCAT
Source organism: Chiridota heheva (assembly GCA_020152595.1). Lineage (NCBI taxonomy): Eukaryota > Metazoa > Echinodermata > Holothuroidea > Apodida > Chiridotidae > Chiridota > Chiridota heheva. The sequence continues at coordinate 836,191 of JAIGNY010003930.1, read as the reverse complement.
AAAACACGGTTGCTAATTAGATAACATTGTTTACTTCAGGGCAGTGTTATGTTGTCTTTAAAAAAATCGGATCTACTGGTTACGAGAATATGGAAACACATTTTTTCGCGCTCTAATAAGATAGCTTAAGAGCTTTCAAGATGAGGTGGCGGCTTACCACTTCATCGTTACTTAGAAAAATGTCACTGGAATTTTGTTTCATTCATTCAGTAACCATGGCAACAAATGGAATCACATACCATGGGGTTCTGAATAAGAATACTAGAAAGGAACGATTGGAACTGAAACTGACAGAATCTTGATTGAAATGGAAGGAAAACAAAGCTGAGAAAATTGTGTAAATCTCTTTTCAATGTAATTAATCCTCTTAGATCATTCAGGTAATACTTAAACCATAACACTTAAAGCAAGAACGACGATAATATCTTTAGTCATTGACATTTCAAACTTTGAAAAGTAGGTACCTGAAACTTTTTCTGCAAAAAGGCTCAATAGACGCAAGTGCAGGCGAAGAATCCATTTATATTGAAACAATAGTAATAAGCTTTAATCAAGCTTTAAGTGTGGGCTTTTATCAGAGTATTTCAACAATGATAACTCACTGTTGTTTCATGGCATTCCCTCGCGCTGAAACCAAGTCGTTATAGTTTCCACGGACATTATTATTACATTTACCTTTTAATCAAAATTGATTCTTCTTTATGTTCTGATGTTTGTGTTGTACACTAAAGTTTTCGTCTCGCTGGCCGTAAAAGACAACATACCATATGTGTATAGCAGAATTATGCTTCCGAGTCATTTCACTTTGAGATTCAATCTGACTGAAATAAATTTACAAATTTAAAGAAGAATTGAACTTTTGTTCACTTCTGAATCATGAGGTGGTCGCATGCTTTGGTGTCTTCAATTTGTCACCAAATTTCAGGTATCTAAAAACCAGCTGGGTGTATACGCTATAAAGATGTAATATGAACCATGGACCTACTTTCATTCTTGATACATGACGTCATCTTATCATTATCATCGCGCCTCATTTGACAACAGACAGTAACATCTTTATCCCTTGCTTGTTTTATTTGATGAGCTAATTCAAAAGGCCTCTGTATGTACTTCATGTGTCATTTCATTAGTTTCCCACTTTGTAATTTGAGGTTTTCTTGTGCGTAATTAGATCGAAGCAATTTCCCACTCAAACTGAAATACAAGGAATATAATTTCGGGCATCTCAGTTAAACAAGAATCATAGCCTCTGCTACTTCGAGTGATGCCACACGATTATAATCTTGGTGGTGTATCTGAGGATTGATTTTTATCCATCAAAAGTACAGTAATGAGATAAATATCAGGATTAAAGTTTTAGTATATTGTTAGTGACGCATAGGCAGGTTTGAGAAACAATGAAACAAGAGCATTATTAATAGAATTATATCTCTGATGATAATGACTCAACATTCACCAATGCTAAGGCTTCAAATAGCAGGAAAATGCAAAAGAATCCCAGATTATCAGTGTTTCGAGACGTAACATGGTTCAATCAATTCATCAACTGCTTGACAAAGTAAGAAAGAAAATATATAAAATGCTTATTTGAGATAAAAACAACAGCATGTAAAAATGTTCAAAAGAGAAACATACAAATTCGTTGCTTTGTCATAACTTTGTTTGAACGTAATTTGGGTTTGGCAATATATATGTATGTGTGTGTGTGTGTTATCGTGCCTATGATTCCATGTCATCCAATCCTTATTTTCTCATTGTGCTCTTTTAGAAATATGAAGAAAATCTATGTAAAATGAAATAAGAAAATGAAAGAAACTGGTCTTGTAGAAGGATATGTTTTCGCCAACGTTTGTTTACGAGAGAGCTGTCTACTAGAACAACATAGGACAAATCGAGATGAATGAAATATGGAGTGGTTACGAATACTAAATGGAGTCAGAAGTGCTTATATTAGGGTGGGAATTAAAAAAGACTTTGGATATAGTAACAAAAGTATTTTGGAAGGATACACAAGTATTGAGAGATCTTAATAAGGTTTATGAAAAACTGACAAAACTTAATTAAGGTCACCTCTGACTTTCCAAAAAGGGTTTATTTAATGTCATGTTTGTCCCTAAAATGAAATAATAACGGCATAAATGGTTATTTTAAAAAGTAATTAGATACGCTGAAAGTGCTTAGCAACCATACATAAATCGTGTGATATTGCTATATCGTGTTGAACTCGACATTCGACAGATATCGATTTACAATCACAGTGCTAAATTATATTTTAGCCTTTTAGCCACTAACCTATTTTAAAGACATATATTTATCATAATATTTTTGTAAACACATTTTGTATTGATTTGAGACATTTCATTTTTTTAAACTCTTTGTGAACGCATGCATACTTTTAAGGTAGAACTTTAAAATGGGTGGGCGAATCACCCACTCAGTAAAAACATCGATTACAAAAGTACGGAGAAATCAATTATTTAAAAAAAAATGGACTTGGATTGGCCACACACTACGAAAACCTACCAACAGTATAACACGTCATGCACTGAATTGGAACTCACAGCGCAAACGCAAACAGGCCTGACCAAAAAATACCTGGAGGCGAGACACTACAAAGGAGATGACCAAGATGGGCTACAACTGGCAACAGCTGCGAATGCTGGCCCAAATAAATAAAGTGGTTTCATCCGTGACCCATATTCCAGCAAGGAGTGAGAAGGCTTAAGTCAAGTTACATTTAGAACAAAGATATACGGGTAATATTCATGAGCTCAGAGCAAGATCACAAACACGTAAGGCATTCATATTATTTTCATCATAATGCAGTTCATCAGAGTATAGAGCAAATAGACTGTATATGGAATTGCACCTATGTGGTGATGTTGCACTGTAGGCGATCTTAAGTGAGCAAAGATATTATTTATCAAGTGATTATAACTGCTGAGAAATACATAGATTCTGCAAGACATTGAAGCAGCGATACGATGAAGATTGGGGTCAATTCCTAGCTTAATTTCTCAAGGGGATGTGTTACGTAAGATTGATCATTTCCCTCGATTCTTTAGTGAATTGTACATCATTCTATAGAAATATTATTTTGAAATCAGGGAAGAAATCCCACGTGGTTCTCGAGGGTCACTTTGAATTAGAAGCATTTGTTTTCTTTTGTATCGTATATCTTTAAATGTTGTATTCTTACACGTTTTTTTATTCATCATACTGGAACATTAAATTGTGTATATTTTGTTGCTTGTTTAAGTGTTAAGGTTTTTGCCTTAAACTACAGTATAAGCCACTATCACAACAACCAATGGAAAATTGTATTTGGCTCCGCCTGACAAGAATAATGATAAAGTCAATAACTCAACATTCTATTGGATTCTGTTTGTTTGTTTGTTTGATGAGGGCTTAACGGCACCACGACAACGATGGTAAAATTGTGCCCGAAAGGTCAGATCATTCTAGAGGTAGGAAGGAAAGGAAACAGGGAGAGAATGGGATTCTGTATCATCCTTGCTATTTTTAACAGCATCATACGAAGTTTGATTTAGATCTGACATGGCCGTGTGAAAATATGAGCATAAAAGAATTCACACTTAGTCCCGCCTTCTCATTAATATATATGCCATCAGCACCAAAAAGAATAGGGATGCATCTGCAGAAACAACAGACCCACATACCAATATGGCATAAATTTACCTCACTGGTCTTAAAACATCGTGTTTACAAGCTTATTAACATAATTTTACATTTAGCCCCGCCTACTAATTAATATTAATGACATCAGCACCAAAACAATGGGGATCATTTGCAAATCATACCACATCCATATACCAAGTATGACATAAATCCATCTTACCGTTCTTGAGATATCGTGTTGACAAGCTTGTTAACAAAGAATTTAACATTTAGCCCCACCTTCTAATTAATATTCATGGCATCAACATCTAAATTATTAGAACTCATCTACAAACAACAGCACATCAATATACAACGTATGTCAAATCCACTGCGCGGTTCGTAAAACATCGTGTTTGCAAGCTTGTTAACACAATTCTACATTTAGCCCCGCATACTAATTAATATTTATGACATCAACACCAAAAACAATAGAATCATCTGCAGACCCTAACAGATCCATATACTAAGTATGACATAAATCCACCGTACGGTTCTTAAGATATCGTGTTTACAAACTAGTTAAAAAAAAATTACATTTAGCCCCGCCTACTAATTGATATATTTATGACATCAACACAAAAAACAATAAGGATCATCTACCGACCATAACACATTTATATGCCAAGTATGACATAAATCCACCTCACTGTTCTTGAGATATCGTGTTGACAAGCTTGTTAACAAAGAAATTTACATTTAGCCCCACCTACTAATTAATAATCATGGCATTAGCACCAAAATTATTAGGGTTCATCAACAAACAACAGCACATCAATATACCACGTATAACATAAATCCACTGCGCGATTTGTAAAACATCGTGCTAACAAGCTTGTTAACATAATTTTTCATTTAGCCCCACCTACTAATTAATATTCATGACATCATCACCAAAACACACATACATACATGCATGCATGCATGCATACATACATACATACATACATGCATACACACACATACACACATACATACATCCATACATACATACATACATACACACACATACACATATACACACATACATACATACAAACATACATACACACATACATACATACATACATACATACATACATACATACATACATACACACATACATACACACATCAGAACCAAAAAGGTACTTAAGCAAGAAAGAGTCGATTATAAAAACTTTCTTTTTCAATTGTCTTAAAATTATCATTCAAGAATCATTCGTTCGAAAACTAGTGACACCGAAAACAATTTTTTGCTTATGCGGAGAAGCATCTTAATTCAAACAATGGTTAAGTTTGTAAGCTGTTTCCTTCCTGATCAACGTTACAAAATACTTGTATTACATGGTATATAAAAATGCGTAAGATATGTATGCAATTCTTTAATTCAAGTGTTAATGACGTATATATAACATTTTTTCACTTAAAACAGTAACTGTGGGTATAATTAGGTTTTCGAAATTTTAAATCGGATCAAGATGTGCCCCTTTAAAATTCTAAGGCATAGCATTGACAAACATATGATTTGCATCAAAAGATTTTCTCAAATGATTATATCATGAATTAAAACAGCTTGGAAGTGTAGTCAATCTTAAATCGACTTAGTCGAGAAATTGTTGCTCTTTTACTTTTCTGTATATTCTCAGGCGATCTGACAAATTTTACCTCTACGTGAAACTACTTGCTTAAACAGTCATGCCTATGACAACCGTTACAATACCTTTTGTATTAGGACATTTATGCATAAAGTCCTTCCTTCACATCATGTCCATCAACCAGGGAGCTTTGTGATGTAAAGTGTTTTGAAATAATCGATATATCTTATGAGTGAAAATACATGAGGAAGGATTCTCTTATCGTTATCTAGGGAAAGGTTTAGCATCGCATATTTTCCTGATAAAGTGTATGCCAGTCATATCGCATTGACCTACTTCGTATGGGAAAAGGTTTAGATTGTTGTATATCAGGTATCGTGGAACTCGGTAATTGTCTGTTAAAACTTTCAACGGAAACATTGAGAGTTACAATACATAAACCTAATCTTCACTTATCTTTAAGAAAGTAGCACCGTAACGGGAGTTGTATCGCTGTATCGCTTTATTTAGTTTTAGTGCAACTCTCATATTATGGGTTGTCATCTTCTTGTGTCTTACATTACGTTTCAACTTCGAGCATATCCTAGATCTTTTAATTAGAGTAACTAATTCACTTTTATGTAGCATGCCTTAAAGAGTAGATATCAAGTTTCAATCATGTATGTGCAGCTTTTGCGGATCAATACAATATGAGGTATACTCCAAAAAAAAATGTGAAACTCCTTAAAAGTGATTTAAATGACTTAATGCTTCAATATAAACCAAGAAAGACTTCCACGGATAACTATTTATTTCGTATTCGACCTAGAACTGTAGAAAATTGATCACATTAATTTTTTTGTTACGTTATTGTAATGGATTTGCATTGACGTGGATTCCATTTCAAAGATCTGTAGGGATGCATAAAAGATCGTCCTATCGATTTTTCATTCAGGATTTTGAAGTATTCGCAGTCTTGCATCATTTCCGTTTGTGTCCTTGGTTCAAAACTAAAACAGAAAAAGACCCTTTCAACGTTTGTATTTTAACAACGACGACGAAAGGTTGATCTCAACTTATATATAGTCAGGTATCAATCATTTCGTGTCCTCTTTTCACGAGAAGGTTTCAAATAATCTAGATGTTATGGACTGAATTCAGCAATTACGCGGAAACTTGATACAAAGTAGGGGCTCAAGAGATTACTGATGATGATAAATTAGAACATTTCTTATGTGAGTCATATTTTATCTTATGCAAATTAATTAGGCAATCCCAAAATACAATATGAAAAAATGTATTGCATCAACTGTCTACTAAGATCCTTATTACCCCGCCAATAAAGTTGGGCAGAAGGTTATGTTTTCGCCTCTGTTTGTTTGTTTGTTTCTTTCTTTCTTTGGCTGTTTGTTTGTCTGTTTGCCATCAAGATCTCTCAAGAACCGATGATTGGATTTGGATTAAATTTTGTGTGTGTTGTGTTTGCTGCTTTAGGAAGAAGGGATTAATATTGAATTAATATAGTTGAAACTTTCCATTGGATTCCAATGGAAAGTTTGCTATGTATGTGTGAAACCTTAACTCCAAAGATAACTGCAATATCAAAGGGAAAACTTCAACAACAAAAGTTAGAAAACTGCTTTCAGAGGAAAGACATATAACGACTTCGGATGATTAGTGTGAAATTACACCAAATATAACAAGGAAGGTCAATCCACAGTAGTATGAGGAATTCATTGATTAATTAGTCAGATAGTTTGGTTGGTTGGGGCTTTGACCGAGATGACGTCAAGTGGCCTCTTTGCCAGAGTGAAATGCGTTTTCTCGTAATTGTTTTTATTTATTGTGGTTCATAGTACCTTTACGTGTCCCACTTATATTGCAATTACTATATGCTCGATCTCCACACCACACCTAGATGTAGAAGTATCAAGACGCTTGGCATTCATAAAAGATTTGTGCCCTACATCAGCAATGTTCGATTTTCCACATGTTAGAAAATCGAACATCTCAATGCCACCGATGTAATAAGAATAAGGTTAGTGGAAAATTAGGTTCATCACAAAAAATAGAAAACATATTTGGGATAGAGAAAAGCTTACAAAATGGTGCTCTAATAAAGAATTTCAAAATTCGCAGAGGTGTCGATCATGTCGATGGTACCAATGTGGACAAAGAAAATCTATGAGTCATCCAGGAGTATAGGTTTATTGCTCCCCCTAAATCAACTTTTATAACTTTTTCATTCTGTAAGTGATGTCGAGAGCATATTCTTAACCTATTTGGACCTATACAGAGAAGACATTTGACGTGCTGTATAGGTACGAGAAAACACAAGAACACAATTTTCAGTCCTTAATTCTTTTATTTTAAGTCCGCTTATCTTTTGTCATTTCCATATTAACGCATTGTAACCACTATTGCCGCCGTCAGTATTACCCTATTCAGTCGTTTGTTATATAACATCAACCTATGTTAGGATGAAATATATACTCAACGGAGTTCCGTTGTGTTAATAGTCAAACGTCATAACAATCTAGCATTTGCCAATGCATAACATAACAAACAATAATGTTCAGTTATTTTAATTCATTCCACTGTCTTTAGTGACATATAATCATATAAAGAGTATGACAATATAAATGTATTGAAGCATACGATAAGAATAAATACAACTAGTTTACTACTAAGTTCTTCTTATCAATATCTGGATTTAAAAAAACACATTTATCACGTATACAAACCTGGCGATAAATGGAAACCTCCATCCGCCATTTCATTCATCTTTTACATACAAATTGTCTTCATACCTTGTACGCAATGATCTCCTATCCCAGATGTTAGATGATATAAAGAAAGAATATGAACAAACTCATAGAGACTTCATTTACGTGAAAGAAAATATCCTGAGTAAAGTTTTTTTGCAAATGTCATGTAATTTTTGTAAAGTATTACCTTAAAGAGTTAAAGGGTGAAATCCATTGACAGTTTTACCATCAGATTTGAATCGCATTATCAGTAACTACTGTCAATAATGATAAACTTATGTTCAGTAACTACTGACATGTATTTTAACACGGTAGTATATATAACGGCTATGGCCAGTAACTACTGACACATTATAAAAGGGTAATACATATACATATACGGTAGCACAAAACTCATTAGGTATTACTACGCCATCATAGAATGAAAATCAGATAAAAGGCTAATAGAACCATTTTGGAGAGCTCCCATTTCACATTTTCATGGGACAGGAAGCTTAGAAGTTGGAAATTTTAGGGATTGTAGAGAAGAGATAGGTCTTGACTGTGCGGTCAGAAATTGACAATATCTTTCCCAGAAAAAGAAAAGAAACGTTTCATGGGAAACTATACCGTCGGCCCATACTAAACTTGGAGTTATTTGATGATGGTGCACAACTCCTTTCTACTTCGGCCTAAAAAAGGGCCCAAAATATTAAGTGAACCCCTATCAAAATGGTATTTTCATGCAAAAAATATCTCGAACGTCCCCGAAACTTCCCCTTTCTACTGCAAAAAAGACCCAAAACTTTATTATTTTATCATAGGTTTTAATGGGGCAAATAATTATGTGTGTGCTAAAGTGGCTCCATAGGGTCATCACAAGGAGCAGAAGCGTATGAAGTGGAGGAGGGGGCAGGGGCAAGCTGCCACTGAGTGGATTTATTCTTTCCGATTGCATGCTTTCTGCCCGGTTGGGAGGTAAAATAAGGAAAAATTTAACATCAAACTGGAAAATGTTGTAAAATTATTGGATATTTTGGTAAAATTTCAAAAAAGTTGGCCAAAATTTCTCCAAAATTGGCCAAAAGTTCCAGTAAACTGGCCAAAATTTCTGGAAAACCGGCCAAAATTGCCCCAAAATTGAAGAAAATTTCCCGAAATTGAAGAGAGTTCCCCGAAATTAAAGAAAGTTTCCACAAAATTAAGGATTTTTTCAAAAATGAAGAAAATCTCTGGGAAATTGAAGGGGATTTTCCGATTAGCAACAACTTTTGATGGAAACTTAATTTACCAGTGCATTTTTTCCACCTATCACCGGGAATTTGTGTAGGTTTTTTTTCTCCCTCAAATGTGACCCTTCCTACACCCTTGCAAGGAGGAGAGAAGGAGGGAAGGGGAAGGGGGAGGGTCAAAGGAAGATTGCCTGATAATCTAGGACAAAAAGTATCATCTCCCTCCCCTCTTCTCCAGAAATAAGAATAAATGGGTAGAAAAGAAACATCAGTAATAATACAACCGTTACGAGGATAGATAAATTATAAGACGTTACATTATTACTATTTTCCGATAAATTAAAACGCCACCCCTTCCCTAACGATCACCAGACCTGGGGCAGGTTTTGATTGGGAATTTCCGTGAATCAAAATTTTCGTCCAGATTGTCAAGCATACTATGCATATAATGAAAAGAATTTATGAAATGAAAAGAGTTTATGAAAAGAGTTTATGAAATACATAGACGGCGGGCTCGTTGTGAAACTTTGATTGATTATGTAAACTAGCGTGATACAAAAATCATTCCGATCTTTTTTATTTCGGAAGAGTAGTATCATTAGCATGGTATTTTGTATTCGGCGGCAATCACCCCCTCCCTTTACTTATCTTTGCCCGCCAGATATGGCCCTGTTGTCCGGTTCACTGACAAATCTTCATGCATGCCTAAGCGGAATGTGTTATTGTGGTCCTTTTCATGTCAATATCAGATGATATTTTACTATATATCTTTTTATTTGCAAGGTGTTGACACAACTGTATTATTATTATTATTTGTATCACTATTACCATCAGCAGCAGCAGCGGCAGCATCAGCAGCAGCAGCAGCAGCAGCAGCAGCAGCAGCAGCAGCAGCAGCAGCATCATCATCATCATCATCATCATCATCATCATCATCATCATCATCATCATCATCATCATCATCATCATCATCATCATCATCATCATCATCATCATCATCATCATCATCATCATCATCATCATCATCATTATTATTATTATTATTATTATAATTCTTATTCTTATTCTTATTATCATTTTTTGGATGGGGGATGCATGTTTTCAATTTTGTATTCTTTAAGAAGTTTTACAATTGCTCTTTGAGAAGCCGCCCAAGCTCCGCACCCCGAAAAAAGCAGAATGAAGCAAGGGAAATTTTGAAACTTGCATGAACAATTTAACAATTTAATAAATGGAAATTAAAAAGTTCTTAATCTGTTAATTGTGGTGAAAATTCGTAGAATTTCCGCAACATTCTCTCAGTTTTCCCAGCTTTCAGAATGTTTCATAAATATTTCACTCAACGTTTCGAATGTTTTACTCAATTTGTCGAATATTTCACTCAACTTTTGGAATATTTCCCCAATTATCCGAAAAACGTAACCACAGGAAAGTCTGTTAAAAAACAACAACATTAAAGTCGCAAAGGGGTGTCGCGTTGGGTTGCCCTCTAAAATTTCTTTGAGCCCCCAGGTTTACCAAATGAAATATTTCTTTAATAAAAATAGGCGTATATATCAGTATATGACGAACTAGTAAGTGAGCCCAAGATAGCACGGAACTAATTATTTGCCCCATTTGTCTTTTTGTACCAGAACAGAGAAAGGAATTATTTTGAATTTTTGCGATGTTTTCTGAAAAGTATCATGCAATGTTTTTTGGATTATGGTATTTTGAATTAGGGTTCACCTGAGGTTTTGGTTTTTTTTTATGTTGAAATGAATAGGTGTTGTGCATCCTTCAGCCCTCACCGAATGACAAAAATTTCGGTATGGGTCCATCCAGTGGGGTAGCCAGGATTTTCATATTGGGAGGGATAGGGGGGCGGAGAATTGAATTGAACCGACAAGATATTTAGTGGTGTAGTTGAGGTGACACCATTCGAGCACAAAGCGCTCGGTTTGTTGGCGTGGGGTCCAGGAGCCCGCTTAAGTGCCCCTGGTGGGGTCCAGGGGCAAAGCCCCGGTAGGGGTTTAGGGGGCAAAGCCCCCGGAAACTCTCGCAAAATTGACATTTCAGGGGCAAAAAAGTATATCATAACGCATAGTAAGAAGGTGTATAATACAAGTCAAAGTTCATTTAAAAGAGAGTTATAATACACCATCTACAAAACACAAAATCAAAGCGCAAAGCGCTCGACTTGTCGGCGTGGGATCCAGGGGCCCGCTTAAAGGCACCTAGTGGGGTCCAGGGCGAAGCTCCGGTAGGAACCCTTGAATGTCACAACGCATAGTAAGAAGGTGTATTATGCAAGCCAAAATTCATGTCAAAAAAGTACATATACACAACACAAAATCATGAAAATGCACACAATGTGGAAATATAATGTTTTATTGTTTACGTTTGTACATGGTTAGGTTTATCGTCACTCTTTGAAAAATATGGAGTCTAAAAGAAAGGTTTTTAATAATTTACTACAAACTTGTGTAAATATTGTCAAACTTTTAAAATGAGCCTATTTTGTATTACGTGCCCTCCGACACCCACCTCCCATTCTCCGTCTTAGTTCATGTATTTAAATACAAAATCGCACGAATGTTTAATACATTATTACCAAAGAACCTTTTTCTGAGAAAGTGCCCTTTTGAAATTTAAAAACATAATAAACACCTGGAATGTCAAAGCTTGTTGAACCGACGGCACCAATCTGAACCGACGGATCAAAATCTAAACCGACGGATTAAAATATTAAGGGGGGGGGGGGGCATTGCCCCTTTCCCTGTCTGGCTACGCCACTGGGCCCATGAAAGAATAGTTCCCCATAACACTTTTTCTGAAGCAGATCCAGTCCAAATTGGACAAGCATAGTCAAGACCTGTCCTTCCTCTACCATCCCTAAAAATTTCAACCTCGAAGCTTTCTGTCTCATGAAATAGGAGATCCCAAAATATTCTACTGTTCTATATTATACCTTTCTCATGCAGGGGTTCTCATTTTGGGCTAGCGTAGTAGTGCCTAATTAGCTCAGTTCTACCGTATGTGTATATGTATTACAGTAGTTACAGCCGTAATATATGTATTATAATACATGTTAGTAGTTACTGAACATAATTGTATCATTATTCACAGTAATTACTGGTAATGCGATTTTTAATCAGGTACACCTGTCAATGGAAGTTACCCAATTCTCTCGACTGTGTTTAATTGAAACAGTCCAGTATATTGCAATACACAAATCTGAGGCAGTTAAGCAATTAAATACTTGAAATTCCTGGAATCAGCCCATCAGATTCAATTTATTTAACTTCTCTAAAGTGAAAGATAACACGGAAAATCTTCTTAATCTGAGTGTACTAAGATTGTATAAGGTGGTTTTCTTTGAAAAGCTCTTTCATTTTAAGCCTTGGGTTTTACTTATTGTGATACTATCCGAAATGTTTTGAATGTCAAGGGAAGTAGAAAATGAGTTAAAACTCCATTAAGCTGTAGATAATGATCCCAATGATTCACTCAATCTGTCAATTTTTGAGTTTTCATCATTTCCAAAATGAAACTTAAGACATTGCACATAATGGGAAATTAAATCAATATAGTGTAGTAGCGTTGTATTTAAACTGCGAAAGCCTTCTAATGATCGGAAAGAGCACATATTAAATTTAATCACATGATTCTTATCTAGCTGTCAGATATGATACGCAGGTGTTGGGTTTTCTCGATTTTTTAAGATTCAACTTTTTTATCAAAACACTGTTCAGCCTCCTACATTACAATTTGTAAGGATAATGTGTACTTAACCACTCTTCTATTCATATTGTTCAGCAACTGCAAAAGAAGACGAGACTGCATTGGATTATTATTACAGTATGTAGCATATAGGATGACAAATGTTGCAATATTTTCACAGAGGAAAATTATTTTGGAATCGATTTACTGACTAAAATCATTTTGGAATCGATTTGTTGACAAAAGAATAATTTTAGAATCGATTCGTTGAAGAAACCTTTATTTCGAATCGATTCGCTGACGAACTGACGAATAATCAGGTAGTGAAAGGTAATAGAGACAAAACAGACTTATCTAATACCACTCTAGGTCCAAATTATGAGATTCACTTTGGCTATATCAATCAGTCAATATATATTTTAAGTAAAATTAAAAAAAAAGAAATTATTACGGAAATTATTATTACAATTGTTATTACTATTTTATAGAGAAACTAAGAGACACTCTTTTCTTCTTATATTTTAATGCTCCACGGAAATATTTGTAATATTTACCGAATTTTTGTGGTGTCGTTGAAAACGTATCATTTGTTCTAATGAAGCAATGTCGTAGATCTTAATACGTAATTCACGACATACATGACTGAATTTATGTTACTTTAATTTGGAAAAGTATTCTTGGTAACGTCATTGTAATTCGCGTAGACATCAAATTCTGTTCTGTAAAGCAAGGTTGTGAATTTATGTAAATAACGAACGAGGTTTTTACTTTTTCCACGCCAGATAGATATTCCTGCTGACTGACTGATAAGAAAACATGCTTCTTGATGAGTGCTTTATAACAACATTTTAAGGGTGACGACAAAATCATTTAGAGCATGCGCGCTTCACCGTCACAGTTAGTGTTATTTTAGCTGGATATGTGTAAGATTTGTTTTTTCCAGAACAGTTAATATATCAAAAAGAGGCATACATCAAACATAGAGGTTACTAAAGTTTCTAAATCAATGGAGCTCCTTGCTTAATGAAGGTGTAAAAAAGTGTCTTGAATGATTAACTTATGAATTGATGTACTGTTTTAAGAAAATGATTCTGATCAGCTTTCTAGTCCAATTCTAACAAGAAGTGAACTCCTAGTTCTCTATCAATTTGTTGTAAGATGATTCTTCATAGTTTTACTTTGATCATTTTCCAGTTTGTCGGATTTGTCCTTAAACCTGCAACAGGTTTCAAGATAAATCATGTAATTATGTATTTAATAGAGAAGTATGTGGTGCAGCAACTATCACGAGAATATGTAGGGCCTGGAATAAACTGATAAAGATAGATATAAGAATAATGATTATGCAAGGCGCAAGATACTGTATATGTTGGTTAGGAGACACGCCAACATGTGGGTAAATATTGTCGATTATCCGCACTAAAAATACATATATCATCTCAAAACAATTACATTTGCTTTTTCTTTACGTATGGTATTTTTGACAAGAATAAGATAAGCATTGCTTTTCTTCAAGTTTTACATCTGTACAATCTCAACAGACCACCGAACACTTAAGAAGGTGCAGACATTTTTCAACGATCATCAACGCAAATTAAACATATATAGCTTGGGGCAATATTAGTGACAATGGTGTTTTAACCATTTTATGAATTCGTATTTTATCTCTCTCATGTATACTTTAGTGGTCTAAAACTTGGATGCCGCAATGCACGGCTACTGGATTATAACAGATGTTTTGTAACATTACAATTTTCCCTTAAACTCTTAAATAGGTAATAATGAACCTACATGTTGCCCTACACTCATATATGCGTTACTGGCAATGTTCTTGAAATCGCTTACAGTTACGGCACATCCTCTCTTACGTATAAACCATAATTATCTGTTTCGTATAACAGCCTTTTCCGGAAATGTGATTTTGGGTCGCGAAAGTTTAATATCGTGTGATTTAGAAATATGTCCGCCTCATGACTTATTCAACAAGAGGCACCTGAGAGAAGCATTTCACTTAGTCTAATTGCTACTTATATAAAAATCACTATCGTTCTTAGAACACAGCAAGTGGTACTCCATTTATTCTCGTAAGCTATAGGTAAACGCGATCATGCAAATGGTGGTTGAGCTTTTGAATGAAAACAGGTCTTTAAACTTTTAAATATGACGCGTTTCCTCAGTTTTATGTGTCAAATATTTTCCCCACACTCTTACACGTTTTTGTAATGGACACTAACTTAGATATGATAATCAATAATGGATGTGCTTATTATATACTTATATTGTGCTAGAAATAATGAAAATTGGCAAGTTGACTTATTTAAGGGTGACCTTTACATTGTTTTTATCAAAGAAACACTGGATAAATGTTAGTGGTACTACTGTTTCTTTGTTAGATTTCCTAACAAAAGGAACGTGTGCTTAGTGGACAACTTTTTGAAATCCGCAATGAGCATAATCGATTCCTCCGTGCAATATGGTTTATTACATTTTCAGCCAAAAATCTATGCGAAATTCATGAAAATTGTTCTAAGAAACTAGCTTTGATATGTTGTGGAATGTCTTTTACAAATTATATATTGGGGATGGCAAAGTTTCAAAAGTATTTGTCGGTTTTAATTATTTCCTTTTATAGAGGATTTAAACACATATAATAAACTACGAGAATCAAACAGTTGTTTTCTTGAATAATTAGATCCTTCAATTTTGGGAAAAAAGTGTTAAACGTTCAATTTATAGCCAATTTAGGAGGGTTCTTTGCCGTTGATTTAATAATTAGGCCTATCAAAAATTTGTTGTCGTTACACTTTGATCAGATATCTAAACCGAGCATTTAAAAAAAGTTTGCTAAAGATGAATATTCATGTTCTTTTGAGTTCTATACTCTTCTACAATTTTATTCCTTAATATCACTGATATATTATGATCTCATCACCCACATACCATATATGTGGTGATAATAAAATATTGTAGTCACTTTGCTGTATAGGCAAATAACTACCTATACGTCCTACACTACATGGCCACCCCCTTGATATTAGGGGGCTTGTGGGGTCTCATATGATGACCTCATATTAGGGCTTAGGGGTCATAAGTTTTTGAAACAGGACAACATTTGATTTTTGCGTCTGTTCGTGTGTGTGTGTATGTGTGCGTTTGCAACAATTAATTTTGTGTGGCTTGTAACTCAAAAACTGTAATACACACATAAACCAAAAATGGTGGACGGGTACCGTACCTCTGGCCACAAACGTTTGTCTCCAAGGTTTTGGGACACAAAGTTCAAAGGTCATAGGTCAAATGAAACAAGTTTTTGGTGATGGCTGTCTCTTTTGAAGGAATTAATTAGTATCTTTAAAAATTGTATAGGTTTTTCTAATAAAAATAAAATTAACTGGAGGTGAAAAGGTCATGGGTCAAAGGTAAGATAAGTGCTTTTCATGCACAATTTTGCGCCATTTTAAAACTAAAAAGTACAAAACCTATACCAATCCTATGTTGTACCATGATACCTAAGTACATGAATTTGTCTTCCGTATACTCTGGGGTCAAAAGGTCAAAGAGCTATTGATTACTTTTCACCATTTCTCCCTATAGTTATGGAATGATAAGTGTGATGACGTGAGCATGAATGATGTCATACACTTGGGTACGATAAATGTGAAACATTTCAGTTGTTTCAGTGATTAGGGTCAAGGGTCAGAGATCAGGAGTCAAATGTGTTATTTCAGAGGGTAATTATGTACTAATTTGTAAATCTTTGTGCCACTTTAAATTCCGAAAGTGCAAGACCTATACTAATCCTATGTTTGTATTATGATACTGTGGTACATGAACTTGTGTTCTGTAAACTCTGGGGTCAAAAGTTCAAAGGTCACAGAGTTAGTGACCCTTATAACCATTTCCCCCATAGTTTTGGAATGGTAAGACTAAGAGTGATCTGAGCGTGGGTGGTGAATATAGTAGGGTAAGATAGATGCCAACAAATTTCAGATGTTGTTTTAGTGGTTAGGGTCAAATGTCAAAGATCAAATATGCGATGCGTTAACTATGTGGTAAATTCTACAATTTAGTACCACTTTAAACTCCAAATAGGGAAGATCTGTATGAACCCTATGTTGTACCATGATACCTTGGTACGTGAACTTGGTCAAGAGGTCAAATCACAGAGCTATATTAACTCTGTTAGCTATTCCCCCACTATGCTGTATGTTTGAGGTGGTGAGATCAGCAACTCCATGGATTGCTTTCTTGTTGGTATTGTAAACGTATCACAGTATATTATCACAATAAATTTCATGCAGTAGCAGATTATAATGGAGCAAAATGGGCATTTGCCCCTGGCCCCATTATGCAAAAAAGCCAGAGACTAAGAAGCTGTTTGGGCTGCAGTTTTTTGCCAAGGTCAGACTATCATCAATACTTTTTCTCAGTTTCGTTAATTGCCTTTGCCATGGGGGCATATTGCTGAATCCCAGTCGCATGTGTGATTATTAAGCGATGGCCCTAATTGTTTATATGCACTACGCAGCTCAGAAATTAACTTTAAAGAAAGCTTTGCTCCACTCCAGATTTATGTTTAGACCGGCTCCTCCCCCCCCCCCTCCCACCCCCCCCGGCCCTAAGAAGTTCGATATCGCAATATGAAAACGTTGATCTGGTGTTTGTCATGTCAACGATTTTGTAAACTTTTCTTCCGTTAAGGGTAGTTGTGTATTTTCAGTTTAAAGAAACAAGAAGAGAGGCTGCTCATATCATAATAATCTAATGTAATAGCTAAAATGTTATTGCAACACATTTCCGTGAATGGAAATCGCGAATAAGAATGGAATGATTTAACTAATAATCCAAATTGACAATTGGTCCATCATCAATAACCATCGTAACGCGTTATTTTATCTAAGCAATGATTTACTTCGACGTATTTGCTTTATCTTTAACTGTAACACTAAGTATAAACATAATCTGAGATTATTTACCAACAACGTTTATATTACTAGAGGCCGTTTTGCGTAAAAGCGATTGTGCAACGTGCGAAACATGTTTGACAAGACTTCGTCAAAAACAAACCATAGTTAATTGTACACGAGACTTTTTAAAAGATGAATTTCGAGTTGTTCTTAAAAACACGAACCTAAACTGGAATACAAAAATGCACAAATCATCTATGCATCTATATTTACATTTCTCAAAAGTGTTCATATCAATAACCCAAGAAACTCATTGATATCAACAGGTTTCCTAAACAAACATTAATAGCAATTTTGGATGAAAAGGCAGATTGAAAATTACACATCATGAATTACTCAAAACTAGAACGATTAATCAGTTAATCCAATTACATACGTTATTCTCAATAACCAACTGTGAACATTAAAGTTTGTTGAAGTAACTTACCCAGTCCAATATATATTCCACGAAAATTCAATTTCACCACCGAAATACGATAATCCACGTCCAGAATATATGAGCTGTTAGTGTTCTGTAGATGACATGTCTACTCAACTTGTTTATGACATTGAAGTGCGATAAGCTTCAGATGAATTTGCTGTACGGAATGATATTCCATGATACGCCTCATGAAGACAACGATCAACACACAAGTCAAATTTGAAAGTTATTAGTACACTGTGAAAATCATAATCAACTCGGTGTCGAGCAACTGCTTCTATCTATCCTCAGTAACGCTACTGATCAATTATAATGTAACTAGTGGCAATTCGTGTAGGAGGCGGTGCATAAAGTCGATTGGCATGGTTCTACGGATGCAAATTAGATGTATGTATTGCATGAATGAACATTCCCCGCCTTTGACTTCCAAAACAGCATTTTAATATAATTTGTAGCTGTGCCTTGTAATCTGAACAGTTGTTTTATTGCTGTTAAAGTTTTAAGTGGGCCGTTTGAAACTAAATTGACTGACACACGTATTTTTAATTGATCGATCCTGGGTTGTATACTTACCAGGCAGAAATCAGTAGTAGTGAATTCATTATCAAATTAAATATAATAGTAGAAGTGTGTTATTGCAGTAGATACAAACGCACTCAAACATTATTTGTTACATAAACATGAAATATTTTGGTATGTAATGTGCTTTACATGATTTCCAGTTATGTCAGCTCAAGATAATTTGTTGTTCTGTCTTGTAATTTAATCAGTAGTTTCGTTGCTGTTAACGATGTTTGTGAGCCGTTCAAAATTAGATTGATTGACACGCGTGTTTAAAATCTTTTGGCAAATTTCATTTATCGGTCTGAGTTGTATTGTAAAAAAAAATTGGTGACCTCAATACTTGATCCCTATATCAGGTTGTGTTTTGAATAATGTTGATAAGAGTTCTTATTTTTGGTCCATGTTGTATCACTTATGTATGTAATTAAGTACGAAAGAGCCTGGCCAGGATTTGTTTTATTTCAGCATCATTTGTGATTAGTTGGTTGACATATCTATATTTTAATTTTGTGGTGCCATTTGGGATAAAGTACGTCTAGCTCGAGTAGTGACATGTGCCACTTTGGGCCAATCAGAGTTAATGATTCACCAAGGGACGGGAATAATTCAGTAAATATTTAAAAAATGTATTAAAGTCCTCCAAAGACTTAAAGAGCAAACAAGATTTGGTAGAATAGTTGTTATTCAGAATCCAAGGGAGAAACACCTTAAATTGTTAACTCAGCACTGTGTTGCAGCCACATGTGTTCCTAGCGTTATGGCAACCTATCTACTTACTACATATATATAACAAAGTAGGTCACCTTCTACCGCGACTTCGAACTGTATATGAACATTCCCTTTTTTGACCACTCGCGAATCTTAATTACATTTTTTGACTACTCACATTTGCCGGAGACTCCCTTTTTCGTTTATAAGCCACAGTATTTGTTCCGATTTCCGATAAGATGTACGATCGATAAATTTTCCACCCCTATTACAGTCATGACAGTTTAAATGCCCGACAATTTGCTGCAAACCAAAGAAATGTTGCGATGACGTCATCAAGAAGCAGCACTTATAAGTATGTAGGTTGCCATGACGCTAGGAACACCTGTGGCTGCAGCCTGCAGTATTAATGAATTGGACCTAGCTAGTTTTGCAGTTCCGTATTCCAGGGATTTTCTTGTAAGTGTAGAATTAATTATTTCTATAGTCGAACTATAGAACTTACAAGGGAGGCCTGAAGAAAATTGGAACACTGGGTAAGCAAAATGGGAAATAATGTCTGTTGGGCTTAAAACATTTTAAAGCAACTTGATTTACTAAAAAGATTATCTGGAAATACTCAAAAATGTATCCGTGGAGTTACAAGTAGAATATTTGCTTGGGGTTTTGGTGGTAATTCGTGAGTCAATCACAGTTACTAACGAGCAGGGGTTTGTATTCGCAAAATGTTTTACTCGTGAGCAGCTTTTGTTACTTACGAGCACTCGTGAGCTAGTAATTTTTACCCGTGAGCAGTTACTCGTGAGCAGTGATTTTTACTCACGAGTAGTGAGGTGTAACAGTTATAGTTGTACGGAGCCAATAGATATGAGTTATTTTATTCATCCGTTTCCTTATTAACATGATAGTACTGCAGCATACCAGAATAAAAGTTCTGTAGCTTTTATCCATGTGTCTTAGTGTTTCATTATGCTTTCTCTAACTTCAAAGACAAGTGTGTTTGTGTATGAATGTTGTTTACCGCTTATGATTTTCCAAGCCCAGGCAGATTATTCCCTCCCCGCAGTCAGTTACTCTTTAAACACTGTCCTCTGTGAAAGGTCAGCTCGGTAACATTTTGCAGAGAGATGTTTTCCTTACAGAAATCCTTGTATGGGCCAGATATAAAAAAAAATATATGGCCCAGATATGAATTCCATAAATGGGTCATATATGGGATTGATATAAATTATACATGATTGGCCAGATAGATAACATTTTACATGGCCAGATATAGATATCAAACTTGATCAAACTTTATATGACATATACAATTTCATATGGCCAGATATAGATATAAAACTTTATATGACACAATTTTATACGGCCAGGTATAGATATAAAACTTTATATAACACACAATTTGATATGGTCAGATATATATACAAAATTATATTTGATATATAAAGTTGATAAACTTTTATACTGGCCATATAAATCTGAATGCAAGTTGTGCTGAAATTTTCCATATGAAACTATATGGGTGTATAGAATTTGACTCACATATATGGCCAATTCTTTATACGGCCTTATAAAATAAGCCCTTTTCTATATCATCCATATAAACAAGTTATATGGCTGTATACAATTTGATTTACTGATATAGCTTTATATGGCTATATAAAATTTGATTAACATATATGGCCAATTCTTGATATGGGTTTATATGGCTATACAAAATATGTCTTTTTATGTAATCCATATAAATTTTCATATGGCTGTAAACAATTTGATATACAGATGTGGCTTTATATGAGTCCCATTCTTTACATGGGTTTATATGGCTATATAAAAAGAAGTCCTTCATCTATCTCAATTCAGAAATAGAGTCCAACTAGGCAAGAACGTTTGTTTCAACCATAAAAAAAAATATCTACGACCTAAAAAAATAACCTTATATAAACTTATAAACTACACATGTAATAACTCCTTACTTAACTACAAGGCAAGGTAATACAAACTGTTTTTACATATACATCACCCTATGGATTGAAAGATACGGCTAATTCTGGATAAGTGTTGCACATGCATGAATTTTCAAAGTATATGTTCTACTTACAAGTCATTTTTCTCTGACGGTACACTAATCAAGCTTTCAGTAACTGTTTTTGCTTCTCTTCTACTGCATTTAGGATCTAGTTTTTATCATGGCTTGAAGTTTGGGGAAACAAAAGTAACATTTCCACTTATTTTGTGATGGAAATTTGAGTTGTCCTCTGTTGCTGTCCAATGCTTCAAAGAAAATAGTTAATGTTTGACTATAAAGTATGACACCTTCCCTATCCACCACCAAAACAATTTTAGCCCTAAAGATGAAATATGACAATCTTGTACCATTTTGAAATAATTACATTGCCATGTCCCGTCTGTCACAAAAAACATGGAAAAGTTGTGTACATTTTACATGCAAAGATTTTGTTTTGCTTCAAAGATAAATTCCTATCTATTACCAAGGTGACCTCACCTAGGAAGTAAAATATAAATAGCCTTTGATGTATAGTTGATCTTATATTTCATGTCAAAATTTGTTCCGTCTGTCAGAATTTACCCCTTTGATATATTTTGTCCAGTCTGTAACATATGTTTTATAACCTCTAGGTTGTAAAAAATGAGTGAACTCAGGCTATTTTACTTGTCTTTGTTAAAAACAATATGATTGATGAAATTATTAATAAAAAAGTAAACTAAATATTGATTTTAGAAATACACACTTCAGCCTTTAGGGCAGTGATACTTTGCCTGCCTTCCTCACCCATCTTTTTGTCCTGGTCATTTGATCCTGTCAAACAGGACTTAATTGTAGCATGCACACTTCATACATGTTTACAGTACATGGGATATGAGCAGAACATGTCATGTGCATGCCCAACAACATCTTACGGCAAGGGGTGTATTGATGGAGGAGGGGGGGGGGTGGTTCCCTTTAGTAATATGTTACATAATATAGCATAATGAATAGCACCAACAGGGACACCAGAAATTGCTCAAAAATTATGTCAAAATGAACATCTGTCCTGTATCACTTGAGGATGTAACTCAACACATGCAGGATATGGATGCCTCATGGCAACCTGATGGTGCAGAAATTCATGCCATTACTGGAAGCCGTGGTGCACACTTTTTTAGAGTGTGAAACCATGTTATATGATATGCAATGAAAGCATCCAAGTGTGAAACTAACTTGCAGATTTCTTTCAACCAGATAGCCTACCTGTGCAACCTGGGAAAGGCAAGGTGCAGTAGTTAAGCCATCAACGCCAACATCCTTGTGTATGGTTAGAAAGAGAAAAACCTTACTTACAGTACATGTAACAGTTAACCTTGATACTTACTTTATGCCTACATTTCAAGTTGCATCGCTTTAAGTACTTTATATTTGGAACAAGGATAAGAAAAAACTTAAAATGTAAACGTTAAATCTTTCACTCAGATTGTAAAGTTTATCTAGTGCGTATTCTTTAATGGCATCTTTTTGCACATACGTGTTAGTGCCAAAATATTAAGATATTAAAACAAATTGCTTTTTGAAATGAAATGTTAATTAATCATTGTTGACCAATGAAACAGGCAAACCAAAAATAGATTCAATTCAGGCGTTAATGAATGTGCTCCAAATGACTGAATGTTAAAGGGGTACTCTATTATTAATAATTGTTGAAAATATTTCATTACTACTTTGTAATGTTAGTTCTTGTTGTTGATTGAAAATAAATTATAGAAAAGATATTTTATCATCCTAAACTCTACTTTAAAAAATGTCATTATTAAGGGAGCAAAAATGTCCCGTCTGTTACAACATTAATGAGCCTGATATTTCCAGTAACATGTTTTGAATAACTAAGTTATATGTCTACTGGTTATTTGTATACAAGCGATTTAAGAAGAAACATTAAATTTCACAGAGGAAGAGATATAGGCCATGAGACATGGGGCAATAATATGCACGGTTGTTAATTTCTGTGCAATTGATGGATGGATTACCTAAATTTATCACATAATGATTAAACATGAGTTCCTAATCACAAATTGCTTTGTCCCCACGCATAGTTGTGGTTGACTGAAATGAAAAGTCAAAGAAAAGGGAGTTCCCATACTTAAAACACATATACCAGTTCCACTATTTATTTTTTTACTTAAGTGAGAAAGAACACAGACACAAGCAATTTTCGTGGGAGCTCACTCAAAATGATTTATTTTAGACCTCAAGTTAAATCTTAAATGATTTGTAACTGTTAAATAAGTTTACTAGTCAATCAAACTATTGGCTAATTAAATTAATTAATTTTTCAAACTACTAATAAGTTACCTAATCAACAAATTAATTCCCAACAAACATATTATTTAATTGTATACTTAATTATTTACATTACACAATTAACTACTTAATTAATCAATTAACACACTTTTCTCAGTTTAAAGGATGGGATATATATATGGTAGAGAAAAAGAAGGAAGCAAATTTTAAATGATCTTAACAAAACGTCTTGCACACTTAACTTATCTGTTTTTTAAAGAAACGTTGTGGCATGCAGATTATTGTGGAATAAAGATTTTCAAAATGCTTTGATGTAATGTATCTATTGCTTT
This sequence comes from Chiridota heheva, assembly GCA_020152595.1. NCBI lineage: Eukaryota > Metazoa > Echinodermata > Holothuroidea > Apodida > Chiridotidae > Chiridota > Chiridota heheva. The sequence continues at coordinate 811,990 of JAIGNY010003930.1, read as the reverse complement.
CATAAATAAATTATGAATACTTTAATTTCTCATGTTTTAGTTTGTTTTATTTGGCTACTCTCATGTTACATAAATGTTATTTGAAAGGTTTACGTTTAATCATTTTAGCAGATGCAAAACTTTGCAAGGAGCAGTCACTTAAATTTAGTTCCCTATTACACTCATGAAGAGAACAGATTGTGGTGTAAATAATTTCAGTTTATAGCAGATGATACATGTACAAAAGAATTTCAATTCAGGCTGATGCTTATCCGTTTTTTCTGTGAAACAAAAAGACAAGAAATAACACCTCCCCTGGACAGGACACCAGTCCTTCCCCGGTTGACTCCCCAGCATTGATCACTTAACACTGCCCTTCCTCAATTTTCCTGAAAGCATGCTACATCATCCCCAAAACAATATTCACTATTTATTTACAGAAAAACTACCCAACTCTAATCATGAGCATTTTGTTCATTCGGATAAAAGTTTAAGCCTGATGACTCACAAAGCTGATGTTTATTGTTCTTCCTGTGATGCCAAAAGATGAGAGATAATACCTCCCCTGGACTGGCCATCAGTCTAACCCTGGTTAACTTCCCATCATTACTCACATAGCACTCTTCCTCTCTTAATTTCCATGAAAGAATTTAACATCACTCTATATAAAATATTCACTATTAATTAACAAAAAAGTACCCAACTCTAATCATGAGCATTTTGTCAACTTGGATAAAAGTTAATCCTTTCCCAAGCTTGATGAATCACGAGGCTCATGCTTATCGGTTCTTTCTGTGATACAAAAAGATTAGAGATAATACCTCCTCTGGACAGGACACCAGTCCATTCCCGGTTAACTCCCCAGTATTCAATTCCTCAATTGCCCTAAAAGCATCATAGCATGCTACATCATTTCAAATAAAATGTGCACAATTAATTTACAGAAAAAGTATTCACCTTTAATCATGAGCAAATAATGGTGCAATTTAAACTAATTTTCGCAAGCCTTTTAATTTTTGACACTTTTATTTCTTAAAGTGTGGCTGATCAATGTTTACGCATTTTATGATATGCAAAATTTCAATGGAAAGGAAAACTGCTCAAATTTTTGGAAAACTGCTCAAATGTTTGGAAAAAAAAGCATGCTACATCATCTCAAATCCATTATGCACTACTAACTTACAAAAAAGTATCCACCTCTAATCATAAGCAGATAATGGCCCAGTTTAAATTAATTTTCCCAAGCACCTTTTAACCACAAATGTTTCTTTAACTTCATGCTAAAAATAAAAATCTTTTAAATTTTGACACATTCACATTTTTTTAAGTGTGGCTTATTTAAGTTTGTGCAATTTTTGACATGCAAAATTTCAATGGAAAGAAAAATTGCTTAATTTTTTTTATGCAATTCTGTTTTTCCACATAGAGATACCTCCCCTGGACAAGACACCAGTCCATCCCCGGCTAACTCCCCAACAATAAATTCCTCCATGGCCCTAAAAGCATGCTACATCATCCCAAATCCAATATGCACTATTAACTTATAGAAAAAGTATCCACCTCTAATCATCAGCAAATAATGGCCCAGTTTAAATCAATTTTGCCAAGCACCTTTTAACCACAAATCTTTCTTTCACTTCACATTAAAAAGAAACAATCTTTTTATTTTTTGACACATTCATTTTTTAAAGTGTGGCTGACCAATGTTTGTGCATTTTTTGACATGCACAATTTCAATGAAAAGAAAAATTGCTCATATTTTTTATGCAAATTAACACCTAAGTAAACAAAAACAGCTTAAGAATGGCCATTTGTAAATAGATTTTGATGGTAAAAATTGTTATTTTGCTCAATTTAGCACATGTTCATTGTCCTTAAACAACTGTAAAAACTTCAAAGTGCTTTTTGCAAACTGTATAATGAAATTTATTATCAAGCTTTTTTGAAAATTTTGAAACATTTGAAATGTGCTTGCTCCCTCCCCTTATAATTTTTAACATTCTTTTCCACAACTTGGAGACAATAAAGTTGGAAAAAGTTCAGTTTTTAATCCTCACCATCGGAATCTAAACCTTCCTCCTCCAAAATATTAGAATTCTCATTGTGGCAGTTTTGACAACCTGAGCACCTGCAAAGTTCCGTGCACTGCATGCCAATTTCATTCCAGCAGGTAACTTCTGCAGGAAATTGGACATCTGAGTTTGGCTTAAGTTTGCAATTGCCTTTCTTGCAGCTACAATTGGTGAGCTCAAGGATATCATCTGGAGCTGCTGGAAGACTGCACCAATCAATCCTAATGGTTTTCACAGCGTCCATTTCTTCTACCATCCATCCATTTTTAGCTGGAGAACCGAACCTAAAAAGAATAATAAATATGAGACTTTGTTTACATTTTGAAGGAAAATAAAAACACGCTGTGGCTATAGTTTTAACAGTCGTAAAAATAATTTCTAGGTTACATTTAGACCACTGCCTTATACACGCTAAACTAACCTAATCTAAACCTAACCTTCCCCGGGAGGTAAGTCTTCTACAGCACAGAGTCCATGGAGTAAACGGTTGTAAATATAACCACTACGAATTCCAAAATAATATGGGGCTTCAACCAGCGACCATCGGATATGCCTTATCAACTGACCTAATGAGCCTCGATTAAAACCACTGGAATTTCATAAATTATTATACAAACTTTTAAAAGCCTTTAAAATGTCTCAGATTCTTGGTTACCCCCTGGCAAAGCAAATTAAAGGTTTCCTAAAACGCTGTGCTTATATTTACACCAGTCGTAAAGATAATTTCTAGGCTATATTTACACCACAACATTATAAACTCTGAATCTAACCTAGTGAGATAAACGATCCTACACAGTATGCACTACGCCAAGTCTACTTGCGATACTGAGTGGGACGGCACACATACACATTTACATGGGGATTTTCAATTAAACTTTTCAGTGTGCGCTTTAGCTCAATACGCACAGCAAGTGTTCCTACGCTAATCCAATCTAAACTACGCTCATTTATTTGAAGCTTCCATTTGAACGTAGGAAAATTAAAATGATTAAGTACGCCCGCGTATGATAAGCAACTCTAAAGTACGCGCGAACGCTGACTGCGCTAAGCATTATCAAAGAACTATTCAAACATCGTGGAAAAAAGCGTAGAACGCAGTGTCACAACATTACGGGAGGAATGCTTGTCCCGGAATTACTGCTTATTCCAATCATCATCTTATTTCAAACTTTGAGGTCTGAAACGTAAGTAGTAACAGATATTAAGAGATGTTGTTACAATGTTTTTAGGCATAGTTGTTAGGTTGGATGCATTCATGTTGTTATAACTTTAAAAAAGTCTTAAAATCACGATGTTCTACGTACTGGATAGGCCCGCTGTAATGTGCATTGTGTAAATCATTCAACCCAATTATGCTGAATCAATGTACAGTTTTCCCCTCGGTTTTAGAAAGTGTTGAAACCAGACCATGCACAGCCGCTAGGCTAAAGTACATGGTCTGGTTATTTATCAGACTAAACCTAACCTGACCTTTCACGGGAGGTAAGTCTTCTACAGCACAGGTTCCACTGGTGTAAATATAACCACTATGGGCCTACGTTGTTAAATCAAACCTCACAAGGTCTCATCATAGTCATACTAGCAAGGTTTTTAAGTTAAGGCCTTAAGTTTCATTGCAAAAACAGTGGTGTTTAAGGGGCTGGTTGGATAAAGTTTTGCATTAATATACAGGTGGTTGAATAACAAACTAAAACATACCTGCAGTGCGTTTTTCAGCGAGTTTTTTCTGCCTTTTGACTTCACTAATGTCGCAAAACCGTTTGTAGCATCCTATGTTTGGATGCAGTACAACTTCTCCAACAGTCTGAATCCGTAAACGTTCATCGTTAGGCCGATCGAAGTTGCGGAATTTCGGGCTATTTATGCCTCCTTGCAATCAAACTTCGTCCACTCAAAGGAATGTTCTTAAATCTTTTTAATGAATTACTTGTCAATTCAATAAATTTTGGTTTAGAACAATCTTTTACGTGCAATAATACAATATTTTTGAAGCGACTTTGGACCAACACCTCCACTTGTGGAGGCGGCCATTTTGTTTTACGGAGCAGTCGCTATGTCCATATTTACAAACGCTGCGATTGGTTAATTTGTCGAAATTTCTGGTCTTCCACAAGTTTGTCGTTCGTACGATATTTCTGAATGGACAAACCTAGTCTCGCACAATAACGCTAAACGGTTCCGATTTATGCTAGATAGATACTGAATCTTGAACATATATATTAGCACCGTAAGTGGGGACAAATGAATATCTATGTAGAATAATATTTTCATATTCATCATTCACATAGTATTCCATCCATCTTCCTGTTGTACGGAATGAAACGATATCAAGGGATGTACCACGGCCTAATAGTTTTTTCAAAGAAAGCTGTTTTCAAGAAAATGAGCGCCTTTTTCGTCCCGTCTGTCACGCTGATTTTACTTTGCCACTATACAGCCATTGAATCCTCAAGTTTCATGGATTATTTTTTACTGCAAACTATAGATTGTTTACTACGACTATATACATAACTTAGAAGGTTACATCTTACAAATTGTTTTTGGCAGGCCTTTAAAAAAAAGTAGTGTAAATCTGTCCCATCTGTCACGCCGGAATTAGCAATATGTACTCTTGAGCTTGGCAATATTTTCTTATCCTTTGCCAAAAATGTTTTAAATTTTTCCTTTTCTATTCCTTCCTTCTCTGCTCTTGCTCCGTTCCCACTTCCTGCTTCTTTTTTTTTATACCTTTCTCTTTTTAAACTCCATCTTTCTTCTTACATTGCTTAATGCCCTGTAACTTTTTACTTACGTTTTTGTTGAATTTTGAAGCTTCGCTGCTTGTCATTTCCTTTTGGCTAATCTCCTCGAGAAGGTTCAAAAAGCAATCTGCAAAAGCAGAGAAAATAGAACTATAATGAAATTTCTAGGAGTGTGGTTACATTATACGTTCTGCATGCGGACAGGAGCACATGACTCCAGTCTGGAAAAGACGCCAGACTATCGCAGGTTAGCTTCCCAGCATTGCTGGTACCCATTTACAGCTGCGTGGACTGGACCAGGCAGAGAAACGTATTTTGCTCAAGACTGCCCGTGCTGTGAAATGAAATCAGTAGTACGCTAGCTAATGGTGGACCCCAGGTGGACAAATACATTTTTTTTGTGTGTGGAAAAGTGTAAAAAACAACACCTTTATTTTGGCCGTGAGATTATAAAAAAAAAACTTTTAGAGGTATTAATTTCTTGTAGTGCAGTCAGCTAAGTGATACATGCAGTAGCTGTAATATATCAAGTTGAAAAATGTCAACATTTAAGTAGCAATAAGCATTCACTTGAACAACATTTACAGCAAGACCATTGCAGGGAACTTTTGTTATGTGTTCTTGTGAGCATTATTTGTCCATAAAGCTCCATGGATTAACATGATACGACGAAGCAGTTTAACGTACCATGATCCTAAGATCCTAAAGTCTTTTGTTTAACACTTTGAACTTGAACGTCTTCTTTTGTGTGTCTGTGTGTTTTCTGGATCCGGGCTGCTTCCTCCCTTGATGAGGTAAACTCTGGCTTACAATACTGCAGTTTCTTGGATGCATCACTACACCAATCATAATGTTGTGTAGTTACAGGAGCATTAAACAGAGGAACTGCCTTCTTTCCTTTATTCTTTCATTCATTAATTATCTTGAGGCTTGTTGACGTTGAAGCTTCTATATTGATTTTTTTCTCTCTGAAAATATGATTAAACGAGATTTTAATGTTGTAAGAGAATCACTGTGTATAATAATATTTATTTTATTTTGATAAACAATAGTCAATTACCACTTTGCAAAGCCTGTTCATATTTGTAGCTTACAATTTGTTTGCAAAAATTTATTTAGACAATTGATTTCACATTATAATAATTCCAGTGATTGGTAGTCCATAATCAATTTTCCCATTTCAGTATTTGGAGGATAAATTGGATTTAGGCCAGACCTCAGCGTCAAATTTGGTTATCAATCCCCAGTAGAGTTCGGCAACTCACTGCGGTTGAATTCGTATAGGCTACACTTGAAATAGCAACCATATAGGTCATACATTAGTGTTAGGCTTTAGAGGAAAAACCTCAAACTTTGTTAAATTTTGATTCTTATTTAAAACTATTGCTTCCATGAAACTTACAAATTGCAAGATAAGTTCCTTCTAAATTGCAAGATAAGCTTCCTTAGAAATCCATTCCCTGAAAAACAAAATTAAGAGACGTTTTTCCTTGGATGCAAACTCAGAGAAAACTTGATAAACCTTTTGGGGCTGACCGTTGAGAAAATCATAGAAGCTTAACTGATATGGACCTGCAATTGCCTAATATTGCTATAAAATGATATATCCAGTTTTCATAATTCACTTCATAATACAATGCAATATTAAATAAAGTACCTGCTAGAATACAAGTTACTGTATCTGTCGACTAACAAGTTAGGAATAAGCAATTCCAGAAAATATGTGTACAGGGGATCGGTAACATCTCTTCCAGATATGGCAGATCCCCCCCTGTCCAGAATCCCAATCACGCTGACCCCTGGCTTTATTGCAAAATACTCCAGTTATTATACACATCCCTCAGTACGGATTGACATGGGGATTGCCGTACGAGGACGGCCAGCCATCACTATTGCACTTGTCAATTTTATGACTCACTCCTACACCCCCAAACAAGGTGAGTCATTGCACCAAGGTGAGTGACCAAAACATATACATTGACACACCCCTTAGTAAATTAGGTGACTGACATTTCTTTTGAAATGGCCTTCCCCAAATCACTCACCTCTGTACAAAGTGAATAAGTCTGAAGTAAATTTGACTCACCCCAGAGTTTCAGATTGTAAGTGACAATTTGGTACAATAACGTACATGCAAGTCACTGTTTCATAGGTCAACGACTCACATTTGACTGACTTTGTCGGAAGTAGTAGGGGTGAGTCATACAAGTGACATAACAGTAACTATACTAACACGGCTGGCATTAGTCCGACGATATTACGGGGAGTATATCAGCCAGCTCCTCACTCAAAATTACAATCCGCACTAAAAACTAAAAGACAAGTGAAGCCAAATTGAACTATGGGTCGTTCTTACAATAACAATTTATATGGCAAGCGTGAAGCCAGCGGAGCCGCTCCGGGGTGTATCTATCATTATGAAACATTCCCATCAAAAGCGTGGAACTGCTCCAGGATGTATGTATGGGATTATGAACAATTCCATCGCAAGCATAATTTCATGATCCTAAAAGTCCGCTGAGCCACAGAGCTGAACCAGGGGGAATTGGGTAAATTTCATTAAAAAAGTCAGTGGAGCTGCGGATGCAAAAGAAGGAATGTCTACTTGACTGAAAGGTTCCACTATAGGTGTCACCAACTATAGGGGTCTTAACGTGTAGGCTCCCTATGCGTTACCGCCATTTCAACGGGAAATTCATTCCTACAAAAACACCCTAGCCTACCTGCATGACCTGTACTTGCGACTTCCAACAGTCAAGAGAGAAGATTCCTTCAACACCTGATTTTTTATTTTGTTAAATAAAGTAATGAAATAAAATTAATAACATAAAATAAATCTCCCACCTTTTTCGGAGCAACTTTTGTACGTGTGTTGTCGTTAACGATCCTCCGCAAATGGCGTGGGCTTGAAAAAAGCTGCAGTTTGAGTGTTACGCGAAATCCGTTGAACAGTCGTTTGAACTGTCGATTAGATTGACCGAAAATGGTTTAGAATTGACAATCAGTCGTTTGTTAATACTGATTTGTCATTTCTAAATAGTTTTCATAGCAATCAACACTTAAAACGACCATTCAACGGATTTCGCGTAACACTCAAACGGCAGCTTTTTTCAAGTACACACCATTTTCGTAGGATCATTAACGACAACAAGACGTACAAAAGGTGCTCCGAAAAAGCTGGGAATTTCAACATTCAGGAAGTGGGTAAATTTGTTTTGATTAAAACTCGGGTGTCGATGGCATCCCTCGTGACTGTTGGGAGTCACAAGTACGGGTAGGCCGGTTTTCACGGACCAACCAAGTCCCCAACCCCCAAATCCCAGAATCCTCCTCCCCGAAAAAAAACAATCATGTCACCGACCCCCATATGCACATACTGTATCTTCTGGGAAGTTCTGCCTAATCTGAATAGGCCTAATTACTGTAATACTGCTCAAACTGTAACTGTTAAGAACTTTAGGCCTAGTACTAGTAGCATAGTGCATGTGCCCGAAGTTCGTACACCTAAGGAATTAAATCTTATTTTTGTTCATGAAAAAACAAAATTGTTTTCTTTATCAGAAATATCAATAAATTCTTTAATTTCTCCTCTTTTTTGTCCATGATAAATTCACAGAAGCTTCATAGTTTACTTATCAAGATATTCATCAAAGAAAAAAGAAGTTTCGTTTGTTTCGGCAAATCGCGAATACCCCAAAGTTCGTACACCAATGATTAAACTATGCAACTTTCAGCAGCTGTACCAGTAAAACGTAAAAATAAGCTTGAACGAAAGTACGGGAAGAAAAAAATTGAAAATATTAATTTCCAAAGTGCGTATTCATTGAAAATATCGCCAGTTTTATTTAAAATTCCTCAAATTAACAGGTGAAATCTTGAATTTTATGTTATTTTTTTTTTGAAGTTGGAGAAATATTGGGGTGCACGAACTTCAGACCCACATGAACTTCAGGCATGTCGGGCCAGTTACTATAATAAAAGTTAGGCCTATTACTTCTAGTCTGTAGTAAGATTATTACATAACACTGGGCTCTAAGGTCTAAATAATACCATTCTTCACATCACTTTTTAGACCTAGGTATTAAAATATTGGATTGGCACCAGAAGTTTTCGTCTACGTTCCTCAAACGTTGCCAATATACATGACTTTTGCGAATAAAAACAACGTCATAATGTTTTATATTTACCGTTGTTGAAATTGATTGTAGCATAGTAACCATTAGAATACAACCTTCAATGAATAACACTTAATTTGAAGTCCATATTGCCTTCATTTAATAAATTTAAAATATAGTTCTCAATTAAAAGATGGCGGTTTTGAGCATGAAGTTTACAATACTAGACCTGTCGCGTCCTGAGGGCCACGACAGAAAAACAGTGATACTGATCAATAGTCATGACTATGAGTATGCCACACATGGGTAATATTGAGAAGAACTTTCAAATTTACAAGATAAAACTCACCATGTGGTTGTGAAGATGTATACAGGAATAACGGGAAGTGACCGTTAAGGTTTGGAGTCTTGCGGTCGCGTTTGACATGTGGATCCAACCTGTTGCACGTATGAGATGCTACAATACTAATATGTCTACTATTAAAGGGCTCATAGCTACTGTATCTCTCATATCCTGGAAGAGGTTGACAGAGATTGAAATAAGGGTTCCAAGTTGTTCAAGTTCAAAATGATAAAAGTACACCGTCACAATACTCCAGTTTTTAGGCTTCTTTCGATTTGTACTAAACTGCAACTATCAAAAGTGAGGGTAAAAAGTGTTTTAATTCCGCTAAAAGAAAAGTATTTAGGCCTAAATTCTTTTGCTTTCAAGGAGCTTTTTAGAAAATAATTCAACTTCCTTTCTTTTCCGGCAATTTTCTACATTTTTTAAGAGGAGCGGGGAGCGGGAAAGAGGAAAGTTTGAAACTTCAATTCTTGTTTACCTATCCCTATAAACTTTTACCCCCTTCCCCAAAAGAATTGTTTTTATTGTTTTGTTCTTCATCTTCTTCAATTTTCTGGCATTTTCTAAGTTTTAAAGAGAATTCGTTTCAATTGCGGTAAAGTTTCTTCAAATTTTGGGACAATTTATTTGAATCATTAAAAAACCATCTCACTAAAATGTGCAAACCAATTGATCTCCTATTTACAAAATGATATATTAATCAAGATTATATCCCAAATGGTTTTTATTGAAAATTCCCAAATTGTCTAATATAGTTTCTAAATGTAAATAATATTTAATGGGGTCTCTGCTGAAAACAATAAATGCCTATTGATACCAGTATAAGCCTTAAGAACTGGTTTTAATGGGTAATGTGTTCATTACCACTTAAAACAGTTACCACCTGTTACTGAAAAAGAGTTGAGAACAGTTGAATCCAGTAAGCAGTTCAACCGTTTTTTTTTTTTTTCTGCTGGCATGCTCTCTATATATATACTATGTCTGTCTTTATACAGATACAATTTTATTCCCATATGAGATGTCTTTTGCATATACTATATGTAGTTTTATATGGTTGCATATTTTTTTCATAATCTCATATCTACTTAGGTATATCATGCTTTATAAAGCCATATAAATCTGTATATTCATATAAAATAAGCCCTCTGTATAAACTATATCTGGCTTTATAAGTTGTATACATCCTTATATGTATATAAAATGCATATATCTAGTATGGTATGTCATGCTTTATATATAGTCCTTTAAATATGCACTGGCCCTCTGTATAAACTATATCTGGCTTTATATAGTTGTATACATCCTTATATGTATATAAAATGTATATATCTAGTATGGTATGTCATGCTTTATATATAGTCCTTTAAATATACATATAAAATATGCCCTCTGCATATACTATATCTGGCTTTATACAGTTGTATACATCCATATATGCATATAAACTTAATACATCTACTAAGGTAAATCATGCTTTATATAGCCATATGAATCTGTATATACACAAAATAAGCTCTCTGTATATACTATATCTGACATTATATAGTTGTATACATCTATATATGTATATACACTTTATATAGGTATATCGTGCTTCATAAAGCCATATAAATCTGTATATACACATAAAATATGCCCTCTGCATATACTATATCTGGCTTTATATAGTTGTATACATCTTTATATGTATATACACTTTATATAGGTATATTATGCTTTATAAAGCCATATAAATCTGTATACACACATAAAATATGCCCTCTGTATATACTAAATCTGACATTATATAGTTGTATACATCTTTATATGTATATACACTTTATATAGGTATATCATGCTTTATAAAGCCATGTAAATCTGTATATACACATAAAATATGTCCTCTGCATATACTAAGTCTGGCTTTATATAGTTGTATACATCTTTATATGTATATATACTTTATTTAGGTATATCATACTTTATAAAGCCATATAAATATATATATACACATAAAATATGTCCTCTGTATATACTATATCTGGCTTTATATAGTTGTGTACATCTTTATATGTATATAATATATCTACTAAGGTATATCATTATTTATACAGCCATATAAATATGTATATACATATAAAATATACCAACTGTATATACTTTATCTGGCTTTATGCAGAATGTATAAAGTTTCCTTATATACGGAATTATATCAAGATTTATATGGCTATAAACCTTGATATACGCCAGATATAAAGCCATATATGGGATTTCTGTAAGGGATACTACCAGGCAGGAAACGCCAGTGTTGAATTCAATGATTACTGATTAATTTTAGTAGTAGAAGTGTGTCATTGCAGTAGATACAAACGCACTCAAACATTATTTGTTACATATGCATGAAATATTTTAGTATATAATGTGCTTTACATGATTTACAGTTATGTCATTTCAAGATAATTTGTAGCCCTGTGCCTAATAATCCAATCAGTTGGCAGGTATTGGCCAAGTTTTCAGCAAGCCGTTAACAATAGAATGCTTTTAAGTACGAAATTGTTGATGATAACTTATAATATATAAAGATATTATGTTTCTTCTTCAACAAGTTTGGTTAAAGACCATATATGGTGTTAACGTGAATACCGTGGAGATCAGAAACACAATACAGTCCAACATTTCTGATTGTTTGATATGTTTATACAATCACCGATCATGCACCGACAAGGCATTTAATTATTCTGGAAGTGACGCGACTATTATGATCAGATTTATTGAAGGTCAAGCAATTTTCTTGGGAAGAGATTCTTTATCAACATAGATTTAATTGTGTTAACAAGCAGCATCGTACGTTTGCTTTGGAATAGTTTTGCTAAGAGCTTAGTTATTCGTTTTTAAAATGTTATCAACAAACAACAATGTGTGTAAAACCACCACAATGTAAATGATCAAAGACACTGCATTCAGACCTAAAGCTGCCTTCATTCTTTACTACATTTGACCAAAGGTTTTCATCGTACAGTTTTCAAATACTGAACGGGAGAACCATCTAGAATGATTGATTTTTCTCTCGTCCATTTAATCTTAGCCGCAGGTGAGGGATAATTTGGAAGGAAATTCCATTTGATAAAGGAAGTTCTTTGAATGAAATGTATTTCGAGGCAAATCGCAAATTTATATCATATTTTTCTGCAAGCTCGATTACTTTGTCGATAGGTCATTATGGGCTTTACTTCAAGTAACCCGAATACTGAGAATAACTACTACAAGCATGAAATATAATTCGATCTGATAAGTAAATCAGGCTGTGACATAACTGCTGGAGTATCATTTCGTCCCTGTTTTTACATAGTGACGAATGTGCATGGTGAATGCATGACCAACTGGAAAAGCTTTTATTGTTTTGTTATAATGACGAATATGTTTAAACCAGGAATATATCCCTGTTTAAACGCATATAATTATGATTAATAGGTTTATTTTGCTCGTTTGTTATAACTTGTCAATTATCAAAATCATAATTAATCAAGAAATGACACAAACAATAAAGGCAGATACATGGAATTCATAGTAATTTGTATTCACACATCCTTAATGCATATGTAATATTATGTCAGAACAAAAAAATGGTTTTTGCACATTCACTACTACATTTTTCATTATGTCAAAACAAGGACAATTTGTTTGACAGTCTTTGACAGCTGATCTTGCTCTAATGATTAAATATTTGATTTGAAAAAATGCTTAAACCTTAATTTATTTGTCATTTATGCATCTAATCTATGGGAAAATCATAAAAGCATTGTCATGTCACATTCCGATGTAAAATAAACATATGAAAGATAATGTTTGAACTGAAATCGGCGACATATCTACGATAATTTTCGATCTACGAGAGGAACTATAGAACAATACCATCCGAATAATAATTTGTATTCAAAAAACGTTAATGCACATGTATCACTATCTGACTATGTCAAAACGAAAAAGCGACAATTTGTTTGACACTGTTTGTCATCTAATTTTGCTTTAATGATTGAATGGTTGATGTGAAGCAATGCTTAAACCTTAATTTATTTGTCATGTACGCATCTAATTTACGGAAAATCATAAAAGCATTGTCATGTCACATTCCGATGTAAAACAAACAGATGAAAGATAATGTTTGAAATGAAATTGGTGATATATCTAAGATACTTTTCAATCTATGAGAGGACCTGTTGAACAATTCTACCCTCTCCGTCTTTGCTGTTTTCGTTTTGACATACTGACGAGTGTGTTTATTACTATAATTGATACGTTTCTTTTCCACGTTTGTTACAACTAATGAATTATCTAAACTGTAAATAATCAAGAAACGATACAAACAAGAAAAATAGATACTAAATCATAGTAATTCGTATTCAAGCAGCGTTAATGAACATGTATCACTATGTCAAAACGAAAACTTGTTTTTGCACAATCGCAACTACATTCGTCATGTCAATTCTGATGTAAAACAAACATATGGTTCAATATTATGATTGATACGTTGTACATCTAATCTTCGGGAAGTCTTCAAAGGAGAATCATTAACTGGTTAAAGAAACAGCAAGTTAAAATTTGAATCCTTTCATTAACAATCCGGTTCACGCTCCCGATCGGGAGATTTCTTGTCATCATAATCCACATTCAGACAATGCATCTTTCTAAATTCATATCTCTTTAAAGAAATACATAGCGGTAAAATAGGTTTAAGCCAAAGGTAGTCATAATGCATGCGAAATATTCTAATTCTATTGGTGCTACAGAAGAATAACATTATTTTCTCCATCTTCACCAGCGCAAATTTGACTTTCACCAGGGAATTTTAAAATAATCTTTGAAAATTGATTTCGATAATTCCTGAGTGGATTTTAGAACTTTTATCACCAGGAAAAACTCACTTTATACAAAAAGGTCCAGAAATTTAAATTTCAGAATCATTTTCAAAGTATACAATTTTAGAATAACAGAATTTGAAAAGCAAAAATAATTTTAACGGCTGAAATTTTGAACAGTTTCAATTATGGTCACTGCGCATGTCTCGAACTCCCGATCAGCAGATGTCCTGATCAGGAGCGTAGACCGGACTGCTTAAGTTATTCATGTTTGAAGTTGGCACATAGGGGCTGCCATTATGTTCAATTCTGCATTGGAATCTTGTGCATGATGACATCATATACCCAACGGGAACATAAGGATTATAATATATTATTTTCTTTATAAATTGTATTAATTTGTTATTCCAAAATGATATGACACCAAGTTTTAGCAGCATGTTTTGATTATTTCATGCGTACACAAAAATGTCTTTGGCCCTTACAAAAGAAAAACAATATTACACAAGCTAGAAAACTTGGGATAGATTATAAAGAAATACAAGGCATTCCAACATCTTGCTGGATTGGTGACATCATTTTCTGCATGTTTTGAAATTAAGTCGTTGGTTCCCTTAATAGTAGCATTAACGTTTTAATAATTACGAAAAATGTGTTAGATTGCTTCGGCAGGCATGAAACTTGGTCAGAAGTTTCTTATTTTTAACTATATTATATGAAATAAGGATTATGTCAGACGTTAGGTCTCCTTTAACACATTGTCATGTCACAGTCCGATGTGAAACAAACAGATAAAAGATACTGTTTGAAGAAAATAGTGATTACTTGGGAAGGTGAAATTGGCAATATACCTAATAATAAACTTGTAAACCTATGAGAAGAACTTTAGATCAATTCCACCCTCTCCGACTTTGCTATGCTGATCTTTGGGCGAACCGAGTACTGTAGTGAAAAAGTCATGCAAATCATACATTAAAACCTCCAACACAGATGTGTATACCTTAACCATGCATATACGCATGCATACCCACATTAAATCGTTTAAAGATTGCAATAAATCAATATTCATTGGGCTTGAGAAAAGAGACACTCAGAAGAACGCACAAATGATCGACCAACCTAATTTGCACAGTAAATTGATCTTAAAATTTGCTCTCCGAAAAAGGTGGTAGCAATTAGCAGAAACAGAAATCAATAACAACGGTAACCTTGCAATTAACAAGAACCGAAGAGTTTTCGTACTGCGATTTCGAAAATTAAATCAATTATAAAATTGAAGACGAAAAACTAATTAAATTCATCTAACATCGTGAACAGATCAAATGTGTGTTTACTGGTCTGTGACAGTTGTTGCTGATATTCAAACACCATTGGCTGATAACGATTTGATTAATTTGACAAATTTGATTTAAGAATTTGAAAATTTATCATCTATACACCTTCATCTGTACTTTAATTCAATAAATCACATGGGTTTGTTTTTAAAAATAGTTCATTTCCGTAGTTCAGCAGGAGGCCTTGTTCTGTCAAGAACCTCCTGGTCACTTGATCAATTAAGATCTTAAAAATTATTTACGTTACCCACACGTAGCAGTTGTCAATATGATAAAATTATTATGATTTCTTTCAGCTGTTAAAGGAAGAAAATGTATATATTGATTGATTTTAACACCAATATCTCCAAATTCATTTCATACACATTTGTATTATTGAATGGGTGATGACGTTTTTAAAGTGATCTGTGGCTCTTCTTTTTTCCAGAAGCTATGGTAATAAATCCTTATATTTACTAAAGAAACTTTTTTGCAAATTAACGAAAGCTGCTACTCTGGCTGACTGGGTATAAAATAGCTACACGATTAATATGTAAGAGATGAATCAGTCACATCAGCGCATCCTCGCATTTCATCAAATATGAACTGTGAGGATGCGCTGATATGACCAACTCATCCATACTAGACACAATTATCTGGAAATTTTGGATGAAGTCACGCCTCAATCTAAAAATAAGTGTTGTGTGTGGGAGAAATACAATTTTGCCTGAGACTATAAGGATCTTTAATCAACTTACGTTTTCCCATTTGTTTCCATCTTCAAGTTTCGACTGTTTGTGGCGTAAGTTGTATCCACGCTCAGATCACTTTATCAATGCATACTCTAGACAGCTATGATGGTTCGAGTTTAGTTGGCTGAAATAGATATACATAGCCAATAGAAATACAGAACCACAATTACAATATTTACTACAACTAATCTCATACATATGAAGCCCAAATATGTGTGTAAGTCATTCAGTAACTTCAGGCTACCGTGGGCCTCTGTGATGTGACGACACGGTGAACCTATGTTTTTGAAAACAATATTTTTAACCTTAAAATCATAACAGAAATTCTAGTGTATCTCATCGCAATGGATATTTTACAGACACATCCCCAGCTAACGTTAAACAACGTTTTAATAACATTATATAGGTGTATATAACGCTATCATAACACATTATAACGTTATGTGTTAGCTGGGATAATTCAATTCATATCCAACAAATACGAAAATTGATTAATTCAAAGAATTTGCCCGTGTGGTAAACAAAATGCTAGAAGAAGAAAAACAGCTGAAATCTGGAATTAACACTCTACCCCATTCTTCCCCAAAATTATATTGTTCATCACTAGTTCCAAGGTATTAGTATGTATTAATCACGGCGGTAATACCAGTTGATATCCCGTTTGCAAGTGATGGAATGAACAGCTAATTCTATCGTTTTTTACATTCTACGTAAAAAGATATAGTAACTTTTTTTGTTTTTTGACATGTTTCTGAAGTAATTACAGTTGTTTAAGGATTGGGCTGAATGTCATGGTTTCAGGGTTATCTTGGTTTAATAACTTGATGTAAATTTTGCATGTGGCTTTTATAGGCCCTATTTGCAATCAAGGGTTGTTCTAAGTAATAAGCTGGAACCACAGTTACATTCACATTATCGATTTTATATTTTAAACACTCAAACATAATCTATTCTTCTTTCTGAACATTTTAAACTTGATACAAAAATAATAACCATAAGTTACCTCCAAAATCGATGGAGTATCAGTCCATTTTACAGAATATCAACGGTTAATAGAATTATTGTCTTCTATATAAGTCAGTAGAGTTTTTTCAATCTCTTGAATTTATAGAATGCGGTATGAAGATCGATCGCTTTGAATTGAGAATGCAAAACAACGTAACAGCGTTCTTCCGTTGGGATCCTAAATGACTATCAAGTAAACCTGAAGGTGATAGAGTTCGGAATTGTAAACATTGCAAGTTTTGCGCGAGTATGTATAATAGTTGTAATAACAACTTGATATGAATGATGGAAAATCCTTGGAGGATTCATGGAGGCTTTGATGGTCCCTTATGCTCAATTGAAAAATTTCTTAGTCAAAATGCTTGAACTATATAATATGTTTTCCCATGTAAAACACTTCCGTAGTTTTCACGACGTTTTCGTGATTTTCGTCGTATTAAGGAGAAATGATTATATCGAAGTATTAATTAGTTTTTATTGATACACGAAGTTACCAAGTGGACATAGGTCGGAACTGAATTGAAAATTTTAACAATTTGCTTACAAATTTGTGAGAGCCCTACTATACCGCTAATTCTCTTAGGATGCGAATTCGTTGGAGCTGACGATTTTTATACGTCCCACACACATGCATACACTGCGATTTACTTAAAACAGTAAAAACTGAACATCATGAAAACTCTTGCCAGCTATCATTATTTGGACAAAGCCTTAATGAGCTGTATATTTAACCGGCCCTTGGCAAGCCAAAATGTCCCAAACATGGATGACGCTTAGTGTTTAATATATTTTTTGTGGTCTTTGTATTCAAAATAATACATGGGAAAAATATTTGTTGGTTAATTTAGTTTTCATTCAGGCAATAGGAAATTTTTTAATCAGTAATTGCTGAAAACAGTTTTATACAAACAAATATAACTAGACAATACTTTGTAAAGTAGAGTTACCCATCATCCTTCTTTTCACAATACAATTGTATTAAACATTTTCTTCTTAATAAAATCAACAAGTTGGACATATTCTACGGAGTGATGCCAGATCTGTCTGTAGCTCCTACCTGGGCACCAGATGGTCGAAGAAAAAAAAGCAGACCAAAGACAGCATGGAGGGAAATGGAAGAGAAGGGGAAAGACGCTCGGATGGGGGAGCTGGAAACATGTCAGGGAAGTAGCACAATACAGGAAGGGGTGGATTTCTGTGCTGAAAGCTTCAATCTCCACCCTCAATGATATCTCCAAGGGATAAAACGAGTTAGCGAAATACCTATTCGCAATATTGAAATACCACAGTGAAGACCAAATTCATGGCGTGGAGGTGCAATTGTTGTACTTAGTGAAAATAATTCCAATTGTGTGGGCAATTTAAAAATAGAAATTATAAAATGTAAAATAAATAAAATGAATAAAATGTGAAGAAATGTAAAATATGAAGTATAAAATGGTTTCGGTAATAGTTTTAAGGCGGGTGTATGATGTTTATTGGGGGGGGGGGCAAACTACCAAGTTCGTGTTTTGCTTTACAACTTTACCCACCCTCTACTAAAACGTGCTACAACATCTTTTGGCGAAAATTGATAGTCTTGTAATTGGGATGGGGGAGGGGGAAGGAGGCGGGGCGAAACACTAGAGTTTTGTTAATTGAGGGGGCAAGTAACATTATTGGTGGGCACTTGCCTCCTTACGCCCGCCACTGAAAGGTATCAGTGATTCATTCCAGATTTACTCATACCCATAAAACCACAACACTAGAACACCCGTCAACAAATATACTACCAAACAAAAACAAAGCAGAAGACCTATTATAGCGTATAGCGTAAATGGCTCTCATAATTAATAGATTATCTCCTTTTTCTAATAGGGGAGCCGGCTTGACAATTATGTAAAATAAGAATACCATTAGAGGAATCATAGGCGTACGGGACTATTTTCAATGAGGGAAGGGGGCTAAGCACTTTTCCCGAAAATTCCCATAAATGCATGTATGTTTGTACTCATAGGCGGTGGAAGCGGAAGATGCAATAATTTTAACGTGGGTGAAGGGTGGGGGAGGAGAGGGAGGGGGAGCAGCACCTCCCAATAATCATTTGTAATTTTCATATTTTTGGTAAAATTTTAATCACCCTTGAGATTTTATTTATATGTTCTCTTTATATGATAGCCTACATCATGCATTCCACAATTACAATATTTTTCAATTACACAAAATAAAAACTTCGAAGTTTTTGTAACACATTTTCTGTAATAAACGTACCCCCTGACTAGAATGGAAAAATGTCCAGTCATATGGTCATAATTACTTGCATTACGTCTGATCAATGACAACTCGCCTTCCTGGCCTGATTCTAATACGTTATAAGCGGGCTTTATTGGATGATGGGACTATTGACTATTGCCTATTGGCCTATTGGCCTATACCTGAAAGCGGATATATTTATTTTCTAACATTTTTGAAAGTTATGTTGCTCACTTGTAAACATGGGTAAAATCATAATTGTATTAAGACCTCCAACTGTTCTTTATAAATTAAAAGTTGCCTGTTTCATTCTGTTACTTTTGCAGTAACATTTCTCTTCATCTTCAAATAGCCTACATTAAACAGCAGACTTTTTGAGAATATCTTTGAGAGGAGGTTCGTTTTTTCGTATAAAGGGCACTCCATTCCTGCACCTCTGAAAAAAAATAATGGGAACGCGACGTTCTACATCAGGTTTTTTTCCCCGAGAGAAGGCTACAGATTCTTCAAATACACAGAACCGTTCCGGTACTTCAACAAGCTTTGAAATTCCAAGTGCTTATTATGTATTTAGATTTCAAAAGAGCACATACTCTGAAAAAGGGTGTTTTTCAGAGAAAAGTTAGTAAAATATTACCACTTTGTGCGATATTGAATTTAATACATGAACTAAGACACCGAGAGATAGGGGAGGGGCGAGATATAGAATAAGTTTGTTTTAAAAGTTTGACAAAATTAAGACATGTTCATAGTAATTTATTGGAAGTTTATCAAACATTTTCCTTTAGATTACACATATTTTTCATAAAGATTGACCATAGACCTATATCCATAGACAGAAACGTGAACAATAAAACATTATATTTCCACATTATACGTTTTCATGATTTTGGTTTTGTATACTGTATATTATATCTCTCTTTGACATACATTTTGACTTGTATAATATACTTTCTTCCTATGCGTTGTAACGTTTTTTTTTGCCCTTCAAATGTAATTTTTGCGAGAGCTTTCTACAGGGGAAAAGGGGACCCCATCAAGGGCCATTAAGTGGGACCCTGCACCCAACGCCGAAAAACAAGCACTACTACGCGCTCGCATTCACACCTTTGGTGTCACCTTAACCGACAATTTTTTTACATAGATTTACGCCTCTTCAGTGGGCCCCCAATATTGTTTTCCTTCCGCCGCCGCTGTACATGCAAAAACTAAGGTTAAGTTTCGTGGTTCCGGTACGTTACTTAGGGCGGATTTACGATGAGGGGAACATCCCCCCTGAGATTTTTCCGATCATTCTTTTTTTTTTATATGAGATAATTTTTAGTTACGTTTTATGTAAATTTTCGGGAAATTTCATTCAAGGTTTGAAAAATTTCCTTCATTCTCGTTAAATTTTTGGAAATTTCCTTCATTTTGAGCAATTTTCTTCGAGTTTCTGGTAACGTTTGTTCAATTTTCGGTAAATTTCCTTCTTTTTCGGAAAATATTTGATAAATTTTCGGAAAATCTCTTTAAACTTTTGAGAAATTTCTTTCATTCTCATGCAATTTTCGGAAAATTTCCCTCATTTTGAATCAAATTTTCTTCGGTTTTTGGTAGCTTTATCTTCAATTTTTGGAAAATTCCCTCTTTTTCGGGAAATATATGGTCAATTTTTCTTCAAGATTTCCTTCATTTTGGAGCAATTTCGGGAAATTTCATTCAATTTTTGAGAAATTTCCTTCATTCTCGTACAATTTACGAAAACTTTCTATCATGTTTTGACTCCGCCGTTACTTCCTTATCAGATAATTCGCACGGGCTACTGAAATGGTCAATGCTGTTAGCAACGAATTTTCTAAACAATTCAGTATTCCCGCCATGCATGTATCATGAAGTAAAAGTTGTCGATAATGATAAACACGGACACATATCTGTCCAACATGATGTTTTTTAACTATCTAACAAATCGAGCGGTAAAAAATCCAAAGCTGAAATCTAAATTTTCAATTAATTAATGCAATTGATTTAACTTCTTCTGTACGTTTATCTATGTATCAAAAAAATGTCCAAAATTTTCGCGAAAAATTGCATATATGCTTCTCGAATAGGGGAGGGTGCTGCAGCTCCCCCCCTTCCCCTCTTGCCCCTCCAGTTCGCTTATGGGAAGAAACAGATTACACGAGAACATATTCTTATCCATTCTAGAAAAACAATCACAAATTTAATGAAAGATTGATCAATAGATCCTGATTGTGAAATCTGCGAATAGCAAAGAACGATATCAAAATACTATTTCGTGACGACGTGACCTTTAGGTACTACTACCAAAGAACTGCTTTAAATTTAAAACAAAATCTTCAAAACGTTTAGTATAGGTGGGTAGTCAAACTGCAACAGAATTAAGCATGCAATGGTTAGTCGGACTCATATACTATTTCGTAATCCAGATAAATTACTTTCCTATATGACGTCTTCTTATTTTAATCAAAAACCCGCAAAGGATGAAACAGATACAGCAACATATATACAATAACATTTTAGATATAACATTAAGATATACTGTCTTCCAAAGAAAGTATTATACGGTTGTAAATACATAAACAAAACCGAAGAAACCTTTTAATATCTCGACAGGAATTTCGGCCACCCGTTCATTGTGTTCTTATAATGTTTTAAAGGTAATAGATGTGCAGAGACAAGGGCGAAAGACAAGGCTGTAATTCAGTGATGAGGGAGAACTCTTTGGCAACCTGATAAACTTTAAGAAACGACTTATATTTAAAAAAACGATGAGCAAGTCAAATTATAGATAATTGAGCCAAATTGCGTTAATTGGCTTTTCTCAGAATTGAGGTAAGGTCTGCCTTAATTGTGAGGAAACGACTACAATTAGAATAGTTGTACATCACATCACATTGTTACATTTCTCAAAATTCCTTGTGTTGTATTTTATAGCATTTTCCCTGCGGTTTTGTGGAACGCAACCATTAGATAGTTAGATGTCTGAAAATTTGGTACTAACGTATACTAATTTACCACCTAAAAAAAAAAATTGAAATTGAAAAAGTTAATTGTTTAATACACAGGTTTTAAAAGTATTTTAAAAGTGAGGGTGTGACGTCACCTTTCTACAGTAGACTATCCACATCAGTCTTTTCTATACCATGAAAACTTGAATACCTCCTTAACCAATTAACGGCTTTTTCGCCGCTTTCTTCACCGTTTGTCCGATATTAGGTTTACAGACGCTGTAAGAAAGACCGTTTCCTCGTATTATTCTTTCATCTTATTTGAGCTGGTAACGGCCTTTTGTGTGGTAATTTACAGATGGACCAAATGCATCTTCGGAAGTGAACGTATAATCATCTCGCTTTTGAAACTTTAGAAGCAATCGGCGGCGATATAGAAAAAAAAAGGGCATTGCAAGTCAGCCAGACTCATAAGAACTCTCGCCAGGTGCTGAAAGCATTCCATAATTCACTTTGACCTGCAATTAACAATGTAAACCTTTCTTAATGGCTATACAGTATGGCTATACAGTGTTAGGCATACATTGAATTATATTATCAGATACTAATAAACCTCATTTCAGATCGGGTGGTATTTCAGAAATGCAAAAGGTATCTATTGCAGATCCAAGCAGTCATCGGTCACGGTCATGTCAGTAACGTTTTCTAATGGAAGCTAATGACATTTTGAACGATTTTCTGGCAGATAATGTCAAAGCTTTAAAGTAATTAAGTAGGTAGCGTTTGCTTTTGGCCAAGCTGATATAATTAAATCGATACTTGTTGCTCTGTATGTCAGTAGAGAAGATTAGAGCAAATTAAAAGAGGTTCTGTCTGACACACCAACGCCTTTTTTACTTGTCATTGAATTATACATTTTCAGAATTGAAGATGACTTGAAATTTCTTTTCCTACACTGATAAGCGGTGGAATTGACCGGAGTTTTTAGTGCATGTTTTGCAAGATTGAGCTATTGAAATAGAATTTTTCTTTTTGATTACACATGCGATTAGTTATGCTTTAATTTGAGCACGAGTTAGTATTAAGCTAAATTGTCGGTTACCATGTATAACGTATAATAATGATAATGGGGACATCAATCGTTAGTGGACAAAAGTGTCTTTGGCTAGTGCGGGGTAGAAAGTAACACTTTCATCACAAAGTTAAACTAACAGAATCTCAAGTTGTGATAGCCACAGTAGTACACCCTAAATCTTCACCCAAGGAATCTACCAAATGAAATAACTGTCGTAACAGGTATTATCCATGGGGTACGCACTAAATGTGTGCACATTGAAAGGCAGAACTTTTTCATGCCTATCAAAGCCAAAAAAGAATAATATTTTGAAATTGTATCACTTTGAACCTGTAGCTAGCTGACCGCAACGGCGACCACCGCAGCTAAGAGACTTAGTTGCTTAGAGTAAATTTCTTACTTCTGGGCATCGTCAAATGTGTAATCAAGATATTACCGCAAGGGGAATACTCTTTGCGTGGTCTAATTTCATGTTTACTTGGATATATCAAGACACTTCAAAGGGCAAAAAACGATTGGAGCGTTTATGAACCATAATGTCAAATCGCCAATCCGCCATCCAAGTAAACATGAAATTAGACCACGCAAAGAGCATTCCCCTTGTGGTAATATCTTGATTACACATTTGACGATGCCCAGAAGTTCAAGATTTAAAAACATGGCGATATAAAACGGATATTAACCTTGTTTTCAGGAAATAGAATATTCAGACATTAATCTCACCAAAACATTTGATTGATTTTTCATTCTTGTGGAAAATGAGAGCAGCAATTAGGTTTAGATCAAAGCAAAAATTGCATAATTTAATATTACTTACTTTATTTTTGTGCGATATGTTACAAGTTTTGTTCAATACATATTGTTGATAATGTGGCAAGATCAATAAGGGTGGTCGCTAAAACAGTTTCAAAGGAGCAATTATCTTTGTTTAAAAGAGTAGCTTTAAGTGTCAGTGACCTGCAGGGTGACATATAGTAAAGTCTTTTATTTGATTGCTATTTGAATTTTTCTTAGAATGTTTGTAAAACTTATTTACTTTCCGAAACTGAGTATGACTGATTTAAGTTATAAGATTGCAAGATAAAATAGTATGCTAAACTTCGATGTGCTAAGCCCTAAAGGTCTTCCACATGCATGTTTCAAATTCACCCAATAAATTTTTTTTTTTTTTTTTTTTTTTACATAAAGGTTAGCTGTAAATCAGCTGCTTTCCTTCAAACTGCAGTAATAAAAAATTAAAAATAAAGGAATTACTTTTAAAATGGCGAGCTTTTCAACTTATGACATATTCAAAACTTTCAGTATATCAAAACAATATGACATGTGCTAACTCGATGTACCTATTTCTTAAATTCCACCGTTTCCTTCACCCAAAGAAAAGAAAAATCTGGAACTTTTAGTTATAAAAGTGCTATCTATTTAGGGTCTCATGCTGACGATTGCATTTCCTTTTAATAAAACTTTTAATGTGCTATGCCTTTTTGACCTTCATTGAGCAATGAATATATACAAGAGCAAAAAGCCTTGAAAATTTACCGTTCCTCTTAAACTGTTATATTGAACTACTTCCAGAGTAAAAATCATTACCTACGCTGGGGATAGAAAATATTTTATTATATACATATATTTGATATTCATCAACAATTGGTGGTAAACATTACGAAAAAAAGATGTGTAGGCTGTCAAAGATAAAAACGATCAAGGGAATATTTCATCATACTATCTTTACGTTAAAAATTACAATTCTAAACACAATATACCCATATTTGTACAGATGCCATTTACTTGATAATGTCTACATTTGATGTATGATTTTACATTTTATGACGTCGTTTAGATTAAAACTACGTGCAACATTACAAGGTTGTATATCTCTGAATGCGTCAGCGTTCAACAAAATAACTACACTATGTGAATACTAAACAGGAAAAAATGTCATCTGAAACCTTGTTTTTTCCAACTACATTCCGAAAAGGGTGATTCTAGTGATCTAATTTAGGTGCTTTATATGGAAAATTATTTTGCATTGATACCACCATTAAAACGAATATTTGTGTTGTTTATGCAGCTGTCAGTAACAAAAAACCCTGTACGTTTGATGAGGAATACGTAAATTTATCACCAAAAACAACTTTGTTTATACAAGTTTATAAAACGACAATTACAAATGTGATATACGCATATGTCAGTTTCTATACTTTGTTTGTTTAACCAGGTGAAAGCATTAGTCCATTGTTGAATAAACAAGTTAATCTTTCAGCCGTCGTAATTAAGTAATATCGTAACTGCATGACTGGCCTAAATACTTCAAACGAATGGAAGGTGACACATATGTCATATCACTAGATCACATTCGATCAATGTTTACGAAGTGATGGCATGATTACAGTGCGAGAAGAACAGATCAGCTTACCTGCTTACGTGAGCTTCATTTAAAAGCACGTGTAAATTACTTTTAGGAATTGACATCATTCAATACTCAGTTTGTTGCACCTGTATACATAAAACGACAATTACAAATGTGATATACGCATATGTATGTATACTTTGTTTGTTTAAGCGGGTGAAAGCATTAATCCATTGTTGTATAAACAAATTCATCTTTCAGTTGTCGTAATTAAGTAATATCGTAACTGCATGACTGGCCTCAATAGTTCAAACAAATGGAAGGTGACACATTCAATGTTTACGAAGTAATGTCATGATTACAGTGCGAGAAGAACAGATCAAACTTAACTGCTTACGTGCGCTTCATTTAAAAGCACGTGTAAATTACCTGACCTCATTCAATATTGAGTTTGTAGCACCTGTATGCACATAGGTCTATTCTTCTGGGCTAACTCTGCTACACGAAATATTAGCCAAACAGTACCCAAACAGATGGCATTAAGCAAAACATATAGCGCATGACATTATAGTATGAGTCCCCGCCGAAACTCAAGGTAAATTTTCAATCGAAGAACATTTAGCAAAGTTTTTCGTTTGTATAGCAACCAAATACGTCGTATAAGCATGAAGTAAATATTTCTTAATATTGGAACGTATTTCCCTATTGCATTTATAAACCTTCTTAAGTCTTGAGTTCCTTGCCGTTCCCATATTGTGATATTTACCCTTCTAGATTTATAATAGATTTAGGCAACTGTGAAGCAAATGAGAGCGAAACACTCTCTCACCACCCAACCCACAAGTACATCCACCAAACACATCTCTAGATCTGGTAACTAACTTCTGATTTTGATCATTTATACATCCGAGAAGAAATCATACATTGACGACGCTTGACAGTGAATAACTAAGAGAAAGTTATCAGTCTCGGGGGTCACCATCTATTTTTGTCTTGCAGTATACTTTTTCGACCATCAAAGTTTTAGAGGCATGTCATTGCAGACTTATAATAGCAAATTGCACCGTATGAGCAACAACTTGCTGAGGACTGCAGTAAATATGGCAAGCTAATCTATCGGAATCGAAACGTTCAGCTTCTACACGTGGCGGAATTCTCACATCGAGTAGGCAATAGTAAAGCAATCTAAAGGAAGGGAAAGGGGAGGTGGGAGGGTGTAACCGAATTGAATAATTCAATTGATGCTTCATAGCTTCTCTGTAAGATCTCAATCGAACATACCTACAGTCTTTCCACTTATCCGAAATTCGAGAAAATTTGATCTTTTTCATAAATGAAAAATTTTCGGGCAAAGGTTTTCTATCCTTTCCCAAAAAGCCTCAATTTGACCTAACATCCTCAGGTTTGTCATCTATTTCAACCCCAAATATGAAGTTCAATTAAAGTTTTGCCAATTGTTGAAATTTCAGGAAATTAATCAAAAAGGTGTAGGATATATGTAGTTCATTTCAGCAAATGTATCTTAAAGTATGCAAGCATGCTAATTACTGTACCTTTACTTTCCGTATTCATCGTAGACATTCCAAATGCACTAAAGAAGCTTTAACCGGAAGGGCAGCATCAATATGTTTTACAAGGGAAAAAACTCCATGGTTTAAACTCTTAGATTCTTCGATAAAGTGGTGTGCTCTCTATCAGTTATACCTTTTAAGAGATTTCATTCAAGATAAATATGTCTCTTACAAATAATTTAAAAAAAAAGTTTCTTTTGCTATAGTCAGGACATTTTCAAGGTTTACTTTTGCGTGATCAACTTCCAAATACACATGTCCAAGGACAAGATGTTTGGCCAAATGATAAAAAAAAAAACGGAATACAGATTTCTTTAGATAAAGAAAGACGTCGTCTTTCCAAGAAAACTGTATCGAACAGTAATATTATGTATTCCGTAATTGGATTTTGCTTTTAAGAACGACAAAAATAGCAATATTAGTGACATTTAGATTGTTCTTGACAGAAGACAGTGAATTTGTAAACAGATGCACTCATTTCTTGTGAGATGATCAAGAAAAAGTCTGAACAAAAAATGAAAAAATCATTATATAGAACGAGAAAGGAAAAAATTAAAATTTGTTGGATTTTCCATATCTGGAGTTTTAATTCTTTCCAAACAGCAACATGCGTCGTGTCTAGCGGACTTCATTAAGTAAAACAAACGATATAAAACTGCACAAATTTATTCGATTACAGATTAAATTACATCAGTTTAAGCCTTACTCTACCACGCGGCGACATTATCACTGCTAGAGTTAACAGGAATATCTCATTTTTGAGAATTCTCCTGAAGCATTTGGACATAGATGTATCCAGTTTTTTATTATGTGCTATATTAATTCTCCATGTCTCGCAACCATACAAGAGTACAGACCTAACAAAAGAGTTAAATAGTCGTATTTTTGTATATATTTAGAATGTGCTTGAGTTCCATATCTTATTTAATTTCATAAATGCTACTCTTGCTTTAGAGATTTTGTTTTGAATATCTTATTCGCCATCACCTTGTAAGCTTACTGTTGCAAAAGGTATCTGAACCTGTTTACTTCATTTAGTTGTTGGATATCGATATAAACTTTGTTTGCATATTTGCTGTTAACTTTCTTGAGCTCTGTCTTATCCTTATTAATTCTTAACCCAGTTTGTGCAGCATACTTATCAGCTTATTGAGCTTATTGAGCTGCATGGTTTGCATGTCTTAATATGAAGATGAAAGTAGAGCGATATCATCAGCAACATCTAAGTCCTCAAGGGTTGACATGAATTTCCATCTAATTCAATTCCTGTTATCATCACATAACTTGTCCTTCTCCTTACAAATTTGTTCCAGCAAATCATAACCACAAACCTAATGTAGCAAATAATGAGACCACTTATCTGAATTAAAATATCCACTCAGCTACACAATAAGGACTTCCTCCATTGCTAATATAATACTCAACACCAACTTCAACAACAACCCAGGACCAACAGGAGCAATAGTACAATGGAGCCATTGATAAGGGAAATTTGATCCTAATTACTTGTGGTTTTCAGAATAAAGAAAATGAAGTGGAAAAGTCTGACCCGACCTGCTTATATGTTAGGTCGGGTCTGACTGTTTGAAATTTCAAGGAGCATAGCAACTATAAGTCGTTTTCCTCATCACCCAGTCTACTACCACCAGAAAAAGGAACCCTGACATCACATCGCCTTGCTTTACACCACTTTTGACTTAAAACCATTCAGATTCCACACGTCCATCTATAAATGCACATTTACTGTCTCCATATAACGCCTTAATCAAACATATTATCTTTTGTGGAATACCTAGGCTGCCATTATTTTCCAGAGATTTTCTTTGTGCACTGAGTCAAACGCCTTCTCGAAGTCAAGAAAGGCGATATATATATATGGTTGACTGCCATTCAGCCACCTGTTCTAGAATGTTGCGCAGGATGAAAATTTGCTCGGTGGTACTCCTTCCTCTTCTAAATCCAGCCTGTTCACCTCTTATCTTACTGTCAAAGCCGTTTCTAATTTTGTCAATTAAAACTCTTCCAAATACTAGGCTTGGTATGAATGTTAAGGTTATTCCGCGCCAGTTATCGCATACAGAAAGAAGTATTGCCTTTCTTAGGTATTTTTGTTATCAGTCCTTGCTTTCATGATTTTGGTATAACTTCCTTTTCCCACACAATTCTCAACAGCTCTTCAAGCCATAATACTGATGTGCATATATCAACTTTAAGCACTCGGCAATTATATAAGTCAAACATAGATTATATCTATCATAGGCATACATTTTTGTGGGGATTTTCTCAGGCAATCCAAATTGGTAAAACAATCACAATCATTACTAGTATTAGATTAGCTAGAGATTACAATGCATGTTTGATTCATTATACTTAAACCTTTGGTCTTGTAATGATTTAGCAATAGGAATATTAATGTAAATGACGAATCATAAAATCACATTTGGAGGTACCGTTATCAGGCCATCATCAGTCACAAATCAAAAGGTTATGACAACCATGTTGGGGGTAGATAAACAGTACTGTTTGATTGCTTTGGGCGCACATGAAGCTGCGCGTTAAACTGCTTGCACCTTTGAAGCTAAGTAACATAAAGTAATTATGAATTAGTTCATTGTTCAGACATGACAATCCTGAGTAAAAGAGACAAAAAATAGACGAACAGAACAGTTTTATCAAGGAGAAGTGTTACAAGGTGCTTTGAAATTGAGTGATTCAAAACGTGAACACTCAGTCTAACGTTATTCATTTACTCCCTTGGCAACTGAAAATTGATTTAATACTTCGTACTTATCTGAAATATATTTTGTAATCATTTTGAAATGATTACAGTTACTTCACTCGCCCGTATTTTACTCGCCTGCCGACATATCCAAAAGTTGTAACTTACAAAATCTTAGATAATAATCAATTAAACTGCAAAACAAGTTTTCAGGAACGTGATGATATGATGTCATTTATAATTTAATTTCAGTCGTTTCGTATAATTATTATCTTTGCAAACTAAGGGAATTTAACAATAGGGATGCAAATAGCAGATCCCAACCTCCCAATTGGAGGTGATAGTGAGTTCGTCATCAGTCACAAATCAAACTGTTGTATCAGCCGAGTTAGGGGCATATGCACACCACTGTTTCATTGCTTTTTGGTGCCCATTAACCAGTTAACATGCTCGTTAAAATGCTTAGAAGTTGTTTCACACAGGGCTGAAAATTGATAGCATTAGTTTAGTGTTATTCTGAATAAAAGAGGATAGAGACAAACTAAACTCTTTTGTTCAGGAGATGTGTTACGAGTTTCTTCGAAAAAGAGTGGTAAAGACTACAGTAGAGACCCTCACTTTCTTGGCAATGTTCGATGTGTTTTAATGACAATCAATTAAAACATTTCTGAAAATATCAAAATATATTTTGTAATTACTTTGAAATGTTGAATTACAGTCACTTCACTGATCTGTATTTTACTCTTTTGCAGATCTGACGACTTGATAGTTGCAAGTTACAAAATCTCAGAAAATAGATAAGCAAAGTTACCTTTCTAAGGTCTTTTTCGAGACGGAAGGAGATATTCAAGTTTGCTCAGTTGTGTAAAGGGTACTGATTTGGCAAGTCTACTGTAAAAGCTTGGCGCCTTCACTTTTTAAACATTTATTAATGTATTTAAAAAGAAAGTTACTGAAAGAACTTTCACTAAATCAAAATTTCTTTACGTGGTTGAATGGTTACTTTACTACACTCTTGTTTACTACTTCCATGACACGTCCAATGGTTATTAAAACAAAAATACAAGTACGACAAGAATGATGATTGTAATGAAGTGATGACACTAGTCTAATTTCAATTGTTAGACACGATTTGTTGGTACTGTAAACTGGAGGAATTATGCTTTTAAATGCTTTTGTCATCATTTTGTTCCTAAATGTCTCTTTCATACTCCACACCGTACAAAAACCATTCATATGACGTCAATTGATTTTCTCTATGACTGTATGATAACATGTTTTTGAAGTAGTTGCATGGCAAAAAAATATTATTATATATATTATAAGTTTTAATGAAAGTATCTTACTATCATAAATTGGGATTACACTGTTATCAACAGTTTTTCATACTCAAGACCGTTCAAAAACCATTCATATGACGTCAATCGATTTTGTCTATAATAACATGTTTTTGAAGTAATTGCGTGGCAACAATATATCATTAAATATATCATAAGTTTCAATGAAAGCATCTTACTAAAATTGGATTAAACTGTAAGCGGCAGTTTTTCATATTACACCGTACAATAACCATTCATATGACGTCAATCGATTTTCTCTATAATAACATGTTTTCGAAGTAGTTGCGTGGCAAAAATAATCATTATATATATTATAAGTTTCAATGGAAGCATCTTACTATCATAAATTGGATGAAACTTGGCTCAATAAAATTGTGGAAAATTAGCCTTCATGGCCAGTTATATAACAACCCATTACGCAAGCTGTCGGCGGCCTACTGGCGTTATCCTGGCGGCAAGGTGGCAGCGTCTAGCGGCCAACGGCACACTCGCATTATTCTGGCGGCAAAACGGCAGCGTCTAACCGCCGGCGACCCGCTGGCGTTATCCTGCGGCAATGCTATTTTGGCGCCAAACGGCAGCGTCTAGTAGCTTTGGCTGTGTACCCATAGCCTTATTTAGGCGGAGTTTAAAAACCAAAGTACAAATTTAATGCATAGCTAACTTATAGGACCGACATATTTATATCCTCAATTATATTAGTATAGGAATTTCCTCTGTAAATGTTTGTGTACATGTACAACGGTAAATAGAATATCTGTTAATGTACAAATATTGGCATTATTAATTATGTCATATTTCTATTTGATAAATCAAAACAAATATGCAAATATAACTTTACCTCATACTTTGTATGATAAATTTAGAAAAAATCCAATAATGCGGGTAACTATTACTTCAAGCATGGTGGTGCGATAGCAACGTTGCTAAAGCCATGCATTTGAAGTAGAGTATCACATTGTGATTATTCAATCAAATATTTCCTAGCAAATACTTTTTATATGATCGTCTATACAGCAGGCCATCGGCGGGTCTCGCTCATGCGGCCCGCCGATGGGCCGCCGGCGGCTTGCGTGCTGGGGAAGCGGCTTGCGAAAAGTTCAACAAACATTCTAAAAGAGGGTAGAAGGTAAAAGGTTTGAAAATTATTACAAAAATGTAGGCCTATATATCAGTTCTCTTTTATGTGTTTTTAAGTCCCAAAGACATTCGTCAGTATGCAGAATGGAAATGCAAAGGTAATACAAAATGACAATTGTCACTACGCTAAAAGAGGGACGAAATGTATCCGTTACTTTGGCATGCCATTTAATGCAGTATATGGCGCAATATGCAATGATGCACTCATATGCTGATCATGTACATTTATTTATTCATTTTACATGGTGTGTGCAGTACAAAAAACAAATGATTCTCAACCTGCATTAATTCAATGCAAGACAGGGGTCAAATGTAATTGAAGGGCAGTGAAGGATATCAGAACAAAATCATTGCAATGCAGATGCACGAGACGACGCCTTTGTCCTAAGACAGTAAAATGAGTCACTTCTTTCATTCTGCTATTGCAACTTCTCCTGTGCAGGTTTGAGAATGGGGTATAGTCATACCTCTCATGATTAGAGAAAGTTTATTTTGGGGGCACATTTTGTAATGCCTTAATTAAAAAAAGCTGGTTGCCGTAGTGTCTTCTAGGGTGAATAAAGATTATTCTCTAGGTGAGCATCACGTCCTTAAAGGGGGAAAATACTGCGCGTCAAACGCGCGATAGGATGTTCGTGGATCATAACGCTATGTATCAAACGCGCTATAGGATGTTTGTTTATCAAGTTCTACGTTTCGGTTTCATTTTGAAGAAAGCATGGTCATCAGGACTGCTTTTTATTATTATTACTTTCCAACTAGATAGAAAAAGACAGAAAAACCTCTAAATCTCGTAGACGAGTCGTCGTCGAGTAGTCTTTTTAAATGGTTTTTTACAAAATCGTTCTCGGTGGGCAGCGGCCTTCAGTCTGTCGTCATCGTCGTCCATATTTCTACATCTCAACTCTCTATGATGGCGTGATAGAATTGCAGTAGGATCCTAAAACAACCAAATATGTTACTGTAGCTTCAAAACTTCACACACAAAACCGCGTAACTTCGTATGACTCGTACGACATAGTATATATCTAACCAAGCAGCGTGCATTCCAAAATGATAAAATGGATTATTGCACGGAGATACATACCATTGCATACATCTAATATCACTTCTATTAATTCAGTTTCACTGAGATGACAGACGAAAATTGAATATTCGATGATAGTAAAAGTTTAATGAGCTGTTCTTAGAATAAACAAAACTTCCCAATAGAGAGAAGATCCATGAATCTATTGGGAAATTGAATCAAAAATAACATTTGACAATATTTTGTTAAGTTGCAAACAAGTGAAACATACTTTTCTTTCAAATAGATTTAAGTTTCATGACGTTTTCATTCAATTCTAATGATGCAAAAATTATTACCGCAGGGGTAAAAATTGATTGCTTTTTACTTCAACCGTATATTTTCTTTGTCAGATACAAGATCTTATAAAATGTGTCGGTTTGCAAAGTATGGTTTTCGCCAGCAGTTCATAATCGGATCAGTGAGTAATAATCTGGTATATAAAAAATATATAAAAAGTGAAATAACTCAGGAGAAAAGGTAGGTGTCATAAGGAACCCGGGAGAGAGGATTATAATTGCAAGCGTGCATCGTAATCGTTTGAATAATGCATTTTGTATTTTGAGAATATGCAGATGAAGTTTAACACCTCTTTATAAAACTTTTGAATAAACAAAATTGAGACAGGACGGAATATCAAAACAATTTTGTCTCTTTTGACAGTATGATAAACGCACTGCAAAGTTATAGTAATTGTATAGTTATCAATAGAATCATGGTTTATGCTTTCTTACTGCTGTTTTCCATCATCGTTTCTTTTGATAATTGCCATGCAAATGTTACCAGGGGTGTGCCGATCCTTTTGGATGGAGTGATAGGATAGGGGAGGGGGTGTATCC
Organism: Chiridota heheva; assembly: GCA_020152595.1. Classification (NCBI taxonomy): domain Eukaryota; kingdom Metazoa; phylum Echinodermata; class Holothuroidea; order Apodida; family Chiridotidae; genus Chiridota; species Chiridota heheva. The sequence continues at coordinate 777,552 of JAIGNY010003930.1, read as the reverse complement.
CATACACTGTTAATATTTATCTAATGAGATGTATAAATCTCTAAGCAGTCCGGAAGAAACCTTCGTTTTAAAGATCAAAGGATTCCTTACTTGGGGGGATTGTACAACCAAGAATTAACTAAGAGCTTACACCAATTTTTGTTCTTTAATTGAAAGATATTATAATGCTGATAAACAATGCACCTTTGACACAACAATTACAGAGTAAAATGTATTTAAGATCCACTTATAAAATTATTGAATTAATAACAATTTAAATGTAAGTTTAAGTTTGAATATCCATACCAAATGAGACATTCTTTTTAAACGAATCTAGCCATTTAATATTTTCTCGATTTCAAGCCATGTTTTTTTTTTGTACATTTGCGAATATTTGAAAATAAAGAAATAACATTTTAACTTCCTATTGGTGCAGATTTTTCTACAATCATTTGTCTACACGGTAATACTATATGGGCCGCGTGGTGTGAACATGACGGCCTGCATTTCATAAAAAAAAACAATAATCTTACGCATCTGACTTCTCATTAAACTTACTCAATTTCTGACCAAAAGGTTTCCAGTCTTCTTTAAACCCTCAACATGTGAGTCTGTAGGAATATACTTTCTCACAATGTTCAGAGAATGAGATTGAGTTTTCTGTGTATGGAACTTGTTATCAAGACAACATATATGTGTGAGCTTCTATATATGTGTAAAACGTATGTTGAAAATATAAACTGATAAAATACTCGCTTCTAAATATCTAGGGAACTTGGCAGACAGCCTTTGTGGTGTTAGATATCTAAATTTTATGATAAATTCACAGCCAAACTTTGTGTTAAAACGACACATAAGTTGTCAGGGAATGAAGTTATCATAATCAACTGTCGATATACAAGTAAGTTGATTGATCTCTTCTTTTATACCGGGCCTCTTAAATCAATTTGTTATTTAGCTGTGCTGCTTGATTGGCTTTTATTTTGGTTGCAAATTACTTTGAAATTGCGCAGATTAATGCAGCTTAAATCTATTATCGGAGGACCCAAACACTGTTCTTATTAAGAAATTGCCAGGATGAGGCTGACTTATTAATTTGCATTTTATCAACAGCACCCAAACATATTTTATTTTATGTAAGTACTTGACAGAATGAGGCTCACTTATTAATCTGCGTTTTATTAACAGGACCCAAACACTGTTTTTATTAAGTACTTGACAAAATGAGGCTCACTTATCAATCTGCGTTTTATCAACAGGACCCAAACATATATCATTTTATTTAAGTACTTGACAGAATTAGGCTCACTTATTAATCTGCGATTCATCAACAGGACTCAAACACTGTTTTTATTAGGTACTTTCAGAATTAGGCTCACTTATTAGTCTGCATTTTATCAAGAGCACCCAAACATGCTTTATTTTATTTAAGTACTTGACAGAATGAGGCTCACTTATTAATCTGCGTTTTATCAACAGGACCCAAACACTGTTTTTATTAAGTACTTGACAGAATGAGGCTCACTTATTTAATCTGCGTTTTATCAACAGGATCCAAACACTGTTTTTATTCAGTACTTGACAGAATGAGACCCATTTATTAATCTGTGTTTGATCAACAGGACTCAAACACTGATTTTATTAAGTACTTCCAGAATTAGGCTCACTTATTAATCTGCGTTTTAACAACAGGACCCAAACACTGTTTTTATTAAGTTTTTGCCAGAATTAGGCTCACTTATTAATCTGCGTTTTATCAACAAGACCCAAACATTTGTTTTATTCAGTACTTGCCAGAATGAGGCTCACTTATTAATCTGCATTTTCATCAACAGCCAACAACACCCCAGCTACGTTCACTAACCAACTTTTATAATAGCATTACCAGATATGCAGTAATAAACATAGTGGAGCTCGAACTCTGTGTATTTGTATGAGGTAGTTGTTTTTTTAATTGTAAAGTTTATGGAACATGTTTAACAGATGACAAACAACCGTAGAATATGGACTCAAATGTGATCTTCTATATGTGTTAAACGCTTAATCAAAATGTAAGTAAATATACTTAATTTTAAAGGGAAGTTGGCAGACAGCCTTTGTGGTATTCTTTATCCTTCTCTAAGATAATTTCCAGACAAAATTTGTGTCAAAATGGCACCGTACATCACAGCATCAAATTCCTCAAAATAGTAAGGGATGGGTTTTAGTAGGGGCCCCTAGAAAGAGGTCCAGGGGGCCAAGATCTCGGAATCTCTAAAGCTTTCTTTTCTCTGATGACCCAAAATGGCTGAAAATCAACACGAACTGACAAAATTCGGAAACATTGAGTAATGATATAAGATTGTAAGGAGACAATTTCAAATTTTCATGTTAATATTAAAATCAAATAAGCATTATCTGATTATAGGGTTACCATTTCTAAACAGGCAGAAGAGAAATTTATCCTGAAAATTGATAAGATTCGGACAAAATTGTACAGGCATTCATGAGTGAGGTCTTGGTCTGACTGTCTGAAGATTTCTTCTTTTTTTGCCCCCAACTGCCCAAAGTGGCTTATAATCAACATGAAATGTAATTGATGAAAAGAAGAACATATTAAATTATAATGTTAAAATCTACTCAGAGAAGTGTTTGGTTACCATTTCTAAACAGGCGGAGGAAATATTTCGCCTGAATATTGTGAAAATTCGGCCAAAATTGTTGGATTCATGGATGCAGCTCTGATAGGGTCCAGGAGGTGAAGCCGGCAATTAAGGTAACAAAGCAACTCTCACGCATTATCCAGGAACATTTTCAAAAGTTTTTTGTCTTTTTTGCGAAAAAACAAAAACATTGCCATTTTAATTTACCACAATCTTTTTCAATACTGGGTCTTTTTTTTTACCCGACAAAATAATTAAATTGAATTGCCCTACCAAAATTTTCTCCTCCCCCCCCCTTCCTCCCCTCCCACATCCACCTTTAAGTTATGCGGCTTACGTCCCTGGCTGTATCATATAGGTTCATCGGCAATACAGAATCCTCATCATTCGGTTGGAAGCTTCCTGCATTAAACACAATCTGCTGTAAGGTCTTTAATTTAGGACAAGCTGAAATCATATTCTAGAATACTTTACGGTCTGATAAATATCATTATTATGATATTTTATGACCCCGCAGCTTTAATATCATAAATATGTCATGCAAACAGTATTTTACAATTTACAATGATTTTTTTTGTTGGGCTGCCGGGTACGATATTTAATCATATTTTTGTTAAATACTTGTCGGACACTGACGGGAGCATAAAGGATACGTTAATGCATCTCGTATTTCAGAAGACTCCACATGCCGTGACAGGAATACACAAACTGCTTGGATGCCGTAGAAATAGAATAATCATGACATGATGCAAATGCAGCAACTATCTAACAAAATTGTCACGAATTTATATAGAATGAAGAAAATTGGTTTGAAATTAAATAATAGAAATGGTAGCATAGGCATCGCACCATCAAAAAATGATTAGTTTGAGATTTGTATTTTATACCCTTTTACATTCCCTCATAATGTATCGATAAAATATAGAAGCAATTTTATAATAGTTTCGTTTTGTCGCATTATGTGTATCGAGGTTTTATGCTGAGAGTAATTAATCTGCCCTTTATTAAAAGCAACCTTATAGTGCAGTGAAATTTTCAAATAAATGAAATTTCCCGTAAAATTTCATGTGTATTTTGATAGCCTGGAACTATTAAAGAAACGAATAAGTGAAACAAGATGGTATCCTTGCTAACCTTATCGCCTTTGTCACATGTACTTTGTAAAATGATCAAATGTTTTTCGAGAAAACATGACATGAAATTTACCATGTTCAATCAATCATGTGACCTCTGACCTGTGACCTTAAATGACCTGTCCCATTTTGTGCGGTACACAACTCTGCTTCACCTTCCACCAACTCACCAAGTCCTAACCCAATAATCACTTATGGTTATGGAAGCTCAGCACAACACCATTTAAAATAAATTATTTGACCTCTGACCTTTGACCTTTAAACGACATATCCCATCTTTTTAGAGACACAACTGTACATCATCATCCATCAACCCACCAAGTAACAATCCAATTGCACTTACTTCTTCCATGACACGCGATCGACCAAAATGTACCATTTCAAATGAACTATAAGACCTCTGACCTTTGACTTTTAAGTGACACGTTCTATTTTGTGCAGGAGCCAACCCTATATCACCTTCCACCAAGTACAAACCCAATATCACTTACGGTTATCCCGGGAAGTGCAACACATAGCTTACCATATTCAGTTAATTATTTAACCTCTTCTTTGACCTGTAAGGTACATAATCCAACTTAAGCAAGATATAAGTTCATCTCACTCTACATCCTCCCATCAAGTTGTAACTTGTAGCTTGTACGGTTTTCTCTTAATACGCGACACACAACAAATTGTATTCCCCACCCCACACAAAAGTGAATACAAGAACGTATCGCGATATATACTAAATGTTGCGATAAGGTAATTAATATGTTTAAACACTACACTTTATTTAATTTACCCCAGTTTAATCTGATCACATCCTCACTACTTTAAAAGATATATAAACAAGTATTTAAATTGTTATACAAATATGCTGATTTAAATGAACACAGAAATCCCAATACTCATCTATAAGGTCGAATGCTTTCCATACCTGCGGCAGTAAGATTTGTGAATATACATGTAGAGCATTCCTAACTTAGTAATGAGCAGAGGTCTAACATTCTGTATGGAATCTTTTAAGCAAATAACCTGCTTAATATGCACACAACACCTTACCATTCATCATAAAACATTGTTTTCACTTATTTCATTTGTATAAATAACAACACCACTCCCACCTTAATTTAAGAAAAACCAGAGAAACAAAAATTTCAACTGTTATGCAAATAGGCTAATTAGTATGCATACACAGCCTCCCATCCCAAAAAAGATACACGCTCATTTATTCCTCTACCACTGTGCCACTTTACGTGAATGTACACCATCCAAAATCTAAGTTGATCGCGCGAAAGCATATTGTTATGCAAATGATATAATTAATATGCACACCACACCATTAGGCGTGGACAATGCTCTTCACATAAATGATCATTTGTGTAAGCAAATCACCACACCCACCATATTTTAAGAAATATATTATAGATACAAATATGTTCATTGTTATGTAAATAAGCTAGTTAGTACGCATGCGCAGCACCCAATTCATGTTCATCTGAACAGTACCAACGCCATCTACCCCTGTGTCAAGTTACGTGAATATACTCATTCATAACTTAAATTATGATCTCAGGTTAAACATTTTGCAGAAAAGTGGAATGTTATGCAAATAACTAAATTAATATGCACACTGCACCTCACCATTAAGTGTAAACATTGCTTTTCATATATATGATCATTTGTGTGAGCAAATCACCACCTACTTTATTTTAAGAGATTTCATAGATACAAATATTTTCATTGTTATGCAAATAAGCTAATTAATATGCACACACATCCCCCAATCATACTCAACTGAACATTACCACTCCCGGGAGCCCAGTTCCATATGTAAGGTATATGTAAACGTGCGGCCCGAGCAGGTGCCTTTTTTCAGAATTTTCATAGCGCAGGTATTAAAAAGCCCAACTCTGTTATATGCTGCATGTGCCGAACATTGTTTAAAATTAAATTGCATCTATCAAAACATCACATATTTTCGTGGTGTAGGTATACAAAATTGTTGTTCTCATAAGATAAAAAAAAAAAAATGAATTAAAAAATATATAAAAAGAACTTTCATACAGCAGGTATGAGAAATTCCTGGGCGTCACATACATACCACTGAAATATAGAACAGCACCCCCGGGCTACCACTGTACAAGTTACATAAATGTACACCATTCATAACTTAAGTTATGACCTCAGGTTAAACATTTTGTGCGAAAGTCTATTGTTATGCAAATAGTCTAATCAATATGCACACTGCACCTCACCATTGAAGGATTAATTTAATATTCAAGTATGCCCATCTTATACGAAATGGAACGTGACTTCAATAGAAACACAATGGTTAAAAAAGCATTAAAAATTCTTGTTCCGTCCAGGAGATATTCAAGTTTAAATTACTGTCTTATCTGTGTAGAAATGACTGCTGCAGTAAGTTTGAAGTTTGTGCCTTCATTCTAACATTCTTAACAATTGTTAATGATTTTAAAGGAAATTTATTTAATGTTTTTAATATTTGAACCATTTTTCCGCAAACTTTCTTGAAGTGGTAATTTATAATTACCCTTACAAGATCCTGTTTCACTCCTTTCTTGACATATCCAATGGTTTTTAAGTCACAAAATCGCAGGACACTATATGAATACATACAGACTTTGAGGAATCTGAGGCTATGACATCACAACTAGTCTGATTCCAGTCTTTTCGACACAAATTATATCAAACTTTAAATTTAAATATCCCCTTACTGGAATAAGATTTTTGAATGCTTTCTTCACCATTTTGTTTCCCTTTATGTCCACATTCATATAAGATGGACTTGCTTGACCTAAAAGTTTGGACAACGCAATTCACATATATATGATCATTTCTGTGAAAACAATCACCACACCCACTTTAATTTAAGAGATATAATAAATACAAATATTTCCATTGTTATGCAAATAAGCTAATTAGTATGCACACACAACGCCCCAATTATACTCATTTGAGCAGTACCAATATCCTCTAACCCTGTGTCAAGTTACATGAATGTGCACCATTCATATCTTAGGTTATGAGCTCATGTTAAACATTTGTGGACGACGACAACAGGATGATCCCTGTCTCTACATGCTTCACAGGCGAAACAAAAAGGCCAATTGTTCTCTTTCAAAAGGCACTTTTTAATCTTTTGACAAAAATGTGTGTGGGGGGCGGGCGGGGAAGGGGGGGGGGGACCGGCATATGACCCATGTTCCCGCTTCCGGCCTGACGAATATGAATAAAATCGAAACGATTAATGCTATTTCGTATGCAAACGCCCAGGGCCGGATATAGAAATTTGGGGCCCTGGGCATAGAAAACTCTTACCCGTAAAAATGCGATATAACTTAACATAATCACATTTACACAATAAAACAAAGATTTGGGAATAAATAATGTTTCATCATACTCCGTTTTCCAACTGTAACCCCAGTTTCCCCTAGAACCTGGTGACTTCAGGGACGGCGATACGAAAAAAGGTGCCCACCTTTGGAATAGCTGAGGTCGATCAGAAAAGGGTCTCTATCTTAGCAACTGACGAGGTCCGTGAAAGGGCCCATACATCGACGATCAGAAAAGGGGTCCTTGTATCTTAGCAACCGCCCAAGAAAAAAAATCCAGTTGGAGCCAGTTAAGATTCTTAACTGGTTCCAGCTGGGAAGTGTGTTTTCCAGCTGGAAATGGTATTTCCCAGCTGGGAATTATAATTTCCAGCTGGAAATATGTTTTCCAACTAGGAAAAATATAAATAATATGATGGGCGGAGTCACATTTATTGACACCAAGAAATGTTCATGCAGAAATAGAGATTAATAACTGCATTAATATTTCTATTTTGAAAATTTATATGATTAGTCTAATGTCCATTTACTTAATCTTTGTGGTTTCATTCCTTTAATATTTCGATAGAATCATTTATGCTGATTTTTTATTTTTTTCTGATGAAACTAAGGAAAGAAATTAAAATAAATGTAGATCATACTTATATTTTGTTTCATTTTGTTGAGACTGATTGACAAGAGGCAGTTTGGACAAACGAAACTTCATAAAACTGGTTCACCAATGTCACATATTGAAGGACATTGGCTTTTTCTGTGAACATTTTTTCAGTCTCTTTGGACTGTTGGAAATTTGTAATTGTACGGTATGGTAAAAGCATATTATAATTGGGAACTTTCGTTAACAGTTTTCCATCTGGGAATTGTATTAAATTCCAGAGTAAAAATTTCCAGCTGGATAATTCCTAAATAAATTTTTTTCCTGGGCGACGATGTCAGTAAAAAGGCCCAACATTGGGGAAGGCGATCAGAAAAGGCCCATTTTAGCAACCGCTGAAGGTCCATGAAAGATGCATCCACATCGGGGAAGGCGATCAGAAAAAGGGCCCATTTTAGTAACCGCCGAAGAGACCTGGTTTCAGTGTTTCGCCACTGCATAGCATGATTTCATAGCATAACTATAGAAGAAATGCAACACAACCCTATCATATGATCATGATAAAGTAAATAATGATTTAAAGTGTGACGGCGGCAATGAGGAAGAAAAATCACACCTTGTGAGGAAGTTTGATTTCTCACCAAATTAAGAGGCTATCAATATGTTTTTGTCTTAGTGTTGGGCGGACTGTTTTGTGGGATCCTTCTATTTATGGGCCCTGGGCCCAATGGCGTGGTGGGTCATGTTTCACCGGGGGACAGGGGAGGGGGGGAGGGCAAGGACATTTTGGCGCCCCCCGAAATAAAAAAAACTGCTCTTAAGTAAAACGTGCACATAGATCAAATTGGCATGCACCGTTTATATGACACCGTTTAGGAAATTGCATAAAATCAATGTTTCAAATCTATGGACAAAGAAAATTTCTCAATAAGAAGGATTCCCTAAAATTGAAGAAAAACTTCCTAAATATTAAAGAAGATATCCCCAAAATAAAGAAAACTTCACAAACAGCTCCCCCCACTCCCGCCACTTCCCCTGCCACCACGCCACTGCCTGGGCCCATGCTTAGATCCGGCCCTGCATATGCCTGCCTCAAGTTAAGGCCGTTACACACCGAACGCGACGCGGCGAGCGATTTTTTTTTATACAAAATTGAATAAAACAAAGGAAAAGAAACACTTTGAACTCTTTTTTTCAGAAGCATCGTCATTGCATGGCTGGCTATTCAGATGATAACTGAAAATTGATTGAAAGGGCTTTTCTACGCCCATTAAAGCAAAATTTCCGTCGCGACAGAAAATCGCGCCCTACTAAAGCGAATTCCTCAACAGTTTGAACAAAAAAGCTTTTCTAACAAATTGTCCAGTATCATCAGAAAGCCTTAATTGTAAGCTTTATTGTGTGTAAGCACAAAGTCAAAGCATCTTATATTTGTTTCCTATATGATTATCTGAAATATCGCTCGCCGCGTCGATCGCGTTCGGTGTGTAACGGCTGCTTTACGAATAGCCTTTCACTTTAGCTTATCCCTAAGGCACTGTCAGCACTGCCTTACGAATAGTCACAGTGCTAGTCAAGTTATGTCAACTTTGCAAATTGCACTGCAGACGATAATTAGACTCGAGTGCCCTTGGCCCTTGTTGTTCGATAGAATTTTAAGTGTGATTTTCTCTTCTAGACTCCTCAGTCAGAGGTAATCTTTTTTATTTCATTAACTCCTTCATCCAATATAAGATAGCGCTGTATTGAAAACCCTTAAACTGAGGACGTTCAATAAATTGTGTAACGTTAGAAAGAAGTTAGAACTAAAACCAGGTCAACGGGCATAACAGATCCGCGAAAAGAATGTGCGTGCATTGACATTGAGCCTTGAAGCAAAATCTCAGAAAACAGAGAGCTCTGTTCGGCGAGTTTTGCACAAAAATCACGTTATTTGTGATCCTATATTTAAATGAGTATATATATTTGAATTTCTTAACACTGTAATAAACACATAAAAACGGAATTAAAATTGATTATTTAGCAATTGAGATCTCTGCACGTGAGATGGCCAGTTGAATGAAAGTTTTAGATTTGTGTCCATACATTTTTTAAAAGGCATGAGGCTTTTTTTCATTTTGCATTATTTATTTCTAGTATAAAGCTTAACTTTAACCAGGCCTATGTATATAATTTGTAAGATATACCCTTTTACAGCTGTTTGGACGCAAATCTCACTTTCATTCTCATACAGTAGGCATAGCATGGCAAGGTTTAACGTCCCAAAAGCATCCAGTGCTTTGTTTTGTACATGGTCCTCCCTTATGGGAACTCAGCAAGGCATAGATGCCAAACTATAGCCTGCATAGCAGATGCCAGTCTCGTGCGACCGGGACGGAAGTGGATGAACACCAGGTTTTCACCCTACTCTTTTCGAGAAGTGTTCAGAGAACCAGAACCAGGTAGGATGTGACTGTCCTACCATTGGGACCGACAGCTTAACGTCCCTACCGAATGACGGCGAGCACCAGTCAACCATTGCCACTTTTCTCAACAGCTGAATGAGGAGCAGGAGCTGCAAACAACGTACTTCCGCTTTGATGATCGGCGTATCTGTCTGCATAGCTGTGGAAAAACTGGTTAGACCTGTCCGAGGCTTGAACTGGATACCTCCAGCATCTCAGTAGTGTGCTCTACCAACTGAGCTACCTGACTCCTGCTGGACATTATATCAAGACAGCCACAGCCTTTGATAACCAATTGTGAACTCAATGGGTGCAGACCCACCGGGATACAACCCGAGACGTGCGGGTGAGAGGACAAAGCACTAACCACTACACTGCAGAGGTCATGGCCTGAACATCTCACTCAGTATGTTCTACATCAAAGGTTCTTAATTATTTTTTTCCAAGGGCCATCATTTCACAACAACCTTAGGCCATGGGCCAATCGCATGACATAACCAGCGTCATGTGACAAACAAAACCCATTAAAACAATCCCTGAATACAAACAAGTTGAGAGTGTGCGATAAGAAAAATTTACTGTAGGCCTATGCTAGATTGCAGCGGTCCTCAGTCTTACCAGCCTTCCTTTGACAAGCTGCGAGTCTGCCCATTGTATAACGGAACTAACGATAACATTTTGCTTGATATGCCGCGATATTAGGATCTGCCTAGGAAAAACCCAAAATAAACAAGCATTTTGGGATTTTTACCGATCTCATTCAGATTTGTTTTCCCGCTACGACTATTGTTCGCGGGCGAGAGTGGATTGTCTGGCGGGCTAGATTTGGCCCGCAGGCCGCCTATCAAGAATCGCCGCCCTACATGTTACGCACTAACTTGCAATAGGCCACACTTGAAATGGCAACCATAAGGGGTCATTATGACGCATCATCTTAATACAATGCTATGCAAATTATGCAACATCACCGCAACAAACTTTTACTTTCGATGACTGCCAACTTCTCTCCTTACCTTGTAAACACAAAAAATCTAGTTCTCGTAGTAAGGAGACGTTCCCAAATCAAATGATGATATCACTGAGTAAAACTTATTGTCAAAATGTACTAAAAACCATTATTTTCTTGAAGTGTTGGCTCCATGGTCAAGTTTTACAGTGAAATTCCTGCGTAGAACCAACGTTTGTACGCTAGACCTGGTAAGGCCTACGTGTGTGTACACAAGTTAGAGAAAGAGCAAAATGGGCAAGAAAATTTTACTGGGTTTTTCATGGAAATGGATTGCACTGTTTGAACATTGATGTTATGCATGCTAATTTCAGAGGTGTAATATATTTGTGCAGGCACATGTACATGTGCATGCTTCACATGCTATTATTTGGAACGCTTCACGATTTTGAACAAACTGAGAAAAAAATTCTTTTTTTTTCTTTCTTTAAAATTTGACCATTTATTGTTGGTGTTTCTCTTTAACATTTGCAACTGCAAGTGGAAACAAACTGAAGTAAGTGTGTGTGAATTTTTCAGTGAGAAGGGGGTTGATTTAGATATTGAAAATAAATGGAACTTAGGTGGGAGACAGGTTAAATTCCATTGACTTTTTGCTTAGTGTGTGGCACATCTTTTTCATTGGACATGGACACATACCCAAATCGGTAGATTTGGAGATCTGTTGTATTTGGGTATGTGCATAGGGAAAAAAACTCACATTTTGTCAAATTTTGGTTCTTATTTAAAACTTTTGCATCCCTGGTCATGAAACTCTTACAAATTGCTTCACCTCCACCCAATCCATATTCCTCCTAGCCTCCACCACCCTCCCTAATACCAATATAAACATCATTATCTCCCCTTACCGTTTCCTTAACTCATTACAAGGAGTGATCACATGTCATGACCTCCGCAGAACCCCAATCAAAGAAATAAAACAGAGCTCAAACCACAAGGCATCACTGATGTTCGCAGACTCACCATCTCCCAGACCAGCACATACTTCCTATACTTCCTCACTTTCAACACCCCCACCCCACTTATCTTAATAGTCAATACACATTAAAAACCTCAACGTTCCCCTCTCTTTGTACATACCCAACCCTCTTACTGCAACTGTCAAAATTCGGCCATGGGAAGAACAACTGTTGCTCTTAAGCCCATTGTGCCAAATGTGGCTCCACCACTCATGAACAAACTAACTGTGAAAATGAACTAAAATGCATCAACTGTTCTGAAAACCACCCTGCTTTCTCCAACTCATGTCACAAGTGGATTACAGAGAAAGAGGTTTCCAAAATAAAAACTCTCCAAAATGTCTCCTTCCCAAATGCTAGAAAGATCCTTGACTCCAATACCCCAAACCAGCTGAATGCCAACATCCGCACCCTCTCCCAAGTTCTCACAAGTCAGGGGAGTCAATTTGACCATACCATGTGCTGGAAAATATTAATTTTTTAGCAAAAACAAAACTTAAAAGGCATTAGGGAAGAAAAATGAGTTCATGGGGGATGTTTGAACATGAAAATATGCTTCTAACAAAAGTTATGAGCTGTTTTGTATAGATTATAATGTATAGGTCAATGATTAATTTTAACCTCTTCTGACCGATTATGGAGTTATACACAGTCAATTTATGACACCACGTGGTGGAAACTGATATTTTGTCAAAAAATCTTAATGAGGTCTTGCGTTCCATTACATTAATTTCTCAGAATTATCAGGCATGCATATCATTGTTTCTAGTTATTCATTCTACATATGGAGTACTTTTCAAGCAAGCATTAGTATGCCGACAGATGTATCCCCTGTTAGTAAATAAATCCCCAATTAAGCTTAGCCCAGGATCCTGGGAGCTGTTATTTCATCAGCTCAGTGGTAAGCCTGAGAAGGAAACTGCCCAAGCAAACTGTTCCCCAGCTAGTACGTACTGAAATGCTTTCCACGTGGAACGTTTACTGACATACTTTTAGAGCTGTGAACATTTAGGGATTTTAGTAAAGTGTACATGCCAAAAAAATGAGTGTGTATCGTTTACACGTGTTTAGTACCGTGATTTTTAAAAGTACACCAAAAAAAGTACAAAAAATCATGCAACCAGTATGGCAAAAGTCTTGACCCCATTGCCCAAATAGACAAATCATGAAAAGTTCATTAATACAGTATAAATCATCATTTTTATGGAAAATGTGCATGGAAAATTGCTTTAGAAAAAAAGGAAAGTTCCCTTCAATGTCATTTAATCTTAACATTGCATAACTTTTTGCTGTACTCACTAGAACTTTCAGTGAAAATCTTGGACACTGTGATTTCCGGTGCCTTGTCATAATCAATTTCAAGACTATGCCACCACCCTGGATATACAGTTTATCAGTCCTTTTTAAATGGCTGCTGAAACCTTGTTTTTTGTCCGTTTATTTTGCAATATATTTTCTTTCTTGCAAAATTTGTTTGACTTATCAGGTAATGTTTACATGTAAATGTACTGATCGCCACAATTAAAGAATTTTCACTGTATATTTTGTGGTTAATTTTACAGCTTGTAAAACGGGTTTTGACAGAGTGATCAAAACCAAACGTTATGTTATTGTTAGTTTCAGATGTATGATTGATTGCGCCGGTATTTGCAGGAAAAAAAAGGTTTCCATACTTTAAAAAAATATTTACAAGAAATTTTACTCTTAAAACACGTTTTTTGAGCAGAAAACAATATATTGCAGGATGTTGATGTTATATGATGAGAAAAAAACATTGTTCCACGCAACAGTGATACTGTATTTGAAAATTCAGTGTTCCTTCTTAAAAAGCACTTTTCTCGAAACAGTGGGAATTTCGACTCCTGCTCAACATATGATGAAGACACAGTTCTATAGTAAAATAGAGAGACAAACTACAACATGCATGAACCTGTTTGTCCATTATATTATCCATGACAAGTTACTTTTCAGATTTAAGAGTAAATTTCAGTTGCTTAACAATCAGTAATAACATCAGTAATAACATTACGATCAAAAGAAAACTAAGATGTCTGGTGATTTAAACTCGTTTTATTTTTCAAAATCCCCCCCCCTCCATATTTTGAACCTTAATGTGAACACTGCTTTAAACCTAATACAAAACCATTACGATTTGTAACCTTTACATTTTACCTAACTTTCCTCTCTCCTGTCCTGTCCTCACCCTCTCGTCAGATTACCTTTATCAAGGGCACCTTTATCTACTCTGCTCTTTCTGCCCCCTTTTCTTCATCTTCTCTGACTCTAAATCCGTCCTCACTGGCATCCTCAACATGCTCTGGCCCAACCCTCTCTTTCTACAAATCCTGAACAAATTCCACACTCTTTCCTCCCTAGGAAAGAAAATTATCTTTTTCTGAATTTCCAGCCATGTCGGCATCCCTGGCAAGGAGTGAGCCGACAGAGTCGCCAACAAAGCTCTGTCAAATAACATCTCTCCTTTTTCTATTCCACACTCAGACCTCCATCTTTCCATCTCCACAAGTACATCAACAAAACCTGGCAAAAATCCTGGAATCATGAAACCAGTAACAAACTTCACATCATCAAACCCAAAGTTGGGACCAACACCCCTGCACAGTCGCAACTTTAGGGAAGACATTGTTGTCATCTGCCTTAGCCACTCCTCGCTTACTCACTCCCATCTCTTATCCGGCTCCCCTGCCCCACTTGCATCTCCCCATCAAGCACATTTTCTTAACCTGTCCCCTATACCAGAACTCCAGATCTCTTCTCTCCTCACTCTCCTCAATCTCAGACCTATTCGAAAACATTTCTTTCCTCGAACATCATCAACTTCCTCCGCAACAACAACCTCTTCTACCACATGTAATCCCCCCCCCTCTCCCTTTCTACACCTAACCTTACACTCCCCTTTCTTTTCACCTAATTTTTTCTCCCACATTCAGCCTTTCCCCTTTATCTCCCTTACAAACCTTGCATCTTCTCACTTTCCCAACTCTTACACCATAATTTATCAACACTCTCTTGGCACATTTGACTGACTGTTGCAGTGCCGTTAAACATCAACAAACTATTAAAACCAAACCTGAATCTAACTTCCTTCAAGAGGACATGAATCATCCTACAAGAACCAAATGATTTTCATAAGTTTTTTGTGTCATTTGCAGATTAGATGAAATATTATACAGTATATAATATATTCTGTCTTAGAAACTTTTGATGAATAATAGCTTTGGTTTTATTTCGTTTTAATTTTTCAGGAATTTCACTGTCATTCAGTACCTATTTTACATCTGGATGCAAAGCCATCATTGATTGTGCTGTCATCCATGCATGTTTAACGATTGGAGGAATTTGGATTCAGAAGGAGCAGATTTTACTCACAATGAGTGGTAAGTATAAAATCAACTTAACAGTATCATATTTACAGCCACAAGTCTTGTACTTTGGCGGGACAATAATGATGCAGAAAAGTTTCTCAAAGTGCTTCACTTTACATGTAATCCATTCGCAATTGAAGCACCAACCACATTAGTGAATATTGCCACTGAAAAGGCTGCTACTCCAACGACCAGTACTTACCTTCTAGAAACACTGCAGAAAGGAGCAAAAATGAGGCATGAGTTCCGTAAAGGGTGCGTCAAAAATGAAAACCTATTTCTGATGACTGTCAAGCGCGTGAAGGTTCAGAACTTTGCTGCAGCAAATGTGAAGAAAAAAAACCTCAAGAGAGAAGAAGGCTCTAGCAGCAGCTAAAGGTGTCCTTGATGCATTCGGCTATCTGTTATCGAAGTCTAACATCGATTTACATGTTGTAATTTGTTTCCCAATCACTGAGATTCCACTCTCTCTCTCGCACATGCTGATGCCACTCCAATGAAAACAAATAAAGCGAACCTTACCAAGCTTTCTAGAATCCAGGATACCAAAATCAAACCAGGATAATGCTTTAGGTTCCAAGATTAATGCCACCCTTTTTGATGGTGGACTTGTTCTCCATGAAGATTTTCCCCGTTATAACAAATCAACCCATGACAAAATGGTTAAAGATATCATGGTGAAGGTGTGTTCTGCCAGTGGGGATTCTGTTCATCTATTGCTGGATAAATATGAAGAGCCATCTATCAAAGATATTGAATGGCTGAGTAGACGTTCTACAAATGATGAGTTGAACACATTCATCATTACAGGGGCGGAACAGTAGCAGCAGAGAAAAGACATCCACTTGCTGAACAATGGTGTATTCAAGGAAGGACTTGCTCAATTCCTGTTGAAGGAGGTCTATGTTTCCCATTGTGGCAAGTGTCTCAAGCTGAATGTAAACTCAATGGGCATGCTAATGGTTGAAGAACCAACAGAGTTTCAGGGAAGGAATGTAGAGGCTGACACACTCATGGCATTCCATACTTACAGAATGTATGGAAAGGTAATGGTTTGATTGTCTGATACTTATGTACTCTTTATTCTGGTAGCGCTTGCCTTAAAAATGCCAGAAACATCAGAGATTGTGATGGACTTTGCTTCAGCGAACAACAGAAATCTAATCAATGTTACCAACATTTTGAGACAGCTGGAAAGGAAGCAAACAAGATTGACCAAAGTACTTATTGGTTTCCATGCACTCAGCAAGTCAGTACCATTCAGTTATTTAGAGAAAGACAGAAATCACATTTTAGCACTTAGGTCATTGTGTCTTGATGTCATAGATAAACCTGCGATCACTGCTTATGTGTGCAGAATGTATGGCTTTAAGCAATAAGGTAACATCAACAAGGCCAGGTACCAGTCTTTCATCAAAATGACAGGCAACAAGAAGAAAGATGTCCAGATGAAAAGAATCAATTGTTCGTCCTTACCACCCTTTACAAGCGCAACATCTGTCACATGCTAACTATGTAGCTATGATGTGGAGACGAGCTCATACCTCTTAACCAACAAAAGACTTACATCCACTGAATTTCGGATGGGTTGGTAATGAGGATGGCTGCTATGTTCCTTACTGGTTTGTAGATCATCTCTTTTGGACACCATGATCAGTGGTGACAAAGCAGCGCTAGAACATGCCATGCTCTTTGACACAGAAAACGATCCATGTGATTTTGAAGGCAATCTAATCGAGGACTTGGACAATAATGACCAGCCATGGAGTGATGATTGTGACAGCAAATGGGGGGAAGAAGAGGAGGATCAGGCATAAAGTGCTAACTCATTAATAACTTATTTGGTAATACACACAAGCCATTGCTTATTTGTTATGATACCACCCATAATTTGTACTCTACTACATGTAAATTTGATTTATTTGACAGTTTTATAAATGGCTAAAACAAAAATGCTTCATTCATAGTTCATTAATACTATTGTGAGATGAAAAAATCTTATTAAACATAAACCATACCAACAACTTATTCATCAAGCACAGACAAAGGATTTATTATGCTTACTATGTTAATACAGACACTAAAATTATTTCATTTTCTTGTTAATTTCTAACACAGTAGAGAATATCAATATTTAATGGTAAGGTTGCTTGAATGCTATAATATATAGACAACCATTTTCTAGCTTCTATTTGATAGGTTTGGACATGAAGAGGGAGAGGCTATTAACTCAAACATCATAGAGGGTTCAAAAATTGCTCATCTCAAAATATGTTTTTTAGCATTGCCTTGAATACTCTCATACTCCAACCCCCCCCCTCCCCTCCCTCCCCCCTTCCTTCCTTCCCTAAAAAAAAGAAACAAAACAGTTGCTCAATCTAGAGTTGTTAATAGTTCAAGCAAAACTTGCCCACCCTGCTTTGGGTGATCTTTATTTTAAATTATAACAGGCATACAATTTGTTGGAAATATTTGTCAAACAATAATGCTTCATTCATAATTCATTGATACTACTGTAAGATAAGAAAAATCTTTTTCAACATAAACCATACCAACAACTTATTCATCAAGCACAAGTAAAGGATTTATTATGCTTCCTTTGTTATTGCAAACACTAAAATTATTTTGTTTTCTTGTTAATTTTTCACACTTTAAAGAGTATCAATATTTAAGGGTAAGGTTGCATGAATGCTAGAATATATACACAAACCATTCTCTAGTTTTTCTTTTTAGGTTTGGACATGAAGGGGGAAGGAGGGGCGGGGAAGAGAGGCTTTCAAATAAAAATTCATAGATGGTACATAAAATGCACATCTCAAAATATCTTCATAGCATTGCCTTAAACACTTTCACCCTCTAGCCCCCTCCCCTTTTTTTCTTAAAAGCAAATAGTTCAAGCAAAACTTACCGACCCAGCTTTGAGCAATCTTTATCTATTTTTATTTTAGCAGGCATACAATTTGTTATAAAAATTGCCCACATCCATGTTCATTCTGGGGCACTTATATTTTCTTCTATTGTAAGAGAAAACCATATTGTCAAAAGTTAAATGTTACACTTTCAATAAAGTTTTTACCACTAAAGTAATTTGTCAGAATGTTGTTCACATCAAAATATTTACTTCGTTAAAGGGTTCCTGTATCTTCCGACCATGTCTTGTGGTAACGATAATTTCGTATTTTTGTCAAGTAATAGTGCAATAGTTCCAATGTTAAAGTATTACCCATGTATACTGTAGCTTCAACTCAATTATCTGTTAGGGCCATTTGACCCTTAATGATTACTGTTTAGGTCCCAATACAGGACAAAGTAGCAGACAGTGGTATCTTTGCAACTGCCATGCATAGAACCTTTAATGGAAGAAAATTGATCCATGTATCTTTTCAACTTAATAACACCTGTATATGTAGGTCCTTTAAGGCTACTGTCTAGGCCTCGTTACAAGATAAATTTGCTGTCATTGACAATTTTGTGTCCTCCGGGAATAATGACCCTAAAGGGAAAAGATTCATCCTGTATATTTTCAGCTGATTAAACGAGTTAATAGGGACAGTTGCCCTTTAAGGCTCTTGTCTCGGCCCTGGTACAGGATAAAGTTGCTGTCATTGGTATTTATGTGACACCCAAGGTATAATGATTCCAATAGAAGAAGATTCATCCATGTATCTTCTTGGCTGAATAACCCCCCTTGAGTGGGCCCCTTTAAGGCTACTGTCTGGGTCCTGGTATAGGCATAAGTTGCTGTTATGGCTATGGCCAGCATGATCAGTACCCTCTTGGTAGCATAATTCAACAATTGTTTAGGTTTATCTCTTCAGCCTAATAAGTGGATATTTTTGGCCCCCTATCTACTGGTACATAATGTGACCCGGCAGCAACATTGATTAGTGAGTCCTGGGTCCAGGTGGACCTGAAATTCAAAGCTTTTGTATCTTTTCAGCTAAATATACCTGCCTGGGCTCTCGGTCTATTTCTTCTCGCCCAGATATAAATCCAAATTATAGGCGAGATGTAAATCCCAGAATGACCTGCAGATATAGAATTGGGCAGATACTGTATAACTTAATAGAAATTTGTGTGCCAGATTCAAAGTTTGATTTGATTAGATACACTTCTACTGTTGTATTGCCATCTTTCCCTAAAGCAAAATTTAGGAAGAGAAAACAGTCAGATGTTTTTCAGTGACTGAAATTTACATTAAGGATAGACATTTAGATATATACATACGTTATAGATATTTTGAGCTGTCTTCTTTCATACATTACAACTTTTGCATACATTGAAAATATTCAAACTTTGACATGCCGTATCTCGGAAATTGCAGATGCTTTAGTTATAAAAGATTTATTGTCAGTGTTCAAAATTTGAATTCTTTACCTGTGTAACCCCCTATAGTGTTCCTTGAAAGGATTGTTCAAGTTTCAAGGTGAATATTATTTATTTGCAGAAAATTATATTGTAAAACTGGAGGTAGATTGGGAAGATGATGAGGATGAGGAAAGCCCATTAGTCATAGTCGTAGAGTGTGATGAAGGTGGGTGCACTGTTGCAAAAGATGCTGCAGTTACAAAAGATGATGGCGATGTTGAAGAAGAGTTTACTGTAGAACAGGAGGTTAAAGAACAAGAAAATCACGTTAAACAAGAGCTTGATGACACCTATTCAGGTAAGCAAAATATTCATCTTTTAATGTATGTTAACCCGTACATGGTAAAACACCCGTACATGGTAAAACTTACATATGTGCACCTACAATCCCAGGCAAAAGGAAATGACACAAAACTGCTGCCATCTTCAATTTTGGTATTTTTGCAGCTGACATGAAAAAACGTGAGGGGGTGTGGCAGGGGGTGGGGATGTGTTTGCAAATTTATGTGAATGAGACACGGATTAAATAAGATGTGAATCTCTAGCGTTTTGTGTCAATAATTTTGTTTAGATTATCTGAATGCCTATGCAAATGTAGTAGACACAGTTGTGAGGAAAGTTGTGAGGAAAAACGTGGAGCAGAATGCAAAATATGCTGTGAAGTACTGTATTAGCATGTAATGGCTTGTTTATGTCAGGCCTGCTGTTATGCATATGCCTTTGCAGGGGAATATGCCACGAGGCTGGTCGTTCCTCGTCATTGGAGGAGCAAGGCTGGGTGATGCGAAGTGATGAGGGCCTTATTTGGTCACATGTAGCTTGATTGTAGGTGATTGGTGTTTTGTGGAAGGTTGTAGGGGCTGAGCTTATGGGGGAGAGGTGGGTGTGACCCTATGTTATTTTCTAATATTAGACAGTGAGTCAGGAAATGTCAAGTATGGGCACAAAGAGGTTTGAAAACTGCAGGGATTGCTCAGTCTCCGAGAATCACATGATGTGGGTATGCTTACTTGAATTTTCTGTCGAATTAGTTTTAATGCACAGGCTTGGCGCATGAGAGATAACTGTGGACCAAGCCACGCACTCCACTTGTATGACTTGGTAGGTGAGTGATATTTGGAGAAAAGTAATCATATTTTTGGAAGAAATAATATATTAAATTGGTCTAAACTTTGACACCAAACCTAAAGTCACTGGGAGCATGTCTTTATGTATTGCCATCAAGTGAATATTGTACATTTAAAAAAGAAAATTAAAAAAATGTTGCAAAATGCTTGAATATTTTTTGGAAAAATTTGGGCAAGAAATCATATATGAAAATCTTAAAAAAATACATAATGTCATACTGTGAAAATCTTTGAATAGAGAAAAAGTCTTTGATCTTTGAAAAATTAACACATCCATTTTAGTTCTGGACTATGGACTGATCACATGACATCTGCACACTCTTTAAAATGTTAAAAAGATTCATATTATCAACCTAAACATTCAAGATTCATATTATCAACCTAAACGTTTAAGATTCATATTATCAACCTAAACATTTAAGATTCATATTATCAACCTAAACATTTACATATTAACAACCTAAACATTTGAGATTCATATTATCAACCTAAACATTTAAGATTCATATTATCAACCTAAACATTTAAGATTCATATTATCAATCTAAACATTTGAGATTCATATTATCAACCTAAACATTTAAAATTCATATTACCAACCTAAACATTTAAGATTCATATTATCAACCTTAACATTTGAGATTCATATTATCAACCTAAACATTTAAGATTCATATTATCAAGCTAAACATTTAAGATTCATATTATCAAGCTAAATATTTAAGATTCATATTATCAACCTAAGCATTTAAGATTCATATTATCAACCTAAACATTAAAGATTCATATTATCAACCTAAACATTTAAGATTCATATTAT
The DNA here is from genome assembly GCA_020152595.1 of Chiridota heheva. NCBI lineage: Eukaryota > Metazoa > Echinodermata > Holothuroidea > Apodida > Chiridotidae > Chiridota > Chiridota heheva. The sequence continues at coordinate 755,758 of JAIGNY010003930.1, read as the reverse complement.
CAACCTAAGCATTTAAGATTCATATTATTAAACCTAAGCATTTAAGATTCATATCATCAACCTAAACATTTAAGATTCATATTATCAAGCTAAACATTTAAGATTCATATTATCAACCTAAACATTTGAGATTCATATTATCAACCTAAGCATTTAAGATTCATATTATTAACCTAAGCATTTAAGATTCATATCATCAACCTAAGCATTTAAGATTCATATTATCAACCTAAACATTTAAGATTCATATTATTAACCTAAACATTTAAGATTCATATTATTAACCTAAGCATTTAAGATTCATATTATTAAACCTAAGCATTTAAGATTCATATCATCAACCTAAACATTTAAGATTCATATTATCAAGCTAAACATTTAAGATTCATATTATCAACCTAAACATTTGAGATTCATATTATCAACCTAAGCATTTAAGATTCATATTATTAACCTAAGCATTTAAGATTCATATCATCAACCTAAGCATTTAAGATTCATATTATCAACCTAAACATTTAAGATTCATATTATTAACCTAAACATTTAAGATTCATATTATTAACCTAAACATTTGAGATTCATATTATCAAACTAAACATTTAAGATTCATATTATCAACCTAAACATTTGAGATTCATATTATCAACCTAAACAATTAAGATTCGTATTATCAACCTAAACATTTGAGATTCATATTATCAACCTAAACATTTAGGATTCATATTATCAACCTAAACATTTGAGATTCATATTATCAACCTAAACATTTGAGATTCATATTATCAACCTAAACATTTGAGATTCATATTATTAACCTAAACATTTAAGATTCATATTATCAACCTTAACATTTAAGATTCATATTATCAACCTTAACATTTAAGATTCATATTATCAACCTTAACATTTAGGATTCATATTATCAACCTAAGCATTTAAGGAAGCATAGCAGGTAAAGTGCAACTCTTAATTTCATATGTATATATATGTATATATATATATATATATATGTATATATATATATATATGTATATATATATATATATATATATATATATATATATATATATATATATATATATATATATATATAAAATGTATATATATATATATATATATATATATATATATATATATATATATATATATATATATATATATATATATATATATATATATACAAATCATAAACCTTGTAATCTTGCTTGCTTTCATTGAAAAACAAGAAAACACACATTTTATACTTTACAAAGTATGGCACTTTTTCGGGGAATAATTAAATGAAAATGGTCTCAAACGATAGATAATGAATTCAAGTTCTCTATATTATTTGAAATGGAGCAAAATATTCAGAGACTTTTTAGTTAAAACGTTTGAAATGCAAAATATGTACGGTTTTTCGGAGCGTCTTGCACAGTCAAGGAGGTTGTCACAAGCGTATGAAACAAAAAATTCCCATTTGATTATTTTAATTAAATTTTACCTCAATTATTCTGCACAGACTTGAAATTTTCAGTTTATGACCCAATTTCAGTCATTGGAAGCTTTGAAAATACTTTTATTTATTCAGATTATGCTGAATGTCTTTTAGAAACTTACTTCTGTCGATTCCATCATATGAAAAGTCAACAAATTACTTGTGAAAAATACAATTTCAACTGTTTCTAAGAAAGTACAGGAGGGGGAGGGGTGTTATGGTGGGTTTTTTGGCTTTTTTTTTTAAATGGGAGGGGGGCCAGTGGTAATGCCATCCCCAAATATATGGCCCCCTTCCGGGATCCAAATTACTTCAAAGAAAAGGATTTTCGCTTAAATGGGACTGCTTGGCCCCCAACATGGGTCTCTTGCCCCCCAACATGGGTCTCTTGCCCCCTAACATGGGTCTCTTACCCCCTAACATGGGTCTCTTGCCCCCAACATGGGTCTCTTTTTCCCAACATGTTTGTCTTTCCCCCAACATGGGACCCTTTCCCCTTAAAATTTTAATCCTACTCAACTGCGCCACAACCTCACAACATGGAATTGAGATTTTGCGAAATAAGTACAGTATATGGGCACTGTTGCACTACAAATTAGGGGTTGGTCTGTAAAGTTTCATCCAAAATTAGTATGAAAAAGACAATTCAGGGATTTTAGTGACCCATTTATTTGTTTATAATCCTTGCAAGTAAATAATCCCAGCTAAATTATAGCATTTTGTTTTGCAAGAGATGCGCACTAGGCTATGCCTAAACATTAATAAGCATGAAGTTTGAAAAATACACTCACGATTTCAGAAATTTTAAAAAGCACGCTATCCATTTCAGCTGGTTCTGATATTCCCTGGGCCTCTTCTGGGTTGGGTCCAGGTACTAAAAGATCTCCATCACTGTCGATTCTGACTCTTCCTCATCCTCAGTTTTACTTAAAAACAAGATTTGGGATGCACATTCTTCTGTCGTCTCACCGTAAATGTAAAAAGTCTAAAAATAACTCTAGTCACGTAAAGGTAGCTATAACATGTTGTTAGGAATGATCAAGGGGGTATGTCTTTCATTGCAGTAATCCATGTAAAAGCCCATTTTTTTCGCTACAGAATGGTGTTTAAAACTTTTCATTACGATATAGGGATATCATATAGGTGGATTACACGTTTTTTAACAAAAAGGGTAAAAAAATCACCAAAAATCACAACATTTGACATAATTTACAAATATTAAAAAAATTATGGTTAGGTATGAGCAAAATTCGATTAGATTTGGACAATATCACTTTTCTACATTTTGTATATAAAAAAGCAATCTAAATTTGTTTTGCAAGCAATTTTTGTCAATTCTTCAAAATATGCATTTTTGGAACGTTTTAAACAAAAAGTATAATTTCTAAATGCTTGGACAAAATTTACTAAAAAGTTAGTATAACCCCTCCCACCCCTCCTCCCCCTCCATATATATATATATATATATATATATATATATATATATATATATATATATATATATATATATATATATATATATATATATATATATATATATATATATATATATATATATATATATATATATATATATATATATATATATATATATATATATATATATATATATATATATATATATATATATATATATATATATATATATATATATATATGTATGTATATATATATATATATATATATATATATATATATATATATATATATATATATATATATATATATATATATATATATATATATATATATATATATATATATATATATATGTATGTATATATTTATATATATATATATATATATATATATATATATATATATATATATATATATATATATTGTATATATGTATGTATATATATATGTATATATATATATATATATATATATATATATATTATATATATATATATTTTATATAATAAAAGATCTTTTTGAGATCTTAACAATGAAACTATTCCCCACCCCTATAGGATTTTGGTAAGGTCTCAATTTTATTTTTAGAAAAAGGTAGTTTGAAAACAACGATATTATCACCGCGTGGTTGAGTAAGGGTCAAATTAACTTACCTATTATATATAATACTATTCTGTACAATATCAACAAAATTTGTCAATTTGATAAAAAAGTAGGGTTTATTACAACGTTATCGAATGCACAAATTAAAAAATACATCTGCTACATGTACATTACAACATTAAAATGATTTCAATATTCCTCATCCCCTTTTTTCCCCTACAGGTTGTAATGATATACTATACATATTCATTTCAGACACTCCCGACAAAAGTAAATGATTCAAAACCGCTGCTTTCTTCAATATTGATATTTTTGTAGCCAACATCAAAAAAGACATGGGAGGGGTGAGGGAGGGGGATTGTTGTGGCATGCATTTGTAAATTTATCTGAATGAGACACGAATTGAATAATACGTATATCTCTAGTATTTAGTGTCATTTTGTCAGGGCTTGTCCATAGAAAGTGAGCAATCACAGCTAAACTGTTTTGAAATTATCCAGAACCACAGAAATAATAGAAACAAAATGTTGCAGTCTCATCTCATGATGGTAAGATAGAAGTCGGGAGTTGGGTGGTTTAGTGGACATGGAATTACAGGTAGTTGTTGGGGCTTACATTGGTGAAGAGAGAGTGGATGGTAAGGTGAGGGTGCAGGCAGTTAAGATCCTTCGGGTTAGTAGGTAAGGTCTTGGTGGGGTGCATGAATAATGTATGTTTATCCATGTCCACCCCAGCTGTACCAACAGCCATTTATTCAAATTTCAGTACTTTTTCATATTTAGAGGAAATGGTTGGATTTCAAAAATGTTTGATTTTCTCCAACTGCTTGATATTTGTGCTTAGTGATGAGCATGGATACAAATAAATAACCAAACAAAACCTATGAGGACAAGTTAAAGCAGCAATGGAGGTCACTCTTAATGCTGAAAAACTTCTAATTTAATTTCATAAAGATTATGCAGTGTTCAAATGATGGAAAGAAAAGAAAGTTTGATATAGCCTTACTTTATCAACTTGTGAAGTTTATTTTCAAGTAACAAAATATTGTTTAATTTTTCATCAAATTCTTATTTTAGATTTGACTATGTAGCAGAAGGAACTTCTGTTAGGAAGAATGGCTGCCATATTGTTCAAGAAAGGTACTGGATGGACGATTCTGGCAACCTATCAAAATTGTGTACTGTGGATGAAAAGTTACAACAATCAAAAAAAGATATGGAAGTATCACTTGCAAGCCAAAATGTATCTGTTACCAAAGAATTCTATCCTCTAGAGGACAACGAGAACAATATTAGTGACTTACATGCTCCAAGCAGACACAAAATGACACATATAGGTGAAAAACTACACATCTGCAAGTTTTGTTTTAAAAGTTTCAGTCAACCTGCTCATTTGAAGACACATGAAAGGATACACACAGGTGAAAAGCCATACAAATGCCAATATTGTGAAAAGAGTTTCATTTCTTCCTCTTCTCTCAGAAAACATGAAAGGACACACACTGGTGAAAAGCCATATAAATGCCATTATTGTGAAAAGAGTTTCAATGAGTCTTCTTCTGTAAGAAAGCATGAAAGGACACACACAGGTGAAAAGCCATTCAATTGCAAGTTCTGTGCAAAATGTTTCAGTCAGGTAGCTTCTGTGAAGGCACATGAAAGGACACACACAGGTGAGAAGCCATACAAATGTCAGTACTGTGCAAAGAGTTTTAGTCATTTGTCTACTCTAAGGGAGCATAAAAGGACACACACAGGTGAAACACCATACAAATGTCAGTACTGTGCAAAGAGTTTCAGTCGAGCTACTTTTCAAAAAATACATGAAAGGACACACACAGGTGAAAGGCCATACAAATGTAAGTTTTGTGTGAAAAGTTTCAGTCAGATTCCTACTGTGAAGGCGCATGAAAGGACACACACAGGTGGAATGCCATACAAATGTCAGTACTGTGCAAAAAGTTTCAGTCATTTATCTACTGTGAGGAAACATGAAAGGACACACACAGGTGAAAAGCCACACAATTTCCAATATTGTGTGCAGAGTTTCAATGATTCCTCTACTGTAAGGATAAATGATAGGACACACACAGGTGAAACCCCATGCAAATGCCAATATTGTGAGACTAGTTTTAGTGATTCATCTACTGTGAAGACGTGAAAGGACACATGTGAAAAGCCATTCAAATGTCAGTACTGTGCAAAGAGTTTCAGTCATTTGTCTACTCTGAGGAAACATGAAAGGACACACACAGGTGAAACACCATACAATTTCCAATATTGTGTGAAGAGTTTCAATGATTCCTCTACTGTAAGGATAAATGATAGGACACACAGGTGAAACACCATGCTAATGCCAATATTGTGAGAGCAGTTTTTGTGAATCATCCACTGAAGAAGTGAAAGGACACACACATGTAAAAAGCCATGCAGATGTCAGTACTGTGCAAAGAATTTCAGTCGGGCCACTCTTCAAAAAACGCATGAAAGGACACACACGGGTAAAACGACATACAAATGTTAATATTGTGAGAGGAATTTTGTGATTCATCAACTGTGAAGATGTGAAAGGACACACACAGGTGAGAAACCATACAAAATGAAATAAATATTTTGTGCCAGATAAACTTGATTTGATTCAAATATATAAAAGCTTACACTTCTACAGTTGTGTATCTCCATCTTTCACTTAATCAGAATTTAGGAAGGGAAAAAAATCAGATTATTGGTGATGGAAATTTATTACTGAGCTCTTTCACAAAAAATTCCCTAGATAATATCTCCTTTCTCCACCATACCCTCTACTACTGTATAACTGCAGTGTTCAAATGATGGAAAGAAAAGAAAGTTTGATATAGCCTTACTTTATCAACTTGTAAAGTTTGTTTTCAATTTAACAAAATCTTGTTTAATTTTTCATCAAATTCTTATCTTAGATTTGCAGTACAGTATGTAGCAGAAGGAACTTCTGCTAGGAAAAATGGCTGCCATATTATTTAAGAAGGTTGCTTGATAGGCAATTCTGGCAACCAATCAAAATTGTGTACTGTGGATGAAAGGTTTCAACAATCAGAAAAAGATATGGAAGTATCACATGCAAGCCAAAATGTATCTGCTTTCAAACAATTGTATCGTGAAGAGGACAGCAAGAATAATATCAGTGACTTACATGCTCCAAGCAGACACAAAATGACACATATAGGTGAAAACCACATCTGCAAGTTTTGTTATAAACGTTTGTCTGCCTGCTCATTTAAAGACACATGAAAGGACACACACAGGTGAAAAGCCATACAAATGTCAGTACTGTGAGAAGACTCAGAGTAATTCCTTTTCTCTAAGGAGACATGAAAGGATACACACAGGTGAAAAGCCGTACAAATGTCAGTACTGTCCAAAGAGTTTCAGTCTGGTGTTTACTCTGAGGAAACATGAAAGGACACTCACAGGTAAAAGCCATACAAATGTCAGTCCTGTGCAAGGAGTTTCAGTCAGGTATTGTAGCTACTATGAAGACACATGAAAGGACAGACACAGGTAAAACACCATAAAATGCCAATATTGGCAGAGGAGTTTTAGTGATTCATCTACTGTGAAGACATGAAAGGACACACACAGGTGAAAAACCATACCACTGCAAGTTGTGTAATACATTTTTAGTCACGTTACTAGCGGCACAAAGTATAGCATCATACTGTATGTAGAGAATGGTCCTTCCAACTTAAAGGTGTTCAAACTCACGTGGTCCACATAGTTGAGTGCCAACATAATAATGTTCACACGCCGCAACCAGCTGGAAAGGCCCGGAAAAACATGCCTATGCTCGTGTAAATTTTCAGTTAAATTAATCGTTTGGCTCTCCGAAAACGTAGATTTTAAGTTATTTTTCTTTGCCTGCAAAACAGAAAAGAGACATAGGGATTGTCATGTTGTTGGCGTCATTGTTTAGAAATGTTAAACCAGAGCTCATAACTTAGGTTATGAATGGTGTACATTAATGTAACTTGGCACAGAAGTAGAGGACATTTGTTATGTTCAAATGAGAATGATTAGGGATGTGTGTGCCTACTAATTACAATAGCTTTTTTGGATAACAATGAAAATATTTGTATCTATGATATCTCTTAAATTAAAGTAGGTGTGGTGATTTTGTTTACACAAATGATCATATATGTGATGAGCATTGTTCACACTTTATGGTGAGGTGTAGTGTGCATATTACAATGTAATTAGGTTGTTTCCATAAGAATAGACTTTGTACAAAATGTATAACCTGAGATGATCATAACCTAAGTTATGAATGATGTACATTTATGTAAATGATTGGCACAGTGGTAAAGGTCATTGGTACTGTTTAGATGAACATGATAAGAGGGATATGTGTGCATACTAATTAGCCTATTTGGATAACAATGAAAATATTTCTATGTTTCTTAAATTTAGGTGAATGTGGTGATTTTGCTTACACAAATCATGTGTAGAGCATTGTTCACAGGTCATGGTAAGGTGAAGTGTGCATATTTATTTGCATGACATTAGACTTGTGCAATACATTCCATAATGTGGTACATTATTAGAGGAATTGATGAGCATAATGTTGCAGAATAGATTCCATACAGAATTTTAGACCTCTGCTCGATACCAAGTTAAGAATTTATGCTCTACATATATTCACAAATCTTACTGACACAGATATTGAAGGCAATGTACCTAAATGGTGAATATTGAGAGATTTGTGTTCATTTAAATTAGTATATTTGCATAACAATTAAAATACTTGTTTATATTAAGCAGTGAGGATCTGATCAGCTGATACTAAGGTAAATGAAATAAAAGTATTGTGTTCCATGTTAAACTTAAAACAGCCGTTTGTTTGCAGCCTCCATCAAATTAATTGAGATAACTACAGTAATTGATAAATGACTAAAGAACATCAAAATATTTTTGAAGAAAATTTAGACTTCAAATTTTAGATATGTTCATGATCAAGTGCATGAGAGGTGCAGTGGTTAAGGAGTCAAGCTCGTATTCGAAAGGTACCGGGTTCTTTACTCTACTTGCTTCAGTCCACTCAGCTGTGAAAATGAGTACCATCACTGCTAGAGAGTTAATATGCTATGGACTGGCATCCTGTTCAGGGGGAATTGTGTACTCTCATCCACTTGCGCCATGGAAACCGGGGATAAGCACCGCCTCTAGAGCCTAATGGCTTGATGGAATTAGCTTTTCATGATCAAGTGTAAATAGTGTGATTTAATTTGATTTTGGTAATAAAAAACAACTGGAAGCTCATTTTAGTTCCGATGTGATAGCTTCAGGAACCCATGTGATCATGATGGCATGTGTGTGATAGCCCATGGTCCATAGATATGCTGTATTGTTTTTGATGGTGACGTTATGCATAATTATGAGAAGGTGGGGCTTAATGTAAAAATCTTAAAATCTTCATATTTTAACAACAGCATGTCTGTTTTATTTCATATTTGTAAGAATTATGATTTTAGCTGGTATGTACATGTTCATGATGTAAAATGTTGAATTTCATTAATATGCATAGTGGCTTACAGTAATATGATTTTGCTGAAAAGAGCTTGTAAATACAGTATCTAAAGAATGGTAAACTGGATTCAGTCAATACAAATAGATAATTCCAACATCTCTGATTTCTATGATTTGTTTGATATTTTACTCAATTATACTTATGGCTTTGATAAAAACATTTTGGGGCTACAGCATTTGTAAGGGGGGCAAGTCCTTAGACATGCAACTGTTCTTGCTCTTTTATATGTTATGGCTACATGAAAAGTGATCATCTAATTTAAAATAGTTTTTGGACAGTGGATAAGAGATTCATACATTTTTGGTTTGTTGGGACAAAAATGAAATCTGACCCTCCAAAGTCCAATATCTTCCTACGCCCGCTAACGTGATCACATGTATTTCTTTTTCAATGTTTCATGATAACAAAATAAACAATTGTAGCAATATGATGTCAAAACTATCTTCGTTTTTTGGTGGTGTGGGGAGGGGGTAAGTTAGAAAGGAACCGAAGAGATGAAATATTTACCAATTCACTGATATTTGCATTTCCGTCTTTCAGATCAGTTGTTTCAAACATGGGTGTCCCTCACCCCTCACATGGGCGTAGGAGCCCAATTTGATTTTTGGGGGCTGTAACGACTTGCCCGAAAAATATAACTCCCCAATTTTCAACATGTTAATGTACATTTTATAATAGCAGTGGCATAACTAGGTGCTGCGGGCTGGGGGCGAGAGAGATACTGCGGGCCTCTTGGTATCAAGTGGGTAAATTTATTATAAAAACAACAACTTTACTATGTGCCACCTTGGTTGGCGCGTAGCGTATGAAGAAAATTTTGGAAAAATGCCTCCCAGACTGCAGGAAATGGCTTTAAGAGTTGAAAAAAAGTTAGATATTTTCCCTTGATTTTATAGGTGTTGCTCAAATTGTTATTAATTTACAAAAATGGAATAAAAAATGTTTTTACAAGCTGATTTGGTCAACACAATGATTTTTCAACTCATGGGAACCAAAGGTGTAGGAGTCGGACTCTACATATTTACATATTTTTTTGGGGCCTGCTCCCTGCGGGCACCCTTGGGCCCGGCTCGGGCGGTTCCCCCTTCCCCCCTGTAGTTACGCCACTGTCATATAGGCATGCATCGGTACCCCCTTCCCCCTTGTAGCTACGCCACTGTCATACATGTATAGGCATGCATCGGTTATTACATCGCATGCTAATTACATACAATCGTTTGCCATGTTACCCTTCCATATTGGTTATAATTTTTGTGGAAGTCGTTACAATAATAATGATGATAATAAAAATATAAATTTAACCATTGAAAAACACACTGGTGAATTACCAAATATATAGTGCTGGTGCAATTCAAATCACCAGGCATTTCATTCACGAAAAATCCCCTCAAACAGTTGTGCATATTATGCATGACTGGTTGAATCATTTAGCTGTAAAAAAATAGGGTGCAATTTAAGTTCGACCTCTCTGCGTTCGATGTTGAAGTAGCAAACTTATTGATATAACTATGAGCTTTCCAACCAGGGCGTGAAATTGGGCACTGATTTTAGGCCTTAAGTGACCGTCGGCTTGTAAAATTACCTTGTGGAAATTAGTGGGATGAAGAATTCAACCCATTGGTTCAACACCCCTTTCTTTTGAAATTGCGGACCACTTTTTTTAAGTACCCTTTTTTGCTAATTTGCGGTACGCTTTTGTTGTGAAAATTTCCCCCCTTTTCTGCGATTTTCATAACGCGGATACGTACCAATGGTTCATGTTAAGTGCCACCGCCAGGGTAGGTGCCCGAAAAATTATCAGAATATTGCCCGAATTTTCACATCAATATTTTGTTGGGGGGACTGCAGCCCCCCGGCCTTCTACGCCTATACCACCCCATTTGAAATACTGCTCTGCAGCTCATCATGACAAGAACTACGAACATGTTAGTTAACTTTCTTGAACAGTTGAATGTATCAAAACAGTACATTCTTTGTCGGACTGCATAGAACCACAATGGTGGGTATGAAATGGATTAAATGTGAAGTAATAAGGAAACACTGCATAAAGTGAAATTGTTTTTGCTGTTCTATTGCTGCAACACTTAACTTATTAGGCCAAACAAAAAATGTATCATTGTAAAATGGCAATGAAATTAAACAAAATGTATTTGCATTTGAGGCTTTATTTTGTCCTTATTAATAGGGGTTCTTTAGTCTGAAGTCTACAGGCCTCGACTGGCCCTTTTTAAGGGGCTGTGCTTGTTACATATTTGGAAGGCACTGCCTTACAAATAGGCGCACAAGGGGCTGTGCTTGTTACATATTTGGAAGGCACTGCCTTACAAATAGGCGCGCCCAGAAGATGATGAATAGGTAAATTAGTACAGTACCACCACTCACGCTTGCAGTCAGTTGAGCAACGTTAGTGCTGCAGTAAATGCGGATGCCGCAAATTAGTTTACCTTCTTTAATTTGCATATCATATTCATTTTGTTCCATTTAAAAACAATAAAAAGTTTGATTTACTGAATGAAAAAAGTTATTGTAAAGTAGGTTTAGGATTAGCTCAAATAATGTTTTTTAAATGTTCTCTGTTTTTGTTTTTAAATTGTTTTTAATGAACAAAAATATTAAAGATCGACTGCATTGCGGCATGCGCATTATTTCCATGTTTCCATGAATCTAGTGCTGCAGGAAAGATTTTGATTTCTTTCGGTCAGAGAAAAAAGTTTGTATCCTTTGTTTCTTTAGAATAACAATGCCGAAAAGTTTCAAATTTACATTATTATTGTTAATTGTGAATTAACTTCCCTTTTGCGTTACATAAGCATTTTGGTGATGTAATTAAAGTACGCATTGGACAATCTACACGTTCTTTGGTCTGTCATGTGTTGTTCAAACATCGTGCAACTGGTACATTTGTACAATAAATGGGGAAAATTATGAGGTAACATAGGATAACAACAGATAGGATGTTAAAAACCTGAATCATATCGCCACATACTCTTCTCAACTCAAGGGTAGTCAAACCAAGATTTCACAACCTAGAGTAAGAAGAGAGATTTCCGAGTATTATGTTAAGAAAAAACAATCTAAAAAGCAAAAGACTTACTACACCAGCCATTTTTACATAAATAAGACAGAGATTTAAACTTGAGTACTTCCTTAACGGGATAAGATTTTTGAACGTTTTCTTCACCATTTTGTTTCTTTTGAAGTCCTCTTTCATATACGACTTGCTTGACCACTGAACTAATCCTTTAAGGTATAGTATAGTGTATAATGCAGGGTTTTTATGTTTTCAGTCATCATTACCTCCGATCAGATCTCCTGCAATAGATCTGATCGCATGCTCGCACTCAAGTGAGAACACATGAGAATGTTATTTTATTTCATCAAACAAGGTTACCGTCTTCGGGAGAATAGTGATTCTGAGATCAGTGAGAACAAGTCCTTGCTTCTTTATGACCTTTTCAACATGTACAGTATGCAAAAGAGTTACAATGTCTTTCTTCAATCGTCAACACATCATGACATGTTTTATACTCTTTTTTTCAATTCGTTGGCATTTTTAGTCACAAACACAGGAATATTTTGATTATGCATGTGTTGTGGCCTATACGGCTGCCGTCGACCTCCCTTCGGGGGGCCATTAACTCAATGATGCAGTCTTGGTCGTTTGACAGGCCAGTCTGCCACTGGAAACAGGAGGGTGCATTTTTGTGCGAGGCGGGTAAAGCATACCTATTCCGGCAAAACAGCTAGATATATTCCGGCAAAAAAGGGTCCTAATAAAGGAATAATGAAGATGTAATAATTTATTTTGAAGAGTCAGAATATATGACTTTTTTATCAGAAATCTTTATTTTCGGGAAATCTTTAATTTTCGTGGAATTTGCTTCATTTTTGGCAAAATTCCTTCATTTCTTTAAAATTTGCTTCAATTTTTGTGCAATTTTCTTTAGCATTTTCAAGAACAATTTTTTCTTCAATTTTTGAGAAGTTGTCTTTAATTTTCGTGAAATTTGCTTCAATTTACGTACAATTCACTTCTCAGGAAATTTGCTTTAATTTTCCTGCAATTTCCTTCATTTTCGGGAAATTTTCCAGAAGGTTCTATCAATTTTATGGGAATTTCTTTCAGTTTTCTTAAAATATCTTTCATGTTTGTGAAATTTGCTTCATTTTGGGAAGTTTGTTTCAAATTTTGTGCAATTTCCTTACATTCTGTCATTTTAGGGAAGCTTTGATGAATATTAAATGAAAATATTGCATAGCTACAAAAGAAAATGATTTGGAGAAAATAATTGGTATCTTTGCCCGAACAATCGTAAACACAACTTCTTTTAGGTTTGCATAATTGACTTTTTATTGTTTTGTATTTTTGAAGGGGAGGTTCGGGAGGGAAGGGGAGGAGAAGCTACTCCACTTATTCGGGAAAAATGAAGACCGCCCCCAATTCAAATGTCTCTCATATGCCTATGCTGGGATGGAAATTCCCTTTGGAAGGTGAAAAAGGGGTCATATTGCCAAAGGCTGTGCAAAAAGTCCCACATTTATGGAAGTTTCATTTCCTTTGTGGCTTTTCCGAAAAAGTTAACCACTGCTCAAAAAAAAAAAAAAAAACTCTGAAAATAGATCTGGTGTATGAGTAAGGGTCCCGAGCAAAAATGACACTGATGTATTTGTTATGAGGCCACGAGCTTAATATCTTTGTTATGAGGCCACGAGCTTGATATCTTTGTTACGAGGCCACGAGCTTGATATCTTATGTTATGTTAGTTCAATTGTTGATATATAATAAATTGTTTGTGTTTACTTCATGTACAGTACTTCAGGGTCGAAGAAATGAGGATTGAAAAAAAAAAAAAATCAATTTAATTAATCATCATCTTAAATTACTTTAGAGAATGAAGGCCATCCAGCTATCCAGTTACGATTTGGACCTTAAGATTGTTCGAGACAGTGTAATTTATAAACAGATAAACATCATATGGTGAACATAATTTTTAATTTCCATAGTGATGTATGCATATACAAGCGTTAAAAGGGATCCCTTTTTAAACAAAAATATTAAGAAGAAAATATCAACTCTGAAATCTTTCAAAATTACATGTTCTTTTTGAGAACAAATCATGCCCTTACTGTATAGGAACCCATGCATCTTCCATACTTCTACCACACTTTGGCTGTTTGTAAATGCATCATAAAGTGCTTACGGCTTTTTTCCGAGTATTTTTGGTAATTTATTTTAATTAATTTGTAATAATAATTTTATGGTTTTATGGGGTTTTTTTTTAGTCTTCTTTTTCCGGGTCTGTGTTTTACAGGTCTTCGTTTTACAGGTCTTTGTTTTACGAGTTTTTATTTTACAGGTCTTCGTTTTACAGGTCTTTATTTTACAGGATTTGGGCTTGGGTCTTCATTATACAGTCACCCCTGAAATTTTGGGAAATTGTTGCCAAATTTTACCAACTTTTGTAATAGCCTAATTTGAAAAATATCAAAATTTAACAAATTTGTTAATGTCATATTTATAATTTCCCAATTTCATTGCCCAGCCTGGACTGTGGGAAGAAAACATGCAACCGGGCAGGTAAACATCCTCTCTTGTGTAACAGCGGCGTATTCAGCTTTCAGCGTTTGGTACCAGGGGGGAGGGGGGTCAACGGTAATTATAGGGAACTGACAATACCCATAGGCGTAGGAACGGAAGGATTTTATTTCTTGTTAACATACAATGGTAAAAGTGAAGCAAATTTTTGTAAAACGTGTTGCAAATTTTGGTAAAACTTCTTGCAAACTTTAGTTTAAATATTTGGAAATGTCCCATGGAAAATGGAGTAAAATGTCCCAAAAATAAGAGAACATTTCCAGAAAGTTGAAGAAAATATCCCAAAACTGAATGAAATTGCTTGAACAGTTTCCAAAAATTACAGAAATTGAAGATAATTTCTTAGTCATTAATAGTTGAAAAGAAGCTATTTCCAGAGGAGGCACAAGAGCTGCTGAGTTAAACCATGCATGTTCAGATCATAGTGAGAGGTATCTTGTCCATTGGAGCTTGTTGCAAGATTGTGTATCCTGGAGGTGGGATGACAAATTATGTCATTCTAAAAAATACGGCACATAATGATCAACCTGGCAGATAGTCGTCTGCTCTTTTGAAGTAGTGGCCAGTCAAAGTGCTTCAGCAGCCCAGTGACATTTTGTAGTCCATGCATACTGATTTGTGACCCACCGTGCTGCTTTTTTTTTTCTGGATGCCCTCTATTATTTTCTCCTAAATCGCTAATTCGAGTATTCGTTCATTTTGAACATTAGGGACATTTTGCCAGTAAAAACATACAATGAACCACGCTTTAGCCTACTGTACGTATGCACGATACATGTGTTTTCAAACTTTGAAAAAATCTTTTGTACTACTGTATATTTCCACCAAATTTGCAACAATTTCCTGCACAAATAGCCATGAGAATGTAGAAATTTAGGCCTCTAAAGATGAACAAATTTACACTGGCTGTAATGGTAAACTGCTTTATTTTCACCAACAAAGTGCTTGTTAAGATTTATGCAGGTTCTTATGATGTCATCCCGAGGCTAAAATCAAGGCTGAAAGAAAAATCTTAATTTGCAGTCTAGCAATCAAGAAACCTACAACCTTCCGTTCACCTCGAGCTCTGCTCTGCCCTCAAAAAATTTGGGTCCTCTTTCCAAAGCTCTGACGGCTTTCACTATAATAGCCTCAAAAACCTTCCCAGGTCTTCTCTCCGTGTCTTACTTAAGATTTACAACCACCTCTTGTCTTCCAAAACCTTCCCCAACATTTGGAGAGAGGTTATCATAATCCCCATCCCCAGTCACAACAAAGACAAAGCCACTCACACCTGCCTCTGCAAGATATTGGAACATATGGTCAATTATAGACTTTACTGAAACCTTGAGAAGAACTTCATCCTCTCCTCAACTCAAAATGGCTTCAGGAGTAATTGGAATTGTCTGAACCACGTTCTGAAACTAGACAATTATGTCTGTGAAGCCTTTATCAGGAACCACTTCACCATTTCCATTTTCTTTGACATTGAAAAAGCCTTTGACACCACCCGGCAATACAGTATTCTCAAGGATCTTACACTCCTCTGGCCTTGAGAGGTCTACTTCCAATTTTCATCTAGAACTTTTTCCAATCTAGGTATTTCAGGTTTCGTATCGGAAACACCTACTCACAAAAGTATACCCAACACCTGGGTGTCCCTCAAGGTAGCATTCTCTCCCCAACTCTTTTTATCCTCAAAATCAACAGTATCACCAAAGCTCTCTCCCCTAACATCAACTGCTGTCTTCATGTTGGCGATTTTGCTATTTTCTCATCCTCCCCATGCTTCCAGACCCTGGAAAATAATCTTTAAAAGTGCCTGGACAACCTGGCTCACTGGAGTGATACCAACGGCTTCAAATTCTATAAAGAAAAAAACTTTTCTCAAACATTCAAACAACAGCAACTCTTTCTTTCTTCATTCCAACCTGTCTTAAAGATACCATCATTACCAGTGAAGAAAGTTCTAGATTTCTTGGGATCACTCTCGATTCTAAGCTCTCCTATCTTCCCCACATCCGTATCCTCAAAACTGTAACAAAACTCTTTTCAAATTCTTCTTCTACACCGACTGGGGAGCTAATTGTCACACCTTGCTGACCTTATATCACTCCCTCCGTAAATCCAAGCTGAACTACTCCAATTTCATCTACGGCTCTGCCTGCAAATTCTACTTGAGACACATCGAAAACACCGTCCTAAGGATGTGCCTTGGTGCCATGCAAACCACTCCCATTGCCAGCCTTCATGTAGAGGCCAATGAACTCCCCCTTTGCCTCAGGTGCACCAAAACCGGCCTCTCCTTCACTCCTTGCATCCTCACAGACCCATGAAACTCCTGTTTCCATTCTCTCTACTCTCCTTCCTATGCTAACCTCTTCACTCTCAACAAATGCATCCCTCCACCTTTTGGGATCCGGATGCAATCCCACCTCCTTAAAGCCAACCTTAACATTTTCTCTATAGCCAGGCACACAATCCCTCCTAACCCTCCCTGGATTATACCTTTCCACAAGTCTTCCTGGGCCTCGCCTCTTACACGAAAGCTCTTCACAACCCTACCTTTTTCCGCCCCAAGTACTGCCAACTCAGTAGACACTATCATGACTACTCCTTTCTTTTCACTGACGGCTCTACATGGGAAGATTTCTCTGCAGCCGCCTGTCTCGGCCTCACCATATCTTTGAGATTGCCTGATGAAGCCCATATCTATTCTGCTGAAGCAAAGGCTATCCTCCTAGCTTTAAACTTCACAGAACTCTCGTTCCGCTCTTGCTTCATCATTTTCCCTGGGAAGAAAATCGTCTTCTTTTAGATCCCTAGCCTTGTCTGTATCCCGGGGAACGGAAGGGCTGACAGAGCTGCAAACAATGCCCTATTGAACCAAATTTTCTCTATTCCTATTCCGCACTCTGACTTTCGCCCCAACATTTCCAGCGTCCTTAAGAAAACTTAGCAAGACTCCTGGAATCTTGAGACTAGTTACAAACTTCACACTATCAATCCCAAAGTAGGAATCAAGCCCCCGTTACAAAGTCGCAATCATAGAGAGGATGTTGTCATCACTCGCATACTGTACATCTTGGTCACTTCTTTGTCACCCACTCCTACCTCCTATCAGGGTCACCCAAACCTTTCTGCCTAACTTGCAATATCAAACTTTTCAATTGTATCATCTTGACCTGTCCTTTACAGTATACTTTAATTTCAGATCTACCCTCTCCACCTCTATCTCTGACCTCTTCAATAAAAAATCCCTCCTCCAACATAAACTTCCTCTGCAAAAGCAACTTATTCCACCTGATCTATTCCTCATTAACTCGCCTCTAATTTTTTTATTTTATTTAATCTTTTTATTCTTATTCAAATTGTATATCTTCATTTTCCCCCCTGTCCTTCCTACCCCCCCTCCCCCCCCCCCCCCTTCTTCTCTCTCCTCCCAACCTTCTCTATCCTAACTCTTGCGTCATACATTTTTAATGCCCTCTCGGCACATTTGACTTTGACTGTCGCAGTGCTGTTAAACATAAAAAATTAAACCGAATCCTCTAAATATGGTCTCTACTTGGAGGTCACTTGGAGATTAAAAATTTGTTCACCCTTTTTTTGGTTCCGATGCTAATAGCATAAGGAATTTATGCAGTTGTGCTGGCATGTGTATATATGTCCTGTATGTGTGTGTGTCTTTGACAGAAAGCTTCTTAACATGATATCTCAAGAATGATGTAGTGGAATAATGTCACACTTGGCATATTGATGTTTATTGGTCTGTAAATGATTAAAAAGTAGGTAGCTCAGTTGGTAGAGTGCACGACTGGGATGCTGGAGGTATCGGGTTCAAGCCCCGGTCAGGTGTAAACCGTTTTTCCACAGCTATACAGACAGATTAAAATTAAAAGCTGAACAATAAAGCGGAAGTACGTCGTTTCTCCATTCAGCTGTTGAGAGAAGTGGCAATGGTTGAGTGGCGCTCGCCGTACTTCGTAGGGGACGTTAAACCTTAGGTAGTAGGACAGTCATGCTCTGCCTGGTTCTATGAAAACTATTCGGGAAAAGGAGCTTGAAAACATGGTGTACATTCACTTCCCGTCCTGGCCTAGTCAAACCCAAGTTCCTGTGCGCCAATTCATCTGGCTGCAAGAGAACTTATTAGGTGGCTACTGGCTAAATGAGTCCAGCACTTTGAGGCCCTGGCAAAAAACGCTATATAAATTGATGTCTTATAATAATCCTTATTGTTGTTGGTGGTACAGTAGTATCACGGATATTAATGAATAGGCGGGGCTTAAAGTGAGATTCTGTTATATTTTAAGAAAATTGTAGTGGAATTATGTCATACAGTACCTCTGTTATGGATGTAGTGTGGTCTGTAATGATCCCTATTGCTTTTGGTGATGATGTCATGAATATTAATTAGTAGACAGGCTAAATGTAAAATCTTTGAACTGTTAATATATCCCTAACCATGTATATGTGAATTTGTTCAAAATTTGGCATGTACATTCTTTATGGCCTCTTGTTATGCCTTAAGTTTTCTGTGATCATACCTTACATTCTATAGTTATAGCACAAAATATCACTGGAGAAAATATGAGTGGAGAACATTGTGTGAAGTGAAAATTATTAGTTTGTTTGCAAGTGTGTTAAAATATTGATGTTTTCAATTAACATTATTTATTATTATTATTATTATTTTTTTAATTTGTTTGTGTGTTCTGGTGGGGATTTGTCAGTTTGTATTATTACTTTGATTTGTATACCCTGTTTGAAGATGAATCAGTCAATCATGTTTAGATCTAATCACATGATGTTTTGGACATCTATGTCATTTGCATATGCATAATTTCTTATGTCAATGATATTAGTATTGTGTATCTGCTTCAAATTGTGGGATGACCTTCAAACATTATGGGTCACTGCATGTGAAAACAACGCAAGTGTGATATTAAGAAAATTACAACAGCATCGGAACCACATAACCTTTTTGTTTCTGGTTAAGATTTGGAGAAAAGAAATTGTTTTCTTAAATTATGAACAAGACCATTGCTTTAACTCATCAACATTGTGAAAACAATTTATCAAAACAGATTTTCATCACAACATACTGTACTGTAATAATTTTTGACCTAAAATCAGGCAAAATGGCAGTCATTTTGAATGATTTCTAAACCAACTAATTCCTCAAATTTCACTGTCGTATTTTAAATTACTTCAATTGTCAGGTTTGAACAGTCGAGTTGCGTTTAAATCAGAAGAAGAAAAATTCAAAGCTATCAAGAAGTCATGCAATTACTAAAACGCAGGGTCAAAATATTGCAAAAGTTGTGGAATGATTTTCATTGACTCAAATGATGAACATTCTACTTACTATTATTTTTCCAAAAATATACAATTTGCCACAGTTGTGCCTTTTTCACATGGCTGATTGGCACAAGACTTGTCTTTTATATACAGGAAAACGGCAGGGAAAATTGAGAGCAGTTTCCTTAGCATTACTGTATGTTTGTATTCATGTATTGCCTCACATGCTGTCTGTAGATCCACACCTCTTTGTGAACTTAAATCTCAATATAAATTGCACCATACATTAAAAAAAAAATCATTTTTGTTCTTGTTTTTTTTTTTTTTTTACAGCAAAATGAGCAGCTTACCATGGAAACATTTCCCATCATATATACCAAGCACTTTCAATTCGGCAGAATCTTGGGAAGGCATTGGAACATTTCAAGCGTTGGATGTGGAAGAGCCAGATAATAGTACAACACAGAAACCCAGCTTTTTCTGCCAGAACGAGCTCAAGTTACCATTTTTTTTCTCAAACAAACCCAGTATTCCATTTCTACTGCCCAATTATGGCACATGTAGGTGTTTTAAATTTAGTACTGTATTGAGGGACTTTGCTTACAGTGTAATTATTCAATATTATTGTACTGGTTTATCAACATTTTTTGCTGAAATTTCAAGTGCTTTTAAACTAATGTAATGCTACTCCTTATCTTTGCACCTAAATTGGTACAATAAAAAATATAATTATAATCATGATTAAAAATAACTTTTAAGTCTATAAATGTTCTTTTTTATTTTTGGTGCATTGACATTTAGAGGACTAATAACAGATGAAATCATGGCCAAAATCACAGAAATAATTTCAGCAGCATTTTACTCCAATCTTGCGCTTTGCAAAAAAGTAGGGAAAATGCGACTGGCAACGTTGATAAAGGGAAACAGGTATTTGTCCCAACTTCATTTAGCCTGGATTGTAGCTACATTAGCTTAGATTTTTATGAAATTAGTCAGAATCTGTAAAAAATGAATTAATGTGACTAATCAATTCAAAAGATTTTTGGGAATCTGCGGTGTCATCAGTTGATCAATTCCCATAGGCATACTGGACAATTTCAATGAGGAGGTTTGAGCACTTTTGCCTGAAAATTCCCCAAAATGCATATATGTTTGTACATGCGTGCAAAAAGTGAAGATTAAGTTTTGTGGTTCCGGTGCAAAATTTACTTCATTTTCATACACATCTGTCGAACATGATTTTATTTTACTATTCTAAAAAGTGAATCAAAAACGCAAAGTTAAAATCTGAATTTTCAATTCTCCCATTTCTGATTAATTAATCTAATTAATCTTAACTTCTTTTGTACATTAATGTATCTATCAAAAAATGTCAAAAAAATTTCCCTCCTGTATACATTATATTAATCTTTACAGTAAGTTCTTTTTTAATCCTTTCTAACGGTGGTTTGAAGGAAAGCAGCTTCGTTCACAAAAGTTTTTCTGACTTTGCCGTACATGTACTCTTAGTCAACATCAGAAAACTGTTGATGGCTGAATTTGAAGAAGTCACTTAAAAAAAATTACAAATAGATTTATGATGTGCTTATAACTCATGTCACAAGAGAAGTTTTGGAACTTTTAGTAAGTTATAAAATAGAAACAACTTTAAAGGATTATTTTAGGGGTCAAGCAAGTCCAGTTTTAACCACTCGAAAAATGGGAATTTGCGGAAGAAACCTATTCATAAAAAAAAAACATGGGAAGAAAACAAACCCAATGAATTCAATATTTACAAACTTCCAAGTTATTTTGTCATTTAGAAAAATAAAGAAGGAGAAGAAGAGTCCAATAAATAGAAATAAAAGCAAATGACAATTCATTGCACTTTTTCTTCCACGATTTTTCACGGATAGAATTGGGACACATGTATTTGGAACCTCGGAAATTCCAACTCTTCATAAGAAACTTAATAGTGAAGAATGTATTCAAAAATCTTATTCTATGAAGGAGATGATTAGGTTTAAAGTTTTAATTTTGGTATCATTTAAAATCAAACTAGTTGTAACGTCACAGCTTCAGATTCCTAAAAGTCTTTATGTATTCTATCATATTGTGTTATGCGATTTTGCGGCCCCAAAACTATTGGATATGTTAGGAAAGTAGTAAAACAGAATCTTGTAAGCCTAGGGTAATTTTAATTTACCACCTGAAACAAGTTTGAGGAAAAATAATTCAAATAGTGAAAATGTTAAATATATTTTCTTTAAAATACATTTAAGAATTGTTACGAATGTGAGGATGAGGATGCCAACCTTTCATAGTATACTTACAGGTATACACTCAGTCATTTCTACATAGATAAGGGACAGTGCTTTCAAATTGAATATCTCATTAACAGAATATGATTTTTGAATGCTTTCATCACTATTTTTGGTGGGTGCGATGTTCTTATTTTTATTTACACAAATGTGAAGACAATTGTTTACACTGAATGGTAAGATGATGTGTGCATATTAAGCAAGTTATTTGCATAATAGATTTCGTGCAGAATGTTAGACCTCTGCTCATTACTAAGTTAGGAATGCTCTACATGTATATTCACAAATCTTACTGCTGCAGGTATTTAAAGCATTGCACCCTATGGATGAGTGTTGCAAGCTTAGGGTTCATTTATATTAGCATATTTGCATAACAATTTAAATACTGGTTAGTATATAAGTGAGGATGTGGTCAGATTATACGAGGGTAAATTAAAAAAGTGTTGTGTTCATATTAATTTTGTTGTTTGCTAATAGAGTTTTGTGGAACAGGTTTAGCTAGCTTGGGGGTGTGTTTACATTATTAATTACCTGGGTTGAGACTTACAATAGCCAACCATGGCCATTAAAGTCTTAACACTTTTTTTTTTCTAATCTATGTTACGTGTAAAAACATACATTCTTACTAATTGTAAAATGAGAAAATGAAAAATATATGCCAGGTGAGGCTTACAGTACTTACTTCAATTTTCAAGTTTCTAAATATTAGTGAAATAAAAAGGTCTTGGTGGCACCAGTCTTTGATGCAGGTTTTTATTATTTCAGGGGATCCACATAAAGATGTGAGCAGCAAGGAACTTCTTAAACTTCCAGTTGAAGAAGAAAGGAAAAAGTTTGCAAACCAATACCATGTAGATGAGTATGCACAGGTAAGTTTTACAGCTACTGTAGTGCAGTGCAGTGCACAACTGCAGTGCACAACTGCAGTGCACAACCACAGTGCACAACTGCAGTGCACAAATGCAGTATTCACAAATGCATTTTGACTCAAGTTACCATATTCGAAGTAAGTAATAAGTATTCCAAGGCTTTAAATGAATTAAATACATCATGATATCAGTCAAAAAATGTTGGGTGGGCACTTATTAAAGCAGGGGGCTTAATACGGTATATCAAGTTCACAGCAGTGCCCCACCTTTGCTTTTTCAAAAAGGGTGTTCTGCAATTTCCTTTGCATGTTGCTTTTTTCCCCCTTCACCTGACCAATGTCCCACCAACTTTTCATTTCTCACTCACCCAAAGTGCCTTGATTCACCTCCCAAACTCAAGAAAACTTGTGACATTTCAAAATTAAAAAAGCTGTTTATACTTTTCATCCTAGTACTATTCAAGAATGTTGAAAACTCTCCATATTCCTTTATTAATCCATTGATGATTGGCGCAATATAGTTTGAGTGAAAGCTACTGTGCTTTCACTTTGCAATACTCCCAATCAAAATTGGAAAGTTGTTGGTGGTTGAATATGTACAATAAAAGTAAAGGATTACTTTAGTGGTCAAACATGCCAATCACATGACCAAAAAGAATGATAATGAAGGAAAAGAGTGGATGTTTAGGAAACTGCTGTGGAAATGTATTCTAACCTCAAGACAGATATAATGTATCATTTGAACATATTACATCCAAATCAGTTCATAGCCTTTTCATTTTCATGCCTAATTCAAAAATGAACATGTCAAATTTTAATATTGTCAGATGTTCATTCATCCATAATGTTTTAAACTTCTTGGCAAGATTTTGGAAAGAAAACCAGCAGGCATCTCTAGCAAAGACACAAAGTTTGAACTATAGCCATACCCATGTCAAAACATCTTGTTGGGAAAGATGTTTAATAGAAGTTATCAATGGCTGGGTTCTGGAAATAAATATATGGGATGTACATCCCATACAGATCCATAATAATCAGACAAATTTCTCTATTTTTTTTATTTTTATAGATAATAGATAAATGACAATGTTAGTTTGTAATGTATTTGACAAATCTATATTATATTATTCCTAATACAATTTATATACTGTAGTGCCAAAATCTACGGAAATAGTTATTGACACTTTACAAATTAAATATAAAGTGAAAGTAAGAGAAAGTAGAATACTCTAATGTAGCTAAATAAAAAATGACCTGATCGAAACTTGGTACAAAATTATTTATAAAAAAATGAATATAAGTAAAACTGGAGAAAATAATCGAACGTCAGGATTTAAAAAAAAAATTCAAACATTGATACCGATAAAATAAATCAAGTTCAAAGGACTTTGATGTCAACATGCATGCGCAGGATTTGCCTGCCAGAGTTAAGGAGAGTGGTGAAAAAGTCATAAAAATCACAAATTGTTGTCACTGTCTTCCCAAAAATGTCACCCATGAAAGAGAAATATGGAAAACATATATGGATTACCTCCTTCCCCATAATTATTTATATTTTGCTTTGTACAGTACTTTAACTTATGTGCTGATTATCCAGAAGAAGTATTCGGCATTTTACTCTCCCAGTTTTCAATCCAGTGCTATAAGGTATGTTTCATTTGGTGAATTATCAATCATAATCAATTTACATGTTTGACAGAGAACTTCATAATTATTATGGTATGGTCTGTACAGAGTTGCTGATCTGGTTTGCCAATTATTCACTCTTCATAAGGACCATTGCCCAGTCGTTTACATGTGTGAAAGACTACAAAATGGCCTTACAGAACCCTGGGATACCCTAGGGCCATTCCCCAGTCAGTTAGGTGTATGACAGACTATAAAATGGCCCTAACAGATCTCTGGGATACCCTAGGGCCATTCCCCAGTCTGTTAGGTGTATGACAGACAACAAACTGGCCCTAACAGATCTCTGGGATGATGTAGGGCCATTCCACAGTTGGTTAGGTGTATGAAAGACTACTTAATGGCCCTAACAGATCTCTGGGATACCCTAGGGCCATTTCCCAGTAGGTTTGTTGTATGATAGACTACAGAATGGCCCTAACAGATCCCTGGGATATCCTAGGGATCTTCTGGGATCATTCCCTAGTTGTTTACATGTGTGGCAATCTGTGGAATTACCCTAGCTGATTCCTGGGAGACTCAAGGATATGTTAGGGCCATTCTCCAGTCGTTTACATGTATGGTAGTCTGTGAAATTACGCTAGCTGATCCTAGGAGACCCTAAGGATATGTTAGGGCCATTCTTCTGTCGTTTACGTGTATGGCAGTCTGTAAAATCACCCTAGCTGATCCCTGGGAGACCCTAAGGATATGTTAGGGCCATTCCCCTGTCGTTTACGTGTATGGCAGTCTGTGAAATCACCCTAGCTCTGATTCCTAGGAGACCCTAAGGATATTCTCCAGTTGTTTATTTGTATGGCAGTCTGTGAAATTCTCCAGTCTGTAATTCTCCAGTCTGTAACGTTTGTAGCAGACTGGAATATCCCTGGAAGACCCTAGGAGTTTGCTGGGCCATTCTCCAGTTGGTTATGTGTACGCCAGAATTGGCCATAAGTTTCATATTGATAGATCAGCAGTAATTACATAGCTTTCAATTTTATTATTGAAACTGAATTTTGTTTCTTCACAAATTCAGGAAAGAAGAAAACGCTTTTTACGTGAGATTGGTGCTGATTTATGTTGCGGTTTTCCCATTGAACTTGTTACAAATTTGCTTAGTGAAGAATTGGAACATTTGATTAAAGAAGAGGTAGAAATTTTTGTATCAAGTTTTATGTCATGTTTGAAATAAAATTCTTTTTGGCTCATTCCTCATCACTCATCACTGTCCTCTTCGAGCCATGTGTACCACGTTGCAGTTTACTCTCTCCAACATATTCTGTATCTGACAACGTGTCTGGCTTCATTCCAAGAATTCCACCTTAGCTCCTCTCCCTCCCTCACCACCGTTCCCCTCCAGGTTGCCACAGGGCATCCCCCCTACCCCCATGCCAATGCCACCACACAGCGGCTGCCCTCCCTCACCCCCAACATATGTCCAATCCATCCCTCCCTCACCCCCAACATATGTCCAATCCATCCCACCCTCACCCGTTCCCTGCTGCCAACTCTCCTCCACCCAATAAATCTCAACAACCCACCACTTAAAACAACACATGGCCATCCAATTTCCGAAACTCCTCCCATGCACCTGAACATAAAGGCATCCAATTTTTCACTGTCAGCCCCACTGGCCCTCCACATCCCACAACCGTACAATAGAACCGACCCAACAATAGATTAGAATAATCTGATCTTTGTCTCGACCGAACACACATCGAGGCCCCACATCTTCTTTAATTTCGTGAAAGACGTCCCTGCCCCAGAAATTCCATTAACAACACCCTCTCCACCACCACCCCACATGTTTACAGTTGCTCCTAGGTAAGTATGTCCCCCTCAGATGTTCACCACCAACTTGCACCCTGTCCAGCATCCACTATTTACTTTCGTGAGTTCAAGTCTTATTCTTATTTATTCTTAACCCAATTTATGCAGCACATTGGTTCAGCCTTGTTAGTTTTGTTTGCATATGTTGATAGGTAGAGGAGGTCGGAGTGATGTCATCTGCAAAATCAAGGTCTTCCAACCCCAACACAAACCTCCATCTTACTCCACCACCACCGGCTTCA
This sequence comes from Chiridota heheva, assembly GCA_020152595.1. Classification (NCBI taxonomy): domain Eukaryota; kingdom Metazoa; phylum Echinodermata; class Holothuroidea; order Apodida; family Chiridotidae; genus Chiridota; species Chiridota heheva. The sequence goes on along the minus strand of JAIGNY010003930.1, from coordinate 728,913 downwards.
ATCGGCTCATGCATCACCCAGTCCACTATCACTAGAAAAATGAAACCAGACACCGCCCCCCCCGCCCCAAGTGAAACCATTCCGACACCATCCCCATCCACCACAGCACACTTATAAAGAATCTCAACTATCATGATAACTTTCCGTAGGACACCACAAACTTCCATCATTACCCACAGGTTCTCCTTGTGTACCGAGCCAAACGCCCTTTCGAAGTCAACAAAGGCAACACAGAGTGCCCACTGCCATTCGACGACCCATTCCAATATTTTGCGAAGCACAAATATCCGTCGGGTGGTGCCTACTTCCCCAAACTCCGACTGTCCAACTTAGCCTGCCGCCAACTCAGTCTCTGATTCTATCAATCAAAACCCTCCCAAACATCCTGCCAGGCACTGATATTAAAACAATACCTCTCTAATTGTCACAGTTGGTAATATCACCCTTCTTTGGCTTATTAGTTAAGTAGAATCCTTTTGGAACTTTAAAGACCAAATGGATTCCCTCTGAAAAGCACTAGAAAGTCCATTGCAAGTTAACTCCCCATCAAAATGGTACTCGTTGTACAGCTTAGTTGACTGAAGTAATCAGACAAGTGTCATGCTCATGACACTATGTGGCCAATCACACCTAAATATTGCTCATACCAAAGACTTAAAATGGGACTTGCTGCGCTTTCTTTTGATGCTTGGCATTAGGAGGACAGAACAGGTTAATAATGTGGTTGGTGACATATTGCACCATTATTGGTTGCACCGCGGCGAAGCCACGCCTAGCACATTCCTGTTGAGTTAAGAATGTTATTGGTTTGTGTTGTCGTAAGGCTTCTTTGTAAAACCGCGTTGATATTAGCGATATATTAGCACCTAACTATTATTATTACCCTGGTGTTACCTATGCCAAAGAAGTTGGACGGAGGTTATGTTTTCGCCTGTGTTTAATGATAATAAATAAGATTTATAATGCACACATATCCATCTCAATGGATGTTCAAGGCACTGTACATATAACATTAAAACTACAAATAAGTATACATAAACAATAAAATAAATAAACAGTGATTTTAAATTAAGTACATATTTGCATAGGCATCACATATAAGATGGGTTTCTAGAATATTTTTGAATGAGTCAACAGAACAAGATGTGTTTGTTTGTTTGTCATCAAGAATGAATTGATTTTTAAAATTTGACTGAATTTAGTGTGTGGTTTTGTTAGTGCTTAAGGAGCAAGGAAAGGGCAGAAATGGATTGGGTGGGCATGTTTTACGGTGATATTTGTCAAGACTTATTTAAAATTTTCCAATGGATGTGGAAAACAATGAATATCACCCCCTAAAAGGAAATCCAAACAATTCATTTCCTGGACTCAAAAGAAATAAAATTAAGTGGTTTCAGGTATGAAAGAGAATCAAACTAATTGGTTTCTGCCATAAAAGGAAAATGATGGATAGTGAATTTTGAATGAAAGGAACTCAAACAATGAATGCCTAGCCTGAATAAAATTTGAAAACAAGGGATACTGTATGACCTTGGAGGAAATCAATCAGAATGTAAATAATCCTGAAGTATTTAAAATGCAAATGAGCAATACAGACCAAAAGAGATTGTTTGGGGTTAAAACTTGGTGGGCCTAGGATTTCTGAGGTAGATTGTATTAGGGATGGGGAATGAATCCTACAAAATATTAGGCATGTTGAGTATGTACTCTATTGTACTAAAGTTCTAATTACTATTATTATTTATACTAACTCAAATATTTTAGGAAGGTAATATACGAAGAGATATAACAATTCCTAATTCATTCATGCATTTGAATGGTCTTGTTTTGATCCTTTTTACCCTTTAAAGACTGGTCGCTGGTATCATGACTGATTTTGGTGTCCCATCTTTGACTTTGCCCCCCAAGCCTGTTTTAAAAAAAGCGTTGGTCCTTTATTAAGGGTTAATAAACCTGCAGAAAGTGTACCAACTCAAAAATATTTGCAGCATCATCCCGGTGGGTGGCTCACTGGCTCACTGAAGTGGAACAAACCCGACTATGCTGCTCGGAAAGCAAGAGGACCCTTCAATAATCAGCCTGTGTTTACCCCTTTAAGGACTGGTCGCCCGTGTCACGATCAATTTGGGTGCCCCATCTTTGACTCCGCCTCTCAAGCCTGTTTAAAAAAAAGCGCTGGTCCTTTAGACTTAAGCCCCCTTTCATAAAAGATGAACTGGCTTTACTGCTGAACCAATCCTTTTAAGTTTTCTTCATCCACTCACCCCTGTATTTTAACTGTTCACCCTGTATTTTAACTGTTCACCCTGTATTTTAACTGTTCACCCCTGTATTTTAATTGTTCACCCCTGTATTTTAACTGTTCACCCCTGTATTTTAAGTGTTCACCCCTGTATTTTAGCTGTTCACCCCTGTATTTTAAGTGTTCACCCCTGTGTTTTAAGTGTTCACCCCTGTATTTTAACTGTTCACCCCTGTATTTTAACTGTTCACCCTTGTATTTTAACTGTTCACCCCTGTATTTTAACTCTTCACCCCTGTATTTTAACTCTTCACCCCTGTATTTTAATTGTTCACCCCTGTATTTTAACTCTTCACTCCTGTATTTTAACTGTTCACCCCTATATTTTAACTGTTCACCCCTGTATTTTAACTGTTCACCCCTGTATTTTAACTGTTCACCCCTGTATTTTAACTGTTCACCCCTGTATTTCAACTCTTCACCCCTGTATTTTAAGTGTTCACCCCTGTATTTCAACTGTTCACTCCTGTATTTTAACTGTTCACCCCTGTATTTTAACTGTTCACCCCTGTATTTTAACTGTTCACCCCTGTATTTTAACTGTTCACCCCTGTATTTTACTTGTTCACCTCTGTATTTTAATTGTTCACCCCTGTATTTTAACTGTTCACCCCTGTATTTTAATTGTTCACCCCTGTATTTTAACTGTTCACGTTATTCAATCTGCTTGTCACTGATTCGTTTAAATGATCCCATTTCTTTCTTCTGCAGTATTTAAACAGTCAGTACTATGGAGGCTGCATAAGCTATCACAACTTTCCCAAAGGATCAAAAGATGTTTCAGGAATCCTGATTTATCCAAGTGGTGCTGCAATGGACATCCTAAGTATCCTTTAACACATCTTGGGTGATATATTTTTTTAAATAATATTTATTGTTTGCTATCATATTTATAAATACACTTACATTCTTTCACAATAATCTGCAAAGTTTTGTAGGATAATGCATAACAAAGATACATAACAAAAGTAATACATTGGTTCATGAAATCTGTATACTCTCATCATTAATCATTATTCATAAATCAAAATTAATTGCTTCAGTCATCATCGAACTTGCTCTTTAAAGAATTGATATTAGCAATGTACTTTTGAATACTGGAGTACCTTTGAATAAACATTTTTGTACCAAGTAGATCAACCTTATTACCAGAATATTGGATGATTTTTGGTACGTCTCTTTTATGAGCATCTTGGGTAGTGAGCATAATAATTGTAGCAAGCAGTTATGTACATATTATATGACTAAAGGCAAATGTGAAATAAGATGAAACTTAAAAAAAAAATGTATTACTTAACTTTCTCACTTGTCAAGCTTTCACGAAATTGTCTTGAAGTGACTGGTTTCTTTTTCAAAGATTGCAAATTTGATGTACAGTAAAACACAATTATGAATAATGGACCTTCATGGTCTAGCAGTCATAGCATCATAAAAAATGTCCCGTTTTTAATTCTCGGTTGATCTTCGTTCACCTGTGCTTCACAACGGGTTTATCAAACGGCCATGGCATGGACATTTCTATATATAACCCTAGCTGTTCGAAAGGGATGTAAAATTACCAATCTACCTACATATACATGTACCCAGAGTTGGAATTAATTATACAATTTCCCATGGTTCTGAATAAAGGTGTTGAAAATCTTCACAAGATAAATGGTGACAGAAATAGTAAAAGTGTAGTAAATACATCTTTATATGTTCCCCTCTTTTGCAATTAATGTACTATTCATCGCACAATTACATGGGGGACATTTTAAGAGCACATATTTGCCACATATACTGTTGAGAAAAAAAAACTGAAATTAAAAAAAAAAAATCCTTCCTGCGATTTCTCATTTATTCCACAATTATAATCGCCGGAACTATAGATTTTTCCAGGTCTGATGAGTATGTACCTACCTACAAAACAATGTGTATCATCCAGACCCAGGTATCATCATTTGTACTTGAACAAACTTGAGATGTTTGAGTGAATGGGCGGTCATTATGATACATGATAACTAATTAAAGAGAATATCTGTCTGTATCTGCAGGTATACATTGCAGTAGATCCAAAAAATGGTGTTGTAGCAACGGAAAATAGAGAGATAGGACAAATAAACTTAAGTGATTATTGAATCACTGAACTGCTCTATGGTACTAGAGCATACAATATCTTCTTCCAGTTGGTTCTTTTGAAGAAGGAGTGTTCAAATTGGTTGGTGTTACAATTTGGTACTTTGTAACACTGAGCTTTTGTAGATGGAGCTTTCCACGATGTTATCTGCAGCAAAGTTCTCTTCTCAAAGTTGTCTTCTTCCTGGCAGTACTGGTTCAAGGAATTTGGTTGGAGGCATTTCTGGCACTAACCCCTCAACAACCTTGTACATGAAAGTGAGGCATATCTGCCGATCCTGCAAGCTAAGATTTAGGTCATTTAGCATGCGTGTGACACAACCTGGATCTCTGGATGAGTAATCACCCATAATGAACCGTGCAGCCCTGTTTTGCACACATTCGATGCGGTCAATGACTTGCTTTAAAGTGTGGGTTCTACATAGTGGTTCCATACTCCGTAATTGGCTGGACTAAGGCAAGATAGGCTGTGCGCTTAATCTTAGTTGTGGTGGTTTCTAACGTAGGCAGCCTAGGATTCACGCTGCTCTTTTGCTGATGTTTGAGATGTGTTGTTGCCATTTAAGATCATCAGAAATGAGGATTCCTAAGTGTGGGTTATTTTCGACCTGTTTGAGGAATTCTCCACTCAAGTTACAAAGTAGCTGGATTTGTTGCATACACTGACTATGTAGCACTTCTTAGCATTGAATCTCAAACCCCATTTGGTGACCCATTCTTCAAGTGCTATGAGATCATTTTATAGAATTTGGTGATCTTTGAAAGATCCAGGTGACCGATAAAGCAAGCGGTTGTCTGCAAAAAGCTGTACCTGAGACTTAACACATTCTGGTAGGTCATTTATGTAACACAGGAATAGGAGTGGGCCTAAAACAGTGCCCGAATTGACGGTTACTTCTTCTGAAGCTATTCCTTCTTAGACTTCTCTCATGTTACGTTTAGTTAAAAGATTTGACAGCCAGCAGTGGATTGAACCATTGACACCGTAATTGTGGAGTTTATGTAGAAGTTTACAGTGTGTTGCCATATTAAAGGCTTTGTTAAAGTCTAGTTTGGTAATATTGATTTTTTTGGCCTTGATCAAAAGATTTGAGGAGATCATGTAATGTGATGAGGAGTTGGGTTGCACAGGAATATCTGAACCATGGTTTCTTATGCCTTTCAAGGTATGACATCAGATGGTGATACAATGTGTTCAAGTAGCTTACATGCAACGGAGATAACTGAGATGGGGTGGTAGTTTTCTGTGTGATACTTATTACTTAAAAAAACAAAGCACATGCATTGTTTTCCTTATGCCTGTCAACTGGCAAATTCCCAGAATCAAGGGAACTTTAGAATATATCATGTAAGGCCCGGTGCAATATTATCAGCACATTGTTTTATTACCAGGTTTAAGATTTCATTTGGACCTGTTGCCTTAGTGGGGTTTATGTTACATAATAGTTTAGAGATACCTTCAGTAGAAACTGTTATTTGGCCGATAAAGATGTTTTTTTCTTCTTCCAATTAAGTGCAGCTTCAAATACTGAATTTAAACCCATAGGTGAACATGGATATTTTGACTGGGATGGAAGTGGATGAACACCAGGTTTCTACCCTGCTCTTTGAGAAGTGATCAGAGAACCAGGCAGGGGGTGAAAAACCCTGCCATTAGGACCACCATTTAACGTCCTCATCCAATGGACGTTGAGCGCTACCCAACCATTGTCCATATTTCACAAAGGTCGGGTTGGGGAGAAGGTGTGAATGATGCAGAAGACAAACCTCTGCACTTGATGTCAGCATGTCATTTTGCATATCTGTGGAAAAATTGCAGGTTAAATCGCCTCAAACCTGGGACCTCTAGCATCTCAGTTGCACGCTCAACCGACTGAGCTACCCATTTCCCTCACATCAGTTAACGGAGAATTATCATCAAGTGTGAATACCGATTTAAATTGATCAATCAGGAGTTTAGGTTTGCTTTCGCTTACTAATTTAGACACATCTTTAAGAGGAGACTCACCAATATTACCCTGGCATTTAGACTTACATACCTCTAAAAACCTTAAAAGTTTTTAGATGGTGCTGTTTCCACAATCCCATTCTGCTTTACGTTATTGCCTTTTGCACAGTTTCTGAAGCTGATAATATTTTGCCCAGTTTTGATTCCTATAAAATTAAGTGTCAAATCTTCATTAAAAAAAGTAATGAAAAAACAACAAAACAGTTTAATTCAGAATAGAACATTTAGGTGTTGAGTTATGGTTGAACTTTCATATAATTCATATGAAAAAAAACAAGGGAATATTCCTTTTAAAGATAGATATACAAAGCACAGTTGTGGTGACTAAAAATCTTTGTATTCAGTACTGTCATCATTTTCACTGTTCCCATTATGTTCTTGATGTTTTCTTACATTGTAACCATCAAAGATATTAAAGGATTACCCAACAACAGCAATAGTCTGGACACTGATAACTTTGCTTCTCCCACGCAATATCAAGTTGGAGGAGTTATACGTCAGATTGAGAGCACAACATACTCTGGCGATTGTAAGTATTAATTCTTCTCAGAAAATCTTGATTTACACTGGCAAATGTTAAATACCTACCAGAAATCTAAATACAGATTGAAACAAAAAAAACAAATTGACCAGTTAACTTATCCTGTAAAAAAAAGTCTACATCACCTGCCTCAGAATAGGCCACACCCACTTCTTTCATTATTTTCTCAAAATCTTGACTTACATTGGCAAATAATAAATACCCAATCTACCTACCCACCAGTAATCTAATTGGGCAAAGATGCACGATGACCAGTAAACTTATCCTTTAAACGTAAAGAGAAAGTCTACATCAGAATAGGCCACACCCACTTCTCTCATTCCCATCTCCTTAACGGCTCTTCAGCCTTTCTGCGATAACTGCCAAGGCCTCTCACAGTCAAAACACATCCTCATAGATTGCCTGCTACACTCCCTCCTCAGAGTTTCCCTTAACCCCTTCAAATTCTTAAGCAACAAAGTCCCCCCAAAAAACCTCATCTTCCTTTACTCCCAACTTTTATAATCTCTTCAACCCCTTCTCTCCTGAACCTCTTCTCTCCTATCACGTAATTTAATCTCTCTGGCACAGTTTAACCATCACTGTTACAGTGCCGTTAAACTTGATCAAATATCATATATGTTCATACAAGTATTATATCATTTTTTTCTATTGATGACCATTATTGAGCTTTTAGAATGGAATTTCTTATTCATGTGTTTCATATGCAGCCGCTATTTACTTAGCTGTCAGGACAGACCACCAGTGTCACTTACTGCGAGCAAGACTCAAAAAGAAGAAATTAAAATCAAAAGTAAAGATGAAGGTGTTGGACACAGCGAACTGTCAGCATAGAATCACCTCTGTATCTATCAGGTAAAGTGTGAGCCTATAGAAGCGGTCAAGAGGGGACAGACATGTCCACGTTAAATAAATAAAGATGGTGAAAGAAATTGGACCTCATTTTAATTACTGTATTTGATGTAGCACCCATACTCTTAATAATAAGCACCTGCCCAACATTTGTTTTGACTGATAACATATCCCAACATCATTACATAATAAATGCAGTTTACAAATTACATACCCCTGAATGCTTATTATGTTTTAATACATTTTTTGCTTTACAATTCTGTTTGTCATTTTGCATTCAATCTTACAAAATTTACATATTTTAAGTGATCCTTTAAGCAAGAAGTACTTATAGCAGGAGATGCAATGAATATTCAGGCAAAGTGGATTTTCATACACGGATAGATTTTCAATCCTCTTTGTTAGAAATGTTTAATTATTTTATGATTGACCCCAGAAAAAGGCACTCTTGTCTTTTCCGTCGAGGCTTAATTGAAAAGGAATAAATGATAAAGAAATGAACATTTTTTTGTTTTTGTTTTACAGTCCGTATGCTCCTGGGGAATACATGTTTAGCATGGACAATGGAGAAATCTGCCGGAAGGATTCACAGAAAAAGTAAAAAAATTTCTGGTGATTTAATTTCTTATTGATCGCTTTTTGGTTTAATATGATTACACTATTTTGAATTTTAAGGATTATAGGCTACTTACTGTTGTACAATTTCAAGAAGTGGGAAAAACATTTTTTTTAAATTATGTAAACTAGAGTATGGATTTTATCAAATAAAAATATATATTTTTTTTTTTTTTTAATTAAAAGTGTCGGAAACTGTTCAATATTGTTTTGGTAGGGGCAGAGAAACATTCAGTAGTTTAGAGAGATTTTTGCAGATGCATTCATTTAACACTTAGTAAGTGCTATGAAAAGTGGGGACGGAAAAAGTTTGGGATGTGTCTCCTGTTCCTCACAAAATAGATGAGGTTTATTATTGCAGGTGGGTGATTCTAGTCTTTATTCTGAGATGAAATTGGGTGCACTGTTGTACAGCTTTTAACCTCAATTACTCAAAAAACAGAATAACAGCATGATAACAGGTTAAAAGGCTTAGTCACCCCTTAAAGACCAAAGTAAGATGCTTAGAGATAATAAAGAACTTATCATTGTTGACTTTAAAATTGTGAACAGATTTGGAGCTAACTACCCCACCATAAGGGAAACTATCCCATGAGGAATAAACATGCAAGAAATTACAGGAAGTCAAAGCATCACTACCAGTTAGGAATTTGAAAACCTGAATCATATTGCCACTTACTCCTATTCTCAACCCCAGGTCAAACCCAAGAATTTGTAACCTACAAACTTGGACAAAAACTCTTGGAACAATTCAGCATTTTGAGAACTACATATGTTATATAGTGTTATTTTTTTTTTTTAATGTTTTTTTTTCTTCTAAAACTCCTTTCTCCCACCCTCTGCAGGAAAAGTGTTCTTTTCTTCTGGATACCCAGCCATGTTGGCATCCCTGGCAATGACAGGGCTGATGCAGCCACTAAGCTTGCCCTCACCCTCCTCCCTACCCCTTTTCCCAAAACCCTCTCTGACATCAAACCGCTTATCGCTTCCCTTGTTCGTGACCGCTGGCAAACCTCATGGAACTCCCAAATTGATAACAAACTCCATGTCATCCACAATTCCGATCAAATCCACCATCAACAACCTCTCTCGTATCGACAACGTTTATATTACCCGTCTTAGAATTGGTCACACCCACCTCACTCACTCCCACCTCCTTATTGGCTCCCCCCAACCCCTCTGCAACAATTGCCACTGCACCCTCACAATCCATCACGTTCTCCTTGCTTGCCCCCTGTACAACCTTTTAAACAAACAAACTAAGAATTGTCTACTCCCTGAGAATTTAAGTAGTGTATTTCATATCAAATTAAAAGGTATTTAGTTTGTGTCTCTCATGAAGAAGGGACAGATACAGAACTTAGAGCAGACCTCTTTTTTTTATCATTATGTCACAAAATGGAAGAAAGAACACAAACATTTTTATGTAAAATTTTCTCTTAAGCTTTAGTCGGACTTCGCGATCAAAACCCATCAATGTGTCCACTCCGAAAACCAATCTTACATGCTGTCATCATGGTGCTTCTGCAGGCCAGGCAATAATTCACAACATAGAGTCTGTATTTGTGTATGATTTTAAGGTAAGTTTGTCCTTGGTATTTTGTTTGCTTGTTTGGGAAGATAGAGGGGGTAGGGGTAGCCAAACATTGTTTTTAATGTAAAACAAAATTTTTGTAAATCTTTAACACATTGACATTTAAGATCAAATAAACAGGATTATTTAAATAGGTAGGAAATAGGGTGACAGAAAGCAGACAATGTTTTGATGGTGACTTTATGTGTAATTTTGATACTGTGGATCAAGAGAGAGAGAGAGTGTGTATAATGTTCCTCATTTCACCTACACAACACAACACAACACCCATAGATAAGTAAAACTGCACTTTTGAGAAATCCATTCTGAGCTCCTGTTTATAAGGTTAATTAGATTAACATTGGAAATAGTCAATGAAAAATGTTGTCAGAAATTTATGTACATTAATACATTTGGTAATAAGAACAACAAAAACAGAACTCAAACTGAATATATAAGAGGTGACAGATACAGTAGAACAACACAGAGAGCAGTGTCAAAAGTCATTGGATAAACCAATTATTTGGCCAAAAGTTGTTTTAATGACTCTTTTAGCATATGGGCAGTTTTCGACCTCAAGAATAATTTTATACTTTTCAGGAAGCAATTTTGGAAATATTAGACAGCACTTATCACATTTGCATCGGTGGATATGGTGTTAGTGTAAAACTGATCAAAGTTCAAATTGGGTTTTAAGTGTGTAATTAGGCAAGATTTCTCAGGAAAATAATTTGATAAGGGTGTCTGGATTTGAATGATATGCTGGTCATTCTCTTATGCTGCTAATGTTATTATCCAATTGCCAATGAAGTTTACAAAGTTGGTGAAGAGGGGATATAGCATCTTTACCGTTCGTCCATCCGTCCGTTCTTCCATCCGTTCCTCCACATCCATTGTCCGACCAACCATATGTATTCAGCTACTGTGTGCATTACAAATCTGTATTATTATTATTATTATTATTATTATTATCTTTATTATTATTATTATTATTATTATTATTATTATTATTATTATTATTATTATTATTATTATTATTATTATTATTATTATTATTATTATTATTATTATTATTATTATTATTATTATTATTATTATTATTATTATTATTATTATTATTATTACTATTATTATTATTATTATTACTATTACTACTACTACTGCTACTACTACTACTACTACTACTACACTACTGCTACTACTACTACTACTACTGGGGAACAAAAGATTTCTGCCCTTGGAAAGGAATTCCAACTATTTTTATAAAAATAATTTAAATAAAAGAGACTTGGTTTGAAAAAACCTTGGAACAAATGCATTCCAGGCTTGAATAGAAAGTAAACTATTTGTTTATTCAACAAAAAAGTTGAATAATAGAGCTGATGACTTAATAGAATTTATAATCAGGGTCTTGGGAATGAATAGGGGAAAAACCCAATAAGTCTTCGCTTGAATAGAGTGGAAACAGAACAGACTGATGATAATCTCCAAATTAATCTGCGATGAATTTTTATTTTGATTTGGTTTAGATCAGCCCTATCTGGTTTATAAGGGGGAAAAGTTGAGCATGTTTTAATGGGGAGTGTCAGACTTAAGTTATGGGGGGTGTTGGAGGGGGGCAGCTGTAATACAATTGAGTGAAGGTTGTAGTGGAGGTTGGAATGAATAGTTGGTTAAGAGTATATGTGGTAGATAGTGCATGGCAGAAGGTGGTTGGGGTAGTAGGCGAATGGGGGATGGTAGATGAATGGGACATGTTGCTTTGATAGAAGTGAGTGGATGTGAGTTAGAGGAAAGAATATTGAGTGGAAGATGGCATAATGATTGGTAGATGAAGGAATTGGGGTGAAGGTGAGATGGCATGGGGGACAGAATGGAATGAAATGTAGGACAGGGTGAGATGGCATGTGGGACAGGATGGCATGTGGAACAGGTGCCATGGAATGTGGGACAGGATGTCATGGCATGTAAGACAATGTGGGATGGTATGTGAGATAGGGTGGCATGGCATGTGAAACAAAGTGGTGTCATGGGATTTATGACAGGCTGGGATGGCATGTGGGACATAGTGGGATGGCATGGGGGACAAGGTGGGATGACATGGGGGACAGGGTGGCATGGCATGTGAAACAAGGTGGTGTTAAGGCATTTATGACAGGCTGGGATGGCATTTATGACAGGCTGGGATGGCATGTGGGATGAGGTCCGATGGCATGGGGGACAAGGTGGAATGGCATGGGGGACAGGGTAGGATGGCATGTGGGACAGTGGCATGTAATGGAATGTTATCTGGATTTCAGGTGGGATGTCATATGGGACACGGTGGGATAGCATGGAATGGCCTGTGGGATAGGGTGGGATGGCACGTGGTACAAGGAGGGATGGCATGTAGGACAGGATGGGATGGCACGTGGTATAAGGAGGGATGGCATATGGGACAGGGTGGCATGGTATATGGGACAGGGTGGCAAGGCATATGGGACAGGGTGGCAAGGCATATGGTGGGATGTCATATTGATTGCAGGTATGATGGCATATGGGTCATGTGATGAAATGGCATCTGGATTTTCATGTATGACTTTCTGTAGGGAGGAATGTAGGATGGGATGGCATGTGGAACAGTGGGTGGGATGGCAGGTGTGACCGAGGGTGGAAAGCATGTTATTAGCGGGGAGGAGGTTTGTATCGTTTGCCATGTTTGGTTATTTAATGATTTTCAATAGATTTTTCAGCAATCTACATGTAGCTCACTTTGCCTCTAGATGTCACTTGTGCTTTAAACATGGATAAATGTTGTGAGTATGGTAAGCTCAATTTGTAGAGCATCCACTTTTCAGCTGGTGGGTTGTGGTTTCCTGGCTGGGTCATACCAAAGACAATGAAAATGGGACTTGGTGCCCTCTTGTTTGGTACTGGGCATATGGGTTAAGAGCAGGATAATTGTACCTGATTGGTTTAACGACCACTGCGCTGCGAATGTGTGTAGTTGAGAATAGTTCCCAGGGGCCTGAGAAAGGTTTCAGCTTGTAAGACGATGGCCTTAGGTCTTAGCACAAAGCGCTACATAAATCAATTTTAATTATTATTATTATTATCCTGTAACTTCCTGCATCATTTTGTTTTTCCTCATGCATTTGCATGATTTTGAGACTGACAGTTTTGCACTGTTATTTATTTTCTTGCAGAATCCTAAGGGTGAGAAGAAGAAAATATTTTCTGTAGATAATCCCTGTCTGCCCGCTGATCAATGGATATGTGTCTCAACACAACATCCAGTTAATCATTTCTATCATCTCATTGCAACCCAGAGTGCCTTATTGGTTCTAGACCAGAGATTCCCACATCACCCTGTGAGTAAATGCTTTATTGTCACTTCACTGTGTATCAAATAGTTGGTTAGCACATGAATATTCATAAAGGCAATGAAGTCATGCCAAACAGATCAATTTATTTGGCAGAGAAATTCTAATTCATTAAGTTAAAAAGTTCAATTTCTGGTTGGTCCTGCAAAACTCCTTCCATATTCTGCAGTCTCTCTTCATTTCATTTGACTGTTATCTCAATTTTTAATATGAAATAGATTAAATTAAAGAAAAAAAACATGAAAATAAATTAAAATTATTAAAGACTTTTCTCATTCACACCTTTCTACCCCACCACTACTTTCTCTTCCAATCTGTATTTGTACACCTCTTAGTTTACTTAAATTGCACCATTTGTTTTTAAAGGGACATTAAGTCTGACATAGTCTTGATTTCATGTAATATAATTAGAAATAACAACTTTCCTGATCAAGTTTCATACCTTCCGAAGCAATCTAACACAATTTTTGTAATTATTAAAAACTTTATTGATACTTCCATGGGAGCCGCCACTTTGATTTTAGAACATCCAGAAAATGATGTCATCAACCCAACAGGATGATGGAATGCTTTGTATTTCTTTATAATCTATCTCAAATTTTCTAGCTGATGGAAAATTGCTTTTTTTTGTAAGGGTCAAGGTCATTTTTGTATATACAATTATTTTTGTCAGTACAATTATCAAAAATGCTGTTAGAACTTTGTAGCACATCATTTGGGAATACAAACTTTGATAAAAGTTCAAAAGAAATATATTATAATTCTTGCCTCTGTTGGGAAAAATAGTTTCATCATGCACAAGCTATCCATACAGAATTGAACAAAATGGCAGCCTCCATGTGTCTACTTCAAACATGAATAACTTGAGATAGGACTAAGATTTTGACTTGCTGGCTTTGGGTGGTTGGAACCTCTATCATATGTAATTAAGGATTGTACCAGACTTTGTCTCCTTTTGAGGATTAGTTTTTCTCAATTTTTCTTCAGGTGTTATATTATTACTAGATTCAGCTTTACTATTTTTTTGACTTATCCCATGGTTTGTAAGCCACAAACCAGCAGGAACAAATTATGATAGAATACATAAGACTCTGAGGAATCTGAGGCTATGACACCACAACTATTCAGTTGACTGTTTTCAGTTGTTTCTACACAAATGATACCAAACTATAAACTTGAATATCTCTTTAACAAAATAAGAGTTTTGAATGCTTCCTTTACCATTTTGTTTCTTTTGAAGCCCTCTTTCATATGAGATGAACTTGTCTGACCCCTGAACTACAGTAAACCTTTAATTATTGAATACCTTCATGGTCTAGCGGTGATAGCATCAGCTTGGCCAGCCAGAGGTCCTGCGTTCAATACCCAGTGGGTTTTTCATTTACCAGTGCTTCACAACTGGTTTACCAAAACGCTTATGTGCATTTCAATATAACCTTTTACATACCTAATTATTGCTGTATTTGTATTTTTCTTCTCTATCAAAGGAATTTGAAAGGTCTCATATTTAGTGGGAATTTGTATTCGTGATTCATAAACCATACATCATATTGCTTCATAACAATTCTTTTCAATTTTTTACACCAGGTATTGCAAACATTTCATAAGATTGAAGGGTTCCCTCGCTATCTCAAGGTGCTACCCAATGCTCTGGGTTCATCTCAAGATGTTGTTCTTCTTGGGGGTCATTTGAAGCAGCAAGTTCATTGTTTTTCATTTAAATGTAAGTAATCTTTTTGTTTGTGAATATGGTATAGGCCACACTTGAAATGGCAACCAACCATAGGGGTCATTAGTGTTAGACTGCATAGGAAAAACTTTAAATTTGATGGAATTTTTACTCTTATTTGAAAACTCTTGCATCTGTGGTAATGAAACTCTTAAAACTTGCAAGATGAATTCGATGAAAATTTATTCCTTGCAAAAAATGTTCAAAAATCTTCTTCCTTAGGTGCAAAATCTGGGAAAATAGGAAGCTTTTCTGAAAGCCATGTTAGACTTATAACAGCCATTTGTTTGCAGCCTGTATCATTCATTCATTGAGAAAATTAATTAATAAATGACTAAATAACAGTCAACATATGTTTGGAAGGGTATTTTAACCTCAAATTTCAGATTTGTTAATGATCAGAAGTAAATAGTGTGATTTAAATTGCTTTTGGTAATGAAAAAAGATGAGGTCCATTTTTAAGGCCTCAAAAAGTGTCTCAAATTTCCCTACTTTTGAATCCCAAGGAGGAAAATTTTGGATTTTTTTAATTTTTTTAATTTTTGGCAGGGAATGGATTGTAAAGGAATTTTTCTTGCAATTTTGAAGAGTTTCATAACTAGGGATGTGATGATTTTTAAATAAGAGTAAAAAATCAACAATTTTTTTAATGTTTTTCCTATGCAGCCTAACACTATTGACCCTTATGGTTGCCATTTCAAGTGTGGCCTATAAAGGTGGGGGGGAGAAGAGGGGGGGGTAGATTACACCAACCACTTCACTTCTTCACTAAGGAGAAAAATGTTGTTGTAAACTTTTCAGTTTGGTTCTGATAACAAAAAGCTTTGTAGTCAAGTTGGAATGTGTCCGTGATAACGAGCTTTTAAACAGTTAAACCCGTACAGGAAATACGGTCATATGTAATATACATAGAACCCATAGTAAAGTAGATGTGCCATATTGTTTTTGGTGGGCATATCATGAACATTAATGGGCAGGCAGGGCTTCAAGTATAACTTTGCAAATGTAACTAAACAACACTTGTGTGGGCAAATAGACAGACAGACAAACGGATGGATGATATATCCTCATTCACCAATTTCCCTGGAGAGGTGATGATTTGCTTATATGTTACAGTAATGTTTCCATTAACACTAACAATACACACACACTTACACTCACACACACACACACACAGAAAATGAAAAAGAATGCCCCTGACTATACTGGTATGATATTCGGTTATTTTTAATGGCAGTAATTTGCAGTTATTCTTCTCAGTAGCCATAAAATTATATGTCCATACCTTTTATCAAACCAATAAGATGACTTCCATTTTCCTTGGTACAATTTCTATTTTTTCACCCTACTGTTGTGTTATCATAAGAAAGTGAAGTTACCTATGTCTTTTTCTTTCCCAAAGGCAAAAATGGAAAATGCCCAGTCATAGCAACAATACCATGGAAAGTTAGTCCTTACAAGTAAGTTGATAGTTCCATATTATGTACAATACGTTGAGTGGTCAGAAATGTTTCATTATATATTATAAGAGGACAAGAAAGGCACAAAACGGTGAAGAAAATATTTGAAATAGAATTGGTGAGCATTTGTTTTTTCTCTCATAGGACATACATAGGTCAGAACACTTGCAAGTGAAGCATACCGCTGCTGTTGTATCAAATGTTTGGTTACTTAGTAAAGGTATACAACAGATGAGTATGTGCATTTGATGTCATTCATCCACCCACGGTGCAAATTATCAGGTATTCAAACGTCAAGGAGTAGTAAACAAATTACACATGCCCTTGTTTGGCCACCATATGGTATCATCTTTAGAAGTGCTTTCATTCAATTTACGCTTCCTTTCCATTGATTTGTTAATTGCAGTCGGCAGATTACTGTTCTTAAATGCCATTATAGTTTGTGTACATTTTTTAGTTAGTTAACCTTTCAACTTCAAGCGGATGCATCACGACTGATTTGGAAGTAATAATTTTAGAAAATAAAAGATACGGAACCATACCAAAATCTAGAGGGGTGCACGTAGTAATCATTTGGAAGTACTCCATCAGATCTCTCAAAAATTGTATTTTTTCTTTGGGGTTATATTTTTTTTTTTTTTTGTGCATAAATTGAAGGTAAATATACAGAATTTTCATTTCATTCTAATTTTTTTAGCAGTCAATTTTTTACTTAGTCAAATTAATCAAATATCATCAAATTTTGCTCATACCTACCCATAATTCTTCAATTTTGGGTGAAATGTGTAAACTTTTTGTGATTTTTGGTGTATTTTGGAACTTTTTAATTGCGATGCTTATAGCATAAGAAACCTATGCTGGCGTGTGTATGTATGTATGTATGTAGTTATATTTGTATGTATGTATGTATATATATATATGTGTGTGTGTGTCTGTGATGGCAAGCTTGTTAATACTGTCACAAAGTGCCCTAAAACAACTAAGTGACAAGGTGAGATTTGCGACTGTGAGCCCAAGTTAACCCCTTTTTGACAGACTGGATAAAAAAAGCAAATAAAGAGTTTGAGAGCAAGATATGCTTTGTGCTGTTTATTAAATGAACAGAAATATTCTCCTTTCCTGCAATGGGAATAATAATAGTGAAGGTTATGATAATATCGAAATAATCCTCAGCACTGGCAACAATACGATAATAATATACGAAAAACAAGAAATACCCACACCTATAAATAGTCACAGATGCAACTATACCTGACAATAATGTGAGCTCACACAGCAAACATATTAACAAGCAGTTCACAAAGAATAAACTTCACAAAAGAACTGTCACCCCTTTTGCACAACCCCCTCTCTCACAGCACCACATACACGTCGTACGGTCTTTACAATTGAATGCAATGCTACTTGTGTTTGCATAAATTGAACTACAGGCGCAGACAATAATATGACCGAAGAAGTTGTGCAACAGATCACAACTCACTTGTACAACTAGCATGCATGCCCCAATATTCAATTACACACACAAATAAGCATATGGATAGCAACACTGGACTCCAATTTAGCTTTAGAGACCTGCATAATTAAATAAATATGGAAATGCACATAAATTCAGAACAGCTGTCCTGATAAGTTATAACATATCAGGTTCTTAAATCATTTACACCATAATACACTTAATACTTTGCAACAGATTCCAACCTTAAAGTCAAAACAATTCAATCGAACCCTAATTGTTCTTTCTCTACTGTTAAACTTCACTCGGGCTTGGAAAGAATGAACATGGTGGTCACAATACACGGTGGTCACAATACACGGTGGTCACAATACCTGCAAACAGTTTTGTATGCAAATGTTCTTCAGTTTATTATCAGCTCAAAATAAGTTTTGTTTTAGAAAACAATAAAACACAATACACTTTGTGCTTCTACAAGTATCTGCAAACCTTGACTTTGCCTTCCCAGTATCTGAAATAAATACACGTCACCACAGACTAATCCGTGAATCTGTCGATGACGTCAGCATCTAGTCACATGGTCACCATAATCGATGGCCACTTGACCCCTGTGTGCTGCCTTGGCACCATTTTATGAGACACGTCTCAGCTAAATGGAAACATCACTGGTACACGCCAGCTTCTAAAGTGGGCCTCCAACCTATGACCCTGTGGAAAATGTCCCAAAACTGGTTTCTAATCCCCTGATCGTAACCATATATATCATACATACTTAACATTGATTGATTTAGTAAATACATGTCGGAAAATAGCACTTTTGGTAACTGTCTAGTACATGCACGTAAATAAATAAATAATGCTTCGCAGCCAATATGACTTGACAATCAATCTCTCAGATAGGGGTCCACTTAATTGCAAATATAGACCCTCGGTCAAATCCTCACTTACTTGCAAATATATATCTTCGGTCAAATTCTGCGACATGATAAATTTTACTTTCATTTCTTCTTTTTAAATAATATTACAAGGAAACACACACACATACAAACACACTCATACACCACAAGCTAAGTACATCCCACGCAAAACATCTCACAGGAGCTCAAACCTCATAAAAACACCAATCATAACTTGAGTCACATTTCACATGGCAATGCATTGCAAATACAATAAGTTAACTTCTCTGGTCAGCAAAACACCCGAGTCAGCTAGTCAAATACGAAATATAACTTACAGGTCCAGGATCACCTCTTCCTCTCTACCTGGTCCTTTAGATAACACCACACTTGGTATAAATCACACGGGTTCCACAATGACCTCTGGGCAAATTTGTATGAAGGTACCTCCTCGAGGTTAACTAGACCAGGGACAGTACACTCCCCTCGTATAACAGAATATAGTCTGATGCCCTGATACTGTTTACAACAGACTTTACGCTAGAATTTCCTGCTCAAACGCTGCCTTTGTTCAAGAGGAGTTACAATTTACGAAGCTACTAGATTACATAATGCCCACAACATATACACGTATATACAATAGTTAAGCCCAAGCAACTTCACAAAAGTTGAATGCATATGTGGACTTAAGTTTAAAGATATATCAAGATATAAAACACATTCATGACAAACACGATATTTCAAGAACGATACACTGGATTAATGTCATATGTGGTACACAGATAGCCCATGATCTGTAGAAGTGCCCTATTGTTTTTGGTGGTGATGTCATGCATTTTAATGAGTAGGTGGAGCTTATTGTTAAAATCTCATGAAAATGCTTATGTTTTAACAATTACATGTCTGCTTTAAGTCACATTGAATATAATTATGATGTTAGTACCTGTTCATGATATAAGAACATTGAAATTCAACAATATGCATAGTGGGCGGGGCTTAATATGATTTTGCTGAAAAGAGCTTGTAAATGTATGTGTACATCACTGATATCAATACTCTTAGTAACATATTTTTAATTTGAGATTTACTGGCAAATTTGATATATTCAGTTTTACTATTCTTCAACTTAAGTCTATTTTCATTCATCCAATTTGAGATTGTTTTTGCAGTCTTCAAGAGCCTTAATACAATTTCTCTCATCCTCAGGGTTATTTGTGTTGAAGATTTGTAGTATGCGTACTCTGACAATGGCCACTTGCATTGCTTCTTTCTTAGTATCGGTGGCCATGTATTCCTTTATAGTACTTGCATACAAATTGTATGCTATGGGGCCTGCATAGCTTCCCTTGAATTAAGAAAACATTTTAAAATAACCAGAAAACCAAGATGTTTAGTGGTCTGATGCATTCTGTCATAGTTGGTTGATTTTCAAGTTTTATTCTTACTGGCATTGCATGTCATGAAATATGCTAAAAAACATTTATTCATAAGCCATGCTCACTATGCATATCAAACAAAATAACTGTCGATCACAGTGTCCTCCTAAGTGTACTGCAGAATCAGTTTGGGTAAAAGGAACGCATTAGATTGGTTCCGTAGCTATTAGATTGGTTCCGTAGCTATTTGCAGGGAGGAAAATAAGGGTTCGGGTTGAAATCAGTCCTTTTCTGAGGAGCTTGATTTCTCATTCTCTGTCCCACAAGGGAGCTGTGTTTTCCCTGTAACATACAGTTTCTATGCAAGTACATTAAAGGAATACATTGCTATCAGTACTCAAGAAGAAGTGAGGCAGGTAGCCATTGTAGGGTACGCTGACCACCATGCATCCTACGACTCTTTCAAATTAAATAACTCTGAGGATGAGAGAAATTGTATTAAGGCTCTTGAAGACTGCAAAAACAATCTCAAATTGGATGAATAAAAATAGACTTAAGTTGAACAATAGTAAAACTGAATATATCAAATTTGCCAGTAAATCTCAAATTAAAAAATGAATTACTAAGGGTATTAATATCAATGTACACATACACGAAAGCAATTGTATTAAGTATTTTGGAGTATTGCTGGCTACAGAATTATTCTTCCAGAAACATATAAGTAAAAAATGCAGAAGTGCTGTGTACAAATTTTATCGTTTAAGGATATTACGTAGTCATTTAGATAGACAGTTTTTGAACAGCTGGTACAATCTTTGGTCATCTCTCAACTGGACTATTGTAGTACATTATTAGACACCCTCCCTAAATCTTCAATAATGAAATTACAACGGGTTCAGAATTTTGCTGCAAAACTTATCCTAAATAGAAGTAAATATGATAGTACAACAGAATGTTTGAAAGAATTGCATTGGCTTCCAATCAATTCAAGAATACTTTTTAGATTATTATGTGTGTCCTACAAATGTTTAAATGGCTTAGCTCCTGATTATTTGGTAACTTACTTTAATGAAAAGAAAACTAATTATGCATAGAGATCTAAAACTACATATCACGTAATATCAACATGAAGGAAACCTTTCGGGGATCACGATTTTTCTGTGGGAGAGCCTAGGGAATAAAACAAGCTACCAACTGACATTAAAACTTCTAGTATTTTGATATTTTCTAAAAGAAACTAAAAACTCATCCTTTACCTTATGTTTTTAAGTTATTTACTTTCTCTATTAAGTTGAGTTGTTTTTAAGTAAGTGTATGGTGAAAGTGCCACTGATTGTATGTTTGTAGAAGGGAGTGCTATAAAAGTATTAATAATAATGATAATAATGATAATAATGATAATAATAATAATAATAATAATAATAATAATAATAATAATAATAATAATAATATATGATATATAATTCTTGCCATTAATATTTGGTTGAAAATACTTTTGATTACAATGTTTTCATGATTTGTCATTTTTTAGTGATTGGCTTGAAGCAGTCCCGACACTGTCCACTCGTATTAACCAAGTCATATGGAAAAGGCTTTCCAGTCCCCTTCTAGGCTTAGCCTGTGGACAAACATCAAAAAACTACACAGTCTATCAAGTGAGTATACCTTTAGTTCATCCATTTAAGTTTGTTGAGATTGCATAGGTTCACTAATCAAAATGGCATATTGCCACAGGTTGTAATGAATTTACATTATAAAATACATTACATTTGCATAACAATTTACATCAAATTTGCATTAAGAAAATAAATTGAATTTGCATAGAATTTTCATTAGAAAGTATCTTAAATTTGCATAACAATTTGCATATAAACACCTCAAAATCAAAGTGGTAAAAATGTCAATTTTAATTTTTTTTTGGAGAATATTTGCTGTTTTATTGGTATTAATAGGTTAGTAAGTTGTTTAGTTCTTGTTGCTGAAAAGTATTCTTCAAGTTTTAAGAGATGGGAACAAAGCTACATGAAGAAAGTAAGGTTAATTGGCCTCTGCAATGTGTGACGGTTCCTTCCCACTCCATAATAAGAGACAGTGGTACAAAATACTTATTGCAGATCAAAGATATTAAGGTCTGATGAATGATGCCATGAAGATAACTTATGTTTTAACAAATTTAACTCCAGCTGCAAGGTTTCAGTGTATGCTTCTCAAACTTCTAAGACTATTAAAACTTTCATTGTGATCTAAACAAACACCATTTTAACTCCAAGTATAAGTTCTGTGGTCAAACAAGTTTGTCTTATTTGTACACAATTCTCTTAGGGCTTTAAACCTGGGATTGCTTGTAGTATCAATATACCAACATGGTCTTTTCATTAATGTAGTTGTTGAATTGCTCTCTTATCATGTGAACTGCCTATGTGTCACCCTTGTATAATTAAATTAACCGAGAATGCTGAACTGCCAATGACTGCCAATGAAGCCATTGGTGTGTATATTGATGAAAGTCACCCAAATCACGATTTTCCCTGTTGACTGTATTGATAAGAATTATAAAAGTCACTTTACTTTTAAAACTTTTGCTTTAATTTTTTTCTTTTCCTTATAAATTATGTAACGTTTGGTATTCTAGATAATATTAAGTCATCAGGAAAATTCTATGTTGTCCTAACACAAAAAGTGGAATTTTGGATTAATCTTTTAACCTTTGGCCATGCAAATTGGCAAATTTGCCCAGGCTTAGTGTTAAGTTTAATATGGCAATGTAAACATTCGAAACAACCTTATCATGCTACAAATGATCTCATCCGCAAGGTGTAGTGATCAAATTGTAAAGTTTTAAACTAATATATACACGTCGTGCAGTTTGGACGCTCAACAAATATAAAACCCCAAAATTTTATTTTCTTCTACCACACAGTAGGCTGGACATATTTTGCCAATTTACGTAACCTAAGGTTATAAAATCTGCCCAATTCCACTTTTCGTGTTAGGATGACATAGGTTTTTCCTGATGACTTGAAATTATCTAGAATACCAAATGTTACATGACGTATTGGGAAACAAAAAAATTGAAACATCAGTTTTTCAAATAAAGTGATTTTTAATCATTTTCTAGCATTACAGTCAATAGGGAAAATTGTGATTTGGGTGATTTCCATCGATACATTGTTGGCTTCACTCACTGACCAAGTTCAGCATTCTCCAGTAATTTAATTCTATGATCAAAACAGAATATTTCTTTAAGTAATTTGAATGAAATAAATGATTGCTTATTGTGAACTATATTATATCGTCTATTAAACAGTTGAACAATTTAGATGACATAATTGACATTTTTTTAAATTTATTGATAAAAAACTTATAAAGTAATAATAATGAACAGTCAGTAGGACGTTATTTGGATATATTATGTCCAAAAGACAAGTATTTTTTTTTGACCTGTGTATAAAGTAATGTTAAGAGTTGAAAATATACTCCAGGGAAAGCTATTTATGGTCGACTTATACTATTTTTGCATTGATTTTTTAAAGCTCTCCAAGTATGGGGACATTTTCAGTCAGACTTTTTATGCTGATGAAGAGGGCGTAAGTCATCAACTGTCAATCATCACAGACAAACTTAGCTTGAAAAGATGTAAGAAATGGATAGGTGCAGTCAACAAACAGTGCAAGATAGGAGAGGAGAAAGAATTCACAGAGAACATCAGGAAAAGATCAAAAACAGGTACGAAGCTATAAGGATCATTTAATTGATTCTTTTGTTGCTGTTCATATTTCATTTCATTTCATTTATTTGGTTTTTCACAACATTTACAATTTACATGTACATATAAATTTACATTTGCATACACATGCATACAAAACAATATACAATGACAAATTACAACAACAAAAAAACAGATATACATAAATAAAATATATATATATATATATATATATATATATATATAAATGTAGAATGTTATGAAAGGGAGTGTTGTAAAAATTCTAGTGAGCTTAACAGGGTACTTTTCTTTTTTGATAGACCCACCCCATCCAGCTCCTCTCCCCACCCCATGAAATGAACAGTTTGGAGAAAGTTCAATAGCCCCAATCCCATTATTGTCTATATAGACAGAAATACAAAAGAACAAAATAAAGTTGTATCTCCCACCCTCACAATTCCATCTAGCCCCCCCTTCCCCACACACACACACACACCGCACGAAATGCATAATAGTTAATAATTATGAACCTTTTTTTTATGTGAAATTGTTCTATTATAAGCAAGATTCTGTTGCATTAAAGGAATATTCCTGTGAATTGTCACCTAAATTTATATATATAAAATAAAGGTAATAAAAGAAAGAAGTAAATTTTCGTGCAAAAATCATGTTGATGTAATTTTTCCAATTTGGAGTCTTTAGACCATTTAAATACCGAACCAAGCCATCAATAATTTTTTCATGTGAATTTATATGATAGTGGACAATAAAAGAAGTATTGCGAACATTGTTGATATCTTATTCTGTTTTTAAGGAGATTATTGCATTTCAAAGATTTCCACAGTGTCTTGAGGAGTGATTGGTGCAGTAAGTCTAATTCAAGAGTGTGATGTCACAGGTGCACTTCCAAAAAAATTAAGATTCATTTCTTAAATAATGAAGATTTTGTTCTAAATAAAAAACATTTTTTAATTTCATTATTGAGATGGGTGTAGCATGCGCTTCACAGAACATGCTTTGCCCATGTACCTTATATTCTTACTATGAGAAAAAATGGGAAAATACCTAAATAAATTATAACATCACACTGTATACTGCAATGGTCCCTTTTCAACATGCTGCATGTTTTAATTGCATTAACCCCTGAACAGAATAAGATAACATGGTTTTTTTCTTCACCAATTTGTTTCTTTAGCAATCCTCTATCATATAAATATACATGAAAATTCACAGAAATATTTCTTTTAAATATTATTGTATTGCTTGAGTTGCTACTTGGTCTATTGACACCAGAAAAAGTATTTTCTCTGATATATTATAAACATTGGAAAGAAACAAAATAACATGTCCTAAAATTAAGGTTAAACTTGACTAATTTACTTTTCAAAATGTGACAGTTTGTGTTATATGAATGGGAAGAATGCTAAACTCTCCATGTCTTTGTTTTAATTTCATTCCTCACCTTCATGCATTGATAACATGACATTTTCTCTGTTTATTTTCAAAAACTCACATGAAAATTGTTAAAAACCAAAATATAAAATAGATTTATATTATATCATATACGATAAATGAATAAACTGATTATCAATGTTTGTTTCTCAGATCCTGCTGCTAGTTGTCCATTTGTTAAGTCAACTGTATGCGTCCTTTGTAGCAATAACTTAGACCTGGGAACTCTTCAGCATTATAAAGGTTTCAAACCCGACCCTAGTTTGAAGGAGAGACAAAATCAGCGCAGCAAAGAGTTTCAGGAGCAGGTGCAGCCCTTTCTGTGTGAATGGTGCTGCAGGATGGTCGTTGAAGAGGCCGAGGCGAGTTGTGCGAGAAGGAATCAGAGCAAAATCTTTATCAAGAGTCTTAGTTTACCCTGGGAGGAGAAGACTCTGAAACAAAAGAAAGATGTAGCCCTGAAATATCTGGAAGAGATGGAAAATAAGAATGAACCTTCTCAGAATTATCTGCAAACCAATGTAAGTTGAAACACGTTTTAAAGGACTATGGACATGTGGCAAATTCTATATCGATTCAAAGAGTTCATATCGGAGCAGATCAGTTTTTGAGTTTTGAAAAATGTGTTTTTAATTCATGTACACTGTCCTCATCTTCTGTACACTGTCCTCATCTTCTGTACACTGTCCTCATCTTCTGTACACTGTCCTCTTCTTCTGTGCACTGTCCCCATCTTCTGTACACTGTCCTCATCTTCTGTACACTTTTCTCATCTTCTGTACACTGTCCTCATCTTATGTACACTGTCCTCATCTTCTGTACACTGTCCTCATCTTCTGTACACTGTCCTCATCTTCTGTACACTGTCCTCATCTTCTGTGCACTGTCCTCATCTTCTGTACACTGTCCTCATCTTCTGTACACTGTCCTCATCTTCTGTACACTGTCCTCATCTTCCGTGCACTGTCCTCATCTTCCGTGCACTGTCCTCATCTTCTGTGCCCTCATCTTCTGTACACTGTCCTCGTCTTCTGTACACTGTCCTCGTCTTCTGTACACTGTCCTCGTCTTCTGTACACTGTCCTCGTCTTCCGTGCACTGTCCTCGTCTTCCGTGCACTGTCCTCGTCTTTCGTGCACTGTCCTCGTCTTTCGTGCACTGTCCTCGTCTTTCGTGCACTGTCCTCGTCTTCCGTGCACTGTCCTCGTCTTCCGTGCACTGTCCTCGTCTTCCGTGCACTGTCCTCGTCTTCCGTGCACTGTCCTCGTCTTCCGTGCACTGTCCTCGTCTTCCGTGCACTGTCCTCGTCTTCCGTGCACTGTCCTCGTCTTCCGTGCACTGTCCTCGTCTTCCGTGCACTTTCCTCGTCTTCCGTGCACTGTCCTCGTCTTCCGTGCACTGTCCTCGTCTTCCGTGCACTGTCCTCGTCTTCCGTACACTGTCCTCGTCTTCCGTACACTGTCCTCGTCTTCCGTACACTGTCCTCGTCTTCCGTACACTGCCCTCGTCTTCCGTGCACTGTCCTCGTCTTCCGTGCACTGTCCCCGTCTTCCGTGCACTGTCCCCATCTTCCGTGCACTGTCCCCATCTTCCGTGCACTGTCCTCATCTTCCGTGCACTGTCCTCATCTTTTGTGCACTGTCCTCATCTTCTGTGCACTGTCCTCATCTTCTGTGCACTGTCCTCATCTTCTGTGCACTGTCCTCTTCTTCTGTGCACTGTCCTCATCTTCTGTGCACTGTCCTCATCTTCTGTACACTGTCCTCATCTTTTGTACACTGTCCTCATCTTCTGTACACTGTCCTCATCTTCTGTACACTGTCCTCATCTTCTGTACACTGTCCTCATCTTCTGTACACTGTCCTCATCTTCTGTACACTGTCCTCATCTTCTGTACACTGTCCTCATCTTCTGTACACTGTCCTCATCTTCTGTACACTGTCCTCATCTTCTGTACACTGTCCTCATCTTCTGTACACTGTCCTCATCTTCTGTACACTGTCCTCATCTTCTGTGCACTGTCCTCATCTTCTGTGCACTGTCCTCTTCTTCTGTGCACTGTCCTCATCTTCTGTGCACTGTCTTCATCTTCTGTACACTGTCCTCATCTTTTGTACACTGTCCTCATCTTCTGTACACTGTCCTCATCTTCTGTACACTGTCCTCATCTTCTGTACACTGTCCTCATCTTCTGTACACTGTCCTCATCTTCTGTACACTGTCCTCATCTTCTGTACACTGTCCTCATCTTCTGTACACTGTCCTCATCTTCTGTACACTGTCCTCATCTTCTGTACACTGTCCTCAACTTCTGTACACTGTCCTCATCTTCTGTACACTGTCCTCATCTTATGTACACTGTCCTCATCTTCTGTACACTGTCCTCATCTTCTGTACACTGTCCTCATCTTCTGTACACTGTCCTCATCTTCTGTACACTGTCCTCATCTTCTGTACACTGTCCTCATCTTCTGTACACTGTCCTCATCTTCTGTACACTGTCCTCATCTTCTGTACACTGTCCTCATCTTCTGTACACTGTCCTCATCTTCTGTACACTGTCCTCATCTTCTGTACACTGTCCTCATCTTCTGTACACTGTCCTCATCTTCTGTACACTGTCCTCATCTTCTGTACACTGTCCTCATCTTCTGTACACTGTCCTCATCTTCTGTACACTGTCCTCATCTTCTGTACACTGTCCTCATCTTCTGTACACTGTCCTCATTGGTATTAGATGTATCTACAACTCTGAAGGAGTTCTGTGTACTTTTATTTCTACATTTCCTATGTGTCTTCACAGCGTTCTTCCTACGCTACTGTAGCTCAACCATGGTCAACTTCTTTGCTACATCAGACCAGAAAACTGCATACGGTTGCAGCATTGTAACTACCACCAGGGGGAACTGAGGCTTCCTTCCCAAGTCAACTCTCAAAACCCATGACCTTGTTTTCAGCAACAAACTATCCCTCTGTGCTCATCTTGGCAGTTTGTCCCCCTCTTTAACAAAGTCTATTTTTACATGGTGCTGTCTGCCTGTCTTTTCTTGCGTCTTTCCTGCTCAAGGATATGACCTAATGACTGCTACACCTGGTCATGACGCCACCTGTATCTACCTTGTGTCATGGCAATCTTGCTAGCACTTAGTATGTGTGCCAGTGACCTCTTTTCCCCACACAGGTTGTACATTTGGTCCTCTCCCATTCCATACTTAAAAGGGTCACTGGTGTTGGCAAAGTATCGTAATTCTTTAAATTTCTTTCCTATATCTTAGTCAATGAAAATGTTGACAGATTCTCGCTAGAATTTTATTGTTAAAGTTAAATCTATACTAGAGACTTATGCCCAGTTTCCATGGTGTAAGTGGATGAGAGTACATGATGCCATGCAGATTAACTCCCCAACAGTGCTGGTACTCAATTTACAGCTGAGTGAACTGGAGCAATCAATTGAAGTGTCTTGCTCAAGGACACAAAGCAAGGCTGGAACCCTGTACCTTTCGCATACCAGCAAGACTCCTTATTCTACTGCACTTCTTAGAATTTCATGGAGGACATGGCAAAGACTCCTTAACTTGCTGCACCATATCTAAAAATTATGATAGACATTTAAAACAACAAGATATTGTTTTTAAATACCAAGGTCCCCTGTATAACACATCACAAACAAATTAAAGCCTGAGATTTTAAAACGTTGTAATTAATTCTCCTTCGTAGTTTACCAATAACAAACAGTTCAATTTAACTCAAATAAGTTTTTACATTTTTGCAGAAGGACATGATTTTCTGTTATTCTGTAAATTTCATTTTGAATTTGGTAATTGAACTGAAAATGGTGAGGATGGGTTACTTTCCAGTGATTGATGTGATAGTTTTTGATACATTTGAAAGCTATTTAGCTAATGTTGCCACTACACGTCCATACACAGAACCGTTCAATATTTTACCCGAGTTGAATAAAACATACAAGTGAAATTCCGTACACAATAGCAGTAGATTGAGCTGTGTGTTCTCAAGATATCGCTGTAGAAATTTTGAATTGCAAACCTGTAAATATTTTATGTGAATATACAAAGAAGTAATTTTGGAGGTAAGAATCATTTGTGGTTCGGATGTGATAGCATCTGGAACCGATGTGATCATGATGGCGTATGTGTGTACTTATGTGTGTGTGTTTTGATGCTGTGCTCATAACCACAATATCTCAAGAACTGTACAGTGGATTCATATCATATGTGATACACGGATAGCCCATGGTCAGTAGATGTGCCCTATTGTTTTTGGTGGTGATGTCATGCATATTAATAAGTAGGTGGGGCTTAATGTAGAAATCTTGAAATGCTCATATTTTTACAAGTGCAAATATGTTTTGTTTAATATTTGGTACAGTTATGATGTTAGCTAGTGTGCACATGTTCATGGTATAAAAACACTGAATTTCATTAATATGCATAGTGGGTGGGGCTTAATATGATTTTGCTGAAAAGAGCTTGTAAACACATTATCTAAAGAATGATAAACTGGATTAAAGTCATATGTGGTACACAGATGGCCCATAGTCCGTTGATGTGCTCTATTGTTTTTGGTGGCTATGTCATGCATATTAATGATTTAAGGCGGGGCTTAATGATACAAATTTTAAATGCTCATATTTTAACAACCACATATATGGTTGTGAAAGGAAGTGTTGTATAAAAACCCTGGTGAGCTTAACTGAGTACAACACTCCCAATTAACAAAACAATGCACCAACTCGTCTGGCAACCAGAAAACATGGCTAGTGAAGTTGTTGTCTTCATGGAATGTAATATATATCTCTATCTCTGCTTTCCTTCCAGGAGTACCCAGATTTCAGCCTCTCTCAACTTGAGAATCTCAGCCAGTCTGTGTCTCAAGAGATCCCTTTATCGCAACAAACAGCTAACACCCAGGAACCCAGCATGCTCTTTCCTGATAATTATACACAAGAGGACACGGACTTCAACATCCTCTGACATTATCTTCTTCTTTCTCCATGTTTGATTCACGTGGACATTCTTTGAGTCACCGGAAAAAGAGAAGAAAAACAATGGGAGCATCTTTAGGCTTTTAACGTTTTATGAAGTTGTGACGCTATCATGTATTTAATTAATTGCAGCTACTGCATGTCAGGGAATTTTTAATGCTTGTTGTTATTATCCTTCCAGTCATCATCTGAATTATTTGATCTAATTCTGATTACCAAGTTAGAACAGAATATATATAAATGTTATGAAGTTGATGTACTGAAAGTTAGAAACATCATCGCAAGGAACTTGGTTGGGCTTACAAGAAGAATTATATGGATATTTGTATTCCTCTTTAGCAACTGATATATTTGTATATTTTAACAGCTGTTTTGATATCAGTACAACATATTTTATATTTTATCTTTTAAAGGTTATATTATAAAAATATATATGGACATAGTAGTTTTTCTTTCTTGTCATTTTGCGTCACTTTCAAGATTATTGGCATAATGTTATGGACGATGTTGCCTTATAAACCAGAAATCCAAATGATGCAAATATCCTTGCCACTCTTAACACACTTTCTACCCTCTGTCCCACATGCCATCCCACCCTCTGTTTAACATGCCATTCCACCCTCTGTTCTACATGCCATCCCATCCTCTGTTTCACATGCCATCCCTCCCTACAGGAAATCATACATGAAGTCCAGATGCCATTCCATCATATGACCCATATGCCATCACACCTGCAATCAAAATGACATCCCATCATATGCCTTGCCACCCTGTCCCATATAAGTCTGACACACCATTCCTCCCTGTACCACATGCCATCACACCATGGCCCACAGGCCATTCCATCCTATCCTACATGCCATCACCTGAAATCCAGATGACATTCCACCACGTGCAATTCCACATACCATCCCACCTTGTCACTCATACCATCCCACCTTGTCACTCATACCATCCCACCTTGTCACTCATAACATCCCACCTTGTCACTCATAACATCCCACCTTGTCACTCATAACATCCCACCCTGTCCCAGATGACATTTCATCACATATCATCCTGTCCCACATGCCATCCCACCCTGTTCTACATGCCGTGCCACCCTGTCCCACACAGTTTACACCATCCCACCCTGTCTCATTTGCCATCCCAGCCTGTCATAAATGCCATCCCACCACCTTGTTTCACATGCCATGCCACCTTCCCACATTCCATGGCACCCTGTCCCACATGCCATCCCACCCTGTCCCACATCCTATCCCATCTTGGCCCCCATACCATCTCATTTGAATTCCTACATCTACCAATCATTATGTCATCTTCCACCCAACATTCTTTGCTCCAACTCACATCCTCCTTCTATCAACATAACACAGACCTGCCAACCAGTACGATTTTGCCGTATTTAATACGGGAAAATGTTGAGAATACGATTGTACATTTTTTGGCATCAGAATACGATTTATTTTTATTTTTATCATTATTATTATTATCTTTTTAAAAAAAGTTTTTTTAAATTTTTACTCATACTTTTTACGCTCGCTTGGCGTTCATGTCCTCTTGAAGGATTTTTGCCGACTTAACCGATTCAGATTTGATTCATTTGTGGCTGCCGCCAAAAAGTGTAGACTACAAGTTAATTATCCATAAGGCAACCTACCTTAAGCTAGGGCATCCGTGATTGGTGCATGGGATGTAAACAACAATTTTTCGTCCAAGTGTGGCCAATCAGAACGTTGCATACGATGTGGTCCGGTAACCAACGTCACATGTGTAATTTGTAATACACGCAATTTTAACAGTGTTTCAAGTATGTTGTAATTTGTATTACGTGGTAATTTTGTGGTGATATTAATGTTTAAATATGGCTTTGATATTGTTTTTTTTTTTTCAGCCACAGTAAACCTTTGTTTTGTACATTTTGTTTGAAGAGTACAGTTTTTTTTTATCAAAATACAACTTTTGTAGTTCCAGAATACAGTTTGGTGATCCTAAAGGTTGGCAGGTCTGATAACATGTTCCCTTCACTGACCATCCTCCCATTTACATGCCATCCTCAATTCATATACCATCCTTCCATTCACCTACCATCCTCATTTCGCCTAAGATCCTCAATTTGCCTACCATCCTCAACTCACCTACCATTCTCCATACACCTACCATTCTCCATACACCTACCATTCTCCATACACCTACCATTCTCCATACACCTACCATTCTCCATACACCTACCATTCTCCATACACCTACCATTCTCCATACACCTACCATTCTCCATACACCTACCATTCTCCATACACCTACCATTCTCCATACACCTACCATTCTCCATACACCTACCATTCTCCATACACCTACCATTCTCCATACACCTACCATTCTCCATACACCTACCATTCTCCATACACCTACCATTCTCCATACACCTACCATTCTCCATACACCTACCATTCTCCATACACCTACCATTCTCCATACACCTACCATTCTCCATACACCTACCATTCTCCATACACCTACCATTCTCCATACACCTACCATTCTCCATACACCTACCATTCTCCATACACCTACCATTCTCCATACACCTACCATTCTCCATACACCTACCATTCTCCATACACCTACCATTCTCCATACACCTACCATTCTCCATACACCTACCATTCTCCATACACCTACCATTCTCCATACACCTACCATTCTCCATACACCTACCATTCTCCATACACCTACCATTCTCCATACACCTACAACCCCAACCCACCTTTTGCCACCCACTCATCTACCAAAAATGCTCTTAACCAACACAACGTTCCAACCTCACTCACTCAATTGCACCACAGCTCCTTCCCAATTACTTCCTGATAATTTACATAAATTATACAGAAAACATCAACCCTGAACTTAAATCTGACACTCCCCATAAAACATGCTCTGCATTTTCCCTTATTAACCAGATAGGGCTGATCTACTGTATCAAGAGTCTATTGTTTCTACACTATTCAAGCAAGGACTTTTATTTATATTTATATTGATGTCCAAGACACTTGGTTACAAATTCATTTGAGGCATCAGCCTCTATTGGTCGACTTTTTTCATGGCAGAAAAGATATTTTAATTGCTATACATGTCAGGAATACATTTGTTGTAAGGTTTTTCAAGGCAAGAATCTCTTATTTAAATTTCCTTTCATAAAATAGTTGGAATTCCTTTCCAAGGGCAGAAATCTTTTGTTCCCTACTAGCTGAACAATGCACGAGGTAGAACAGACAATGGATGTGGACGTTGGCGAGGGGGTAATTAAAACTATTTATTGATTGCAAAATTCTTCATAATTATGAACATACTGTTTTCCCAAGACAAATCAGCTTACAAATTCCTCAAAAAAGAGTATCAGTGAACAGCAGAGAAAGATGGGGGGGGGGCACTTTTGGCTATGCCAAAATAATATTATGGTCTGAGAGGATTTCAGCTTTCTGTTTGAGAGCTAACAATTGATAAAATTATTTTAAAAAGCAGTGG
The DNA here is from genome assembly GCA_020152595.1 of Chiridota heheva. NCBI lineage: Eukaryota > Metazoa > Echinodermata > Holothuroidea > Apodida > Chiridotidae > Chiridota > Chiridota heheva. The sequence goes on along the minus strand of JAIGNY010003930.1, from coordinate 694,943 downwards.
TCAAATTTGTCAATAAATTTCCTGAAAATTGACAAAATTTTCCTAAAAATTGCCTAAAAACAAAAATTCCTGAAAATTGACAAGAATGAACAAAATTTTCATAAATTTAAAGAAAATTTCTTGAAAATAAAGGTAAAATAGACTCAATTTGGTATAATTATTTGAAATTTTGGTCGAACTTTGTCTACAAATTCCTGAAAATTGACAAATAATTTCTCAAAATCTAAAACAAATTGTCTAAAATTAAAGAAAATTGAAGAAAATGGCCCAAAAATAAAGGAAAATTCCCAAATAATTGAGGAAAATGGCCCAAAAATTTAGGAAATATTCCCAGAAAATTGATTGAAATTGCGTGGGCCGTGGAGTAGGGCATGTGCCCTCCACTTTTTCGCAAATCATAAGGATGACCTGCAATTTTGTAACAATTACTGCTGCAAAAAGATATGAGCAATGGATGCATGTCCACTAAAAACTGATATTTAGAAAAAGTCAAATAAAATATTCCATCTGATTAGGGCGACGGTGCAGGATTACAGTTCTAAAAGAATTGAAGGTTTTCAAGAACAAAGCTTGAATGATGTTGGCAAAATATTTGGTTGAATTACTACAATACAACGTCGTTTTAAACTCTAAGCTAACAAAGACAACTCTAAACTAACAAAGGAACCGGGCGAGCCAGGGCAAGCCCCCCCCCTCCTCAGTAATTTATTTAAGGGGGGGAGGGGAAAAGTACCATTTTGACCACCCAATAAATGATGGTCCAACGAATTGATTGTGAAGTGGCATGGATTTTTCATCCGGAAATCTTCAATTTTCGGGAAATCTTTAATTTTCGTAAAATTTCTTCATTTCATAGAATTTGCTTCAATTTTCGTAAAATTTTCTTCATTTTCGTGATATTCGCCTTCCTTTTTGTGAAATTTTCTTCATTTTTGGTAAATTATCTTCAATTTTCAGGAAATATTTTTCATCCGAAATCTTCAATTTTCGAAATCTTTAATTTTGTAAAATTTCTTCATTTTCATAGAATTTGCTTCAATTTTCGTAAAATGTTCTTCAAAATAAACCAAAATTTCCAAACACTTTCTCTTTGCAAAAGTTTTTGGACCCTGCTAAAACCCTGCATGAATTTCAATTGGGGGAAATGTGTTTCAAATTTTGAGAAGTTTTCTTCCATTTTCGGGAGGTCTCTTTGAATTTTCGCAAAATTTCCTTGCATTTTGGGAAATTTACCTCTAATTGTCGTAAAATCATTTTACGATTTTTCAAATCTGGCCTTCCAATGTCAAATATCTTCCTACACCGCTGACGTAGTCACGTGTACTGTTTTTCATGTTTCATAACAACTGAACAATTAAGTATAAACATTGTAGCAATATCAAATCGTAGCTATCTTTTTTTTTTTTTTTATAAGGGTGGGGGGGGGTGTCAAGTTAGGAAGGAAACGAAGAGATTAATTATTTATACTAATTCACTCATTTTTCATTTCTGTCTTTTAGATCACTCATTTCAAATGCTCCACTTGAAATATTGCTCCATGGCCCATGAATTATCCTAAAATTGTTGATATATTATGAGTAAAGGGTCCGAGATTTCCCGAAAATTGAAGAAAATTGCACAAAAATAACAAAATTTCCTTTAAATTGACAAACAATTCACAGAAATTTTCATAAATTTTTCCCCAAACTGAAGATTTTCCGATTAGCAGCAACATCACTGATGAAACTTAATTAACCCCCTCTCCCTTTAAAGTTGACCCTTCCTATATTCATGCCTACTGATATGATCATAAGTTAGTGTATATATAAATATGAATATAATGATGCTTTTTATTTTTGCCATTTACTTCTTCAGCCTTCCCCCACTTCAAAAATTGCTCCGTGGTCCCTGAGTATGCAATGATTTTTCACACTTTGAATTATTTTCTAAATGACACCCACCTGATATTGCCTACACGTCCTCTCTGCCATGAACTGCTGTCCATCATTCACATCCGTGTAAAATATCGTCCCTGGAACTACGATAGCAAATATCTCTTGAATTATTGTTCCATTTCAGTCTTCTTCAATAAAAACTTAAAACTACCCAAACATTAATCTTCTTTGGAAGTGTCAGTTCTTCAGCAGCATGAAGTCTTAATTTGACATTTTCTTTAAGTTTACAAACCCCCTAGCTTGAACCAAAAAGGGGAAGGATGCAGTGGCAGGTGGGCAGGGGGGGGGGCAGGAGGGAAAGTTATCCCCAGCGAAGATTTCTGAGGGCGCAGAGTGCTCAAGTGGGCGCCAAAATAGTCCTGAAATATATCTCTTTTTAGGCCATGGGAAAATTTGTGTCTATCAATGAATTCTTCTTATAAACTATTTGCACGTAATATTCCATTTTTGTTGTCCAAAAGCGCATAAATTTTCCACTGAAAAGACCAAATTTTTGGGGACTTTACCCCGAACGCAACCATTGGCACTCGGGCGAGCCCCTGGATTTCGCACCTGGACAATAGAAGACTGCATGGAGATAGCTTGTCAGCAATATTTAATATCTGCCCCTACCATGGAGGGCAGCAGTTTCATTCTCAATGCTGTAAATGTTTTCTCTCAAAGTTTTATTCTTACATTAAGAATATGAAAACCACCACTAGACCCAAACTAAAGACACATTTGTAGTCAATGGGATTCTAAATTTGAACATTCGTTCCAAAATGTATATTCCTTTTAACTAATTTTAGTGTGGAATTGACACGATTTTAATCATTCTTCTGCTACCAAAAATCGCCTACCCTGGATTAAGCAATTTTCTGCTATAACCAGCGCCTCTACCTGCAGCTTTGCTCCATAGATGTGACACATTTAAAGCCCTTTTCTGGTATCAAAACCACGAAGGAAAAAAAAAACCGTAGGCCCGGTTTTAGATCCCCATCGGTTTTTGACTTTTATGTCATGCCTATAGACTTAACGCAGTTTTAAGAAAACACCAGTCCCTCCACCCCATCCCCCTTCCTCTCTCCTTTTTCAATTTTCTTCAGGAAATCTTCAATTTCCAAGAAAAAAATCTTTCAATTTCTGGCAATTTCCTTCATTATCGGGATATTTTTTTAATATTTTGGAAGTTTTTCCAAAAAGTTTGGGTAAATTTCCTTTATTATCGGGAAACTTCGCTTCCATTTTCGTGCAATTTCCCTCATTTTCGGGATATTTCCTTCAATATTTAAGAAATTTTGTTCAATTTTCGGAAAATTTCCTTCATTTTGCGGAAATGTTTTCAATTCTTTGTGAAATTTCCTTCCATTTTCGCCATTTTGGGGACTTTTTTTTCAATTTTTATGAAATTTCCTTCAATTTGGTGATATTTTCGTTAATATTTAAGAAATTTTTGAAAAATTCGTTTCCATTTTTGTGAAATTTCCATTATTTGGGGGATATTTTCTTCAATATTTTAGAAATTGTCTTCAATTTTTGAAAATTTTACTTCACTCTGTGGAAATATTAATTTTCGTGTAAATATCTTCATTTTTGTAAAATTTCCTTCATTTTAGAAATTTTCTTCAATTTTTGGAAAATTTCCTTCATTCTGCAGAAGTTTTCTTCAATTTTTGAGAATTTTTCTTCAATTTCTGTGAAATTTCTTTCATTCTGGGGATATTTTCTTCAATGATTAGGAAACTTTCTTCAATGTTCTTGAAATTTCGTTCAATTTGGGGATATTTTCTTCAATATTTGGAAAATTTTTGATTTTATGCAATTTCCTAAACGATGCATGCCAATTTAGATCTATATGCACGTTAAGAACATTTTTTTCCCGGGAGGGGGAAGGGGAGGGGAAGATGCCAAAATGTTCTTTCCTCCAGTGAAACATGACCCACCACGCCACTGGAAGGATAGTAAGGACAAAATAGGGGCATTTATGAGGTAGAAAGGGCCATTAGGCATGAATTTGGGGGCACTCTAAACGTTAACTAATGAAATAAGTACAGTAGTAGAACAGCATCATCAAAAGAAATTATCATAGTAAAATTTTACTTTGATTTGAGTTTACATTTACTTTAATTTGTAGATGATTTGTGAAACAGGGCCAGGGTGATGGAAAACAGGGGCAGGGTGAAGGAAAGCAGAAAAACAGGGGCAGGGTGGAGAAAAACAGGGGCAGGGTGGAGGAAAACAGGGGCAGGGTGGAGGAAAACAGGGGCAGGGTGGAAGAAAACAGGGGGCACAGGGAGGAAAACAGGGGCAGTGTGGAGAAAGACAGGGGCAGGGTGGAGAAAAACAGGGGCAGGGTGGAAGAAAACGGGCAGGGTGGAGAAAGACAGGGGCAGGGTGGAGGAAAACAGGGGCAGGAACAGGGGCAGGGTGAAGGAAAATGGGAGCAGGAACAGCAAGGCTCAGAGAAAGCCTAACAATGGGACTGGTCTATCACAAGAATGCTCTACCTCTAAAATGATTTCAAATAAGCCTTTACAACAATCAACAGCACTCTAAATGTCTCTTTTAGAGTGTGATTATTAGGTCTTTGAATCATTTTAATCTCCACGCTTTTCTGCTGACCTAATTTCTGGCACGACTAACAATTCTCTTGTGGTGCCGTTAAACCCCCTGTACCAGTTGCAAACAAAGTTTGTGAATATAATTATAAAATTATTTTCCTGTCCCTTTGCTTATCTATCCATCGTTCAAATTTTGTAGTTACATTATCAGTTATGGATTTGGTTAATAACCCTGTGTTTTAGGACACCTTATATTCTTTCTTGTGAACCAAAATAAAATGAAACTTATCTGTATAAGAACTAAGCATGTGAAGATGCAGGAATTGCACTTGATTATTTTGTTCTTTGTCTATATCATGTTTCAGTACAGTACAAGTTGGCTGATCTACTACATTGGAAGGTTGTGGTGACGATTTTTATAAGGAGATGGAGTAGATTGATTGTCACAAAAAATTAGGTGAGGAGGGGTTTGGTGTCCTTTTCTTTCTTCTGTGTGTGTTGTAAGTTGATGCAGCAGCAAAACAAGAGTAAGGAAATTGAAAACTAAACTTGTAATTGTAAATTAAATATGTTGCAGTTAAAAAGTAAGGACATTTCATAATTAGGTTTGACATTTTTGGCAAATTTTCACTAGTAGGGAATATATCACATGCTCAGCTCAATAGCCATTGAAGGCATGCATAACTAATGAGTACAATTGAATGCTCATGTAATTGCTCAAATAAACTCAAAAGCCAAGTGCTAAGAATCCAAATGGCTTATTCAAGACTTTCTGTGAGATGAGTTTGCTAGATGAGCAGCTATTCTAAACTTCACAGAAAAGTGTGACCTTACTTTTTAGCTAAGTGCCCCTTTAACTAAATGCACAAGTCAGCCCACGAAACTCACATGGAATAAAAGATTTTATTACTTGCACAAATCCTATCAATCATATAGCTGATACTGATGGGACAATTTGCTGCTTTTATGATTTTTAGTACAGTTCAAGCCAGCCTTGTTGTTGCTACCTTTCCATATACCTTAAGTCCAACTCTTGCCAATCCAATCTGAAACAAGAAAACTTTTAAGTCCAGGCTGTGTTATCTTTCTGACTAAAGGCTCCTTTAAAGAAATATTCCCGTAAATTTTCATTTCAATGTTTAAGCGTACCCGGCGAAGCGTATGCGATATGTTCCAAGGGATAGTATACGGGTTTACAAGTACATAGATGACTATTAATAGAAACTACTGGTGCTCGTTGATACATGTATCATATACCATTTAGGAGTTATCACATTTTAAAGTTTCAAATGACTATTTTGTGATGTCATATTTGCAGCTAAGACTTTTTTATGTATTTAAAATTTCATCTCTTTGTAAATTTTTGTTTCATTAATGAGATGGGGTATAACATGTACTATTATGCTTTGTCCAGTACCTTACACTCTAAACGAAAGCAAAATGATTTTTTCATTTATAGAAATAAATCAAGAATTATCTTTGAATCTGCAATTATGACATCACACTAGACAGTCACTTTTCAACATAATGGTGAAAACTTTGAAATGCAGTAATTTCTACTAACTGAACTTGTTTCTTTTATCGTCCTCTATCATATATAAAATCAAAATTCATGGGAGTATTCCTGTAACTGTTTGCATGGAAATGTAAACATTTCCACCTTCTTAATACATAAATAGAAAAAGGTAACAATGACTTACTGTAAATGCACAGTGCTGTGTATTTCACTCAATTCCCACATTAATGACAAATTATTACAAAATATTTTCTTTCAGATTACTTAAATCATTGAAGTTATACATTAATGAAATACTGAAACATGCTGCTGTATTTTCCATAGCTCTTTCCCCAAAATTCATGAAATCTTCTGTTCTTGACTAAAATGCATTTTGGTCTGCAATTTCTTAGCTCAAAGCAGGCCCGAGGCAGGGAGTTGTTCTCACCCCCCAACCCCCTCCACACACACACACACACACACACATACCAACCATTAAGGTACAACATACTAAAGCATAATTTAAAAGAAGGTTCTATATTTTGAGCCTATTACATTATCTGATACACAGTACCTCCCTAAAATTGGGAAATTGTGAGACTTTGCCTGGACTGCCCCTTCTACTTCAATTAATTCTACATTACAGGAAATTCCTGGCTACAGTATTCACATCAGGCCCAGTGAAAAAATATATTAGCTTATCACCCTACCCAGTTGGAAAAGTGATGCGGGCACTTTTAAAAAAATATTTTTACCCAAGTCAATTCATTTCGGCGATTTGCAGCGTTTCGGATCAAGATCAACCACATCAGGCACAATGAATATTGAAACTATCGGAAAGAATCGTTCATAATTCGGTGGAAAGTATAAAGATACGGAAGTATGGATGCTGAATAACTGATCTGAGAGAAAATTAAATTATGGTACTTTTCCCAAAAATATCTGGACTCTCTCAAAACTGATGTGTGCGAGGATGATAAGCTAATAATTTTTTTTACGGGGCCTTGTGTATACTGATTAGATGCACCCAAGCAATTTTCTGTAGTCCCGTGTAATACATTGTACCCAGATCTAGAACAAAATAAAACTAGTATTCTTGTGGATTTATGCGTGCATACAACTTTTATTCAATTAAAAAAATGACATTACAAATATAAACACCATTTGGATGTTCCGAGCTATGGAGAATATAGCTTGACATAAGTCTATTTAAATGTGACTGCTGTAAAAAATAATAATAATAATAACAATGAAGACTGGCATCACACAAATACTTTCTTTAACATAGGAATAAATCTTACTAAAAATTCTATCCTTTAATATTTTTTTATCCTACATTAGTTTTTTTTTTTTTAAGGTGGATATGTATCACCAATAAAAGTTTAACTTTACCAGCATTTTGAACCTTGCAACTTGGCAAAAACACATCGATAAATCAATTATTAGATCCAACCTCTAAAATTTCAGTTGTTTGGGATCCTCTTATTCATTATTTATGTAAAAATCTTTAAAAGAATTTGAAAAAAAGAACTATTGCCCTCATTATCTCTACTATTAAAATACTGGTAAAAAAACAAACAAAAAAATAGCAGAGATAGCCTTCCTTTATTCCTTGGTAGAACTTGTAGAAAAGGCTTAAATTTGACTACTACCCTGAAGTAAAAGGAGCAGAGAAAACTTCAAATTATTGATGAAATGCAATTTCAACGTCAAACTCAATTTAAAGGAGCTCTCTGTTAAAAAGTAAAGGTGCCATTTTGGCTAAATCTCGGACTTCTAAAATAACAGGTATCACTAACTTTCAATGCAGCTGTCATTGATAAATAAATTAAGCATTCATTACAAGATGATAACGCTTGATTTAAACATTCATACTGAATGTAATCACTACCATTGTGTACAAGAACAGTTTATTAGAATATTCTAGGGACCCCACAATAATGCCAAGTGCTCCTTTAACACAGCTGTATCCACTGTTCCATGCTTGCACATTCGATACACTGACTCTTCTGCCCCAAAAGCAATTTACCTCTCTGAATTGATTGACAGCTTTTTCAACCAATCACCACATGAATTTGTCTAGCAACAAAATCTGCATGACTTAAGTCTTGGTTTGGTTGGTTTGTTGATGTTTAACGGCACTAGTGGGGCAAAAATTCAATGCAGCACTGGTACAGTACAGCTAGCTAGCGAGGCGCGCTCATGCAGTCAATGCAATATACTGCACAAAACAAATTTCTACACACACAGAATAAATGACAAAAAAATGGTGAATTTTTTTGCACCTGTGGGCCCGCTATGGGCTTTGCAAATCCGATTCCCGTTACCCAGAATGGTTAGCAAACAGAATTTTGTTAATTTCTTTTGCTAAAATCTCTAAAGATCTGGAAAAGTACCATAAATGGATCAAAGCTTTCAGTGGGCCTAACGAACATCTAAATGTCAATGCATTGGTCATGCATCGATTGAGGTTTGTTTGCCCCACCTAGTTACCACGTTGCTGTAGTGGGTGTGGCATAATTTCCGTACTTAGAGAGGTCAATTCCTCCACAAACTACTTCAAAGGTTTTAATACCTATATATACCATCCTCAAGATTTTAATTTTAATTATCTTCTTTAATGATAGCATTTGATTTTTTTATCTTTATTATTTGAGTACAGTATCTATTTTTTCAATATCATAATTTTTGTGACAAATTTTGACTGTCACATTTCCCACAGAAATCCCCGAATAAAACCCCCAGTAGCTTTTACATTCAGTCATCAATTTCTCCTTCTTCCAAGTCTTCATCGATTTTCTCTTCGTTGATGGTTTGTCCCTGAGCCAGATCTGCATCTGTCGGTTCTTGCGGTGATTCAAAGTTTACCTGAATTTCTTCCTCTTCTGGTTTGCTCTCCGAGGCATCCTTACTCATTTCTTCTTCAACATCTTCCTCTTTAACCTGGTGATCCTCGTCTACCTCCATACTACCTTTCTTGTCCCTTCTCCTTGCCCTATCTCTTTTATGCTTCTCCCTGGTATATTCTCTGCGTTCTTCCGCAAATATTTCATCTATATCCTTCTTGTCAACACCCGAGTCTCCTTTCATCATTTTGATAAATACTCCTCCTGGCGTTCTCCGACGAGCTCCATTCTGAGAAGAAATATATATTTTTGTTAAATAGGATTGGAATGTTTTGTTCGTTGGTTTTGTTTAATGGTGTTTAACAGTTCATCAACAGCATATGCAATAGCGACAGGGAGGTTAACTGAATTCAGGGGTCAAAACTTTTTGCCACTGCTCCAGGAACAGTGCTTTCTCAAATAATACTGTTCCGTATTAAATTTCAACTTTTTTGCCAACGACAGGACAAATTCCTCTTCTTTAAAATGGGCCTAAATAATTTACAAATACTTTAGCTTTAAAATGTGCAAGTATGTATGTCAGTTATTAGTACTATATGAACATAATGTGTATGTGTGTGTATTCATGATGATATGTAATTGTGCTGACAATTGCAGGCGAGGTGGAAAAAGATTTTTCTTTCTGGAAAAATTCTTTTCATGATAATCTTGTTTGACAACATGTACTTTTTTTTTAGCAGATATCAAGTTAATAATCATTGATGCTGCATGCTTGTGAAAAGAACATGGTTCCATTGGAACAGTGATGTTTGAAAATTCACTGTTCCTGCATAAAAAGCACTGTTCTCGGAACAGTGGGAAATTTGACCCTGCATTTCAGTAGCGAGTGTGTTATGTCACACTTTTTAATAGATTAGCTTTTGTGTACCGCTCAATTTTTGTTTATACTTTTGATAGCATCTTTAAGTATTTCTTTATTCATTCATTAAATCTACCATTGATGACTGCTCTTTGGTTATAGGGGTAGGCATAAAACCTTCAATTTCTTCCCTTCAAACTAATGATGTAGCAGAGGTCTAGAAATAATATCAGTAATGCTTTTGATTAAACATAAATACCCTGGTATCGTACCTGTAGAAAATTAATGCTCACAGCGCTGAGCACAATGGCAACCAGCATGCATAGCACATGTAGATAATGGATTTACGGTTGGTTGGTCGGTTTGTGCGGGAAGTTGGGATAAACTGCCCTGGTTGGAATTTTTTCTCTATCATGCCAGGGAGTGAGCATTTAAATTCTCATTGGTTTGCTATAAAATTTTAATACTCATGTTTTATGTCAAAGACATGTCAATGCAAACTAAACAATCCCTAGGTCAATAACCTACTTTGAAATGTATAAAAGATTTATTGAATATTGAATTAGTTCGAGAACAGCATCTTCTCCATTATTTTCAACTCTCTCTTTGTCTTTCTCTCTCTGAGCACTTTGTCAAGTGTCATCATATCTTGACTTTTCTTTTACTTCGTGTTCTTTGTATGTATTGTCAATGCATGTAACCATACAGTACATACCATTTGGTGCACAATGCTATTGCAGGTTGCAGTAAAACTTTTGCAAAGTACATTATGTCGTCATCAGTGTATCAACATAAGAACAACTTAAGTTTTAGTGATATGAATATTCTATACCCACTCCCAAGATATGAAAATTCGCACCCTCGATGACACGGTTGGCATTTTGACAGTGTTGGTAAAATTATGCCAAAGTAATGTACATTAAGCTACAACATTTCAAAATGGAAGTGAACAATGTCTGATTTAGTGTGACCTTCTCCAATTTATATTGTCTTGTAAATCCAAATTAGTGGTCTTGTGAACCAAAAATAGTGTTGTGAAATGTACTGTTGTAAAATGGATTTTTGTTTGTTTTGTTTCCTCTGTTGTTAACATATCCTGCTCAGGCACATAGCCTTTGAAGCTCCTATCAACTACTTTCCATTTTCCTCCCGGACCTGGGCCCCTTGGCAGGAAACTACAATTATCAAAAGTGGCAAAGATTGATGCTCAAAGTGTAACTTCTGAACAGTATCCTCTATTTCTTTCAAGGATTTGTTTTTACATTCTATTGGGGGTATAAGGGTGTAGCTCCAAACTTCTTTTTGTGCGTTTCTGGCTCAAACCTCTAATTTGACAGCTGTCGGTGCCATCTCCATTAATTATTGGTGTTGTGAAAATTCCTTTAATTAGGCCCTGGTGGTGAAGATGTAAAAAGTTGTGGTGCAAGAAAGTAATTGTTGGGGTTTACATACATCAAACTTAAACGATTAGTTCAGTGGTGAAGCAAGTCCATCTTATATGAAATAGAACTTCAAAAGAAACAATACGTTGAAGAGAGTTCAAAATATTAAAGTTTACAGCTGTCTTATCTGTGTAGAAATGACTGATGTAGTAAGTCTACTATGGAATGTTGGTGCCCTCGTCGTCGCAATCTTAATAATTGTTAATGTTAAAGAAAATTTATTTACCTTTTTGCTATTTGAGTAATTTTTCTTCAAACTTTCTTCAGATGGTAAAATTCATAATCTTTATAAGATTCTGTTTTACTTTCCCGACATATTCAATGGTTTTTAGGCCACAAAATTGCAGGGCAAAATATTATAGAATACAGTACATAAAGACTTTCTAAGGCTGTGATGTCACAACTAGTCTGATTTCAGTCGTTTCTGCACAAATAATACCAAGCTTTGAAACTAAAAATCTCCTTAACAAAATAAGATTTTTGAATGCTTACTGTACTTCACCATTTTGTTTCTTTTGAAGTCCTCTTTCATACAGTATACACTGTACAATGAACTTGTCTGACCCCTGAACTAATCCTTTAAGTTGCTCTTCTACTGTACATCCTACTGTATATACAGTGTGTATATAATTAGGATTGAAAATTGAAGAAAAAGTGTTAAGCAGCAATTTCTAACCAGTTTTGAAGAGAATTTGATACTTTTATAATTTACTGTACAAAATTTTAAACCAACTACCAGTATATAATTTATAAACTAAGTCTGCATTCAGTCAAAAATTGGCCTACTGAAAATTTCTCTTTATCTTCTTAAACATGATTTGGCTACTTTTAGAATTTCTGGTAGATTTCAAAACAATACATGCAACGATGCCTCTAAAGTGCTGCTAGTCTTTGAATTGTCTCCTTAAAAATGCATGTTTTACTCACCATTATCATCATTCCCCCATTCATTTCCATGTCTCTTGTTTTCTGCCATAGCTCAACAGCTTTTGGTGCCCCAAGAACCTGCACAACTTTTTTAATCATGTCTCGCTTTGGTTCCTGCAGGCTGTAAGCAATATTGCCAGCCACCTCTTTTGTGCTCATTCTGTTATTGACTTTAACATTGAATCGCATTTTACTCCCAAAGTTATCTTCATCTTGCGCTAATTGATCTTTGGCACTAACCGCGTCACTTCTAGAACCAAGGCGTTCTCTAACATCTGATTTTGCATGATCTGTTTTATTCTCTAACAGCCATGTATCATCCTCCGTTGACCCCAAACCAGCCTGCTGCTGACGACCCCTGACATCATCAGACTCTCCAACAATGACTGGTTGCCCAAGAGGAAGGGATTTATTTTCCTTTTCGAAACTCTTATAATCATATGATTCAACATCCCTCTCTTTAGTCATGTCCACACCAACTTGACTCATGTCTTTAAAAATTAGTTCTTCGTTCTGTTCCTGAACAACCTGACCCCAAATGTTATTTGTTTTTCTTCTCTTGACTCCTTGAGGCTGTTTTTTACCAAATGTTGGAATGGCAGACCGAGCAGGTTTTGGCAGAGGGGGAATATCTTTACGACGTTTCCATGACAGGTCTTCACTATCACTCTCTTCATCTGAGGAGGATTCAGAATCTGATTGGAACTCCCTCTTCTTTTGTTGAGAACGATATGTGGCCATGTTGCTCTTGCACTGTAACAAAACAGCAATTTTAAAACAGATTGGTAAGTGTTGTATAAAATTTGCAGAAAACAGAAACATTTCAATTTCAATGCTACTTCTGCTGAGTTTTAACATAAGGACAATGTTATTTATAGAATTTGTGAAGAAAACATGCTACAAGTGGCATAATTGATTCAAGCTTTACACTGAAGATCTTTGGCATAATCTGGAGTACATGTTTTTCAGTCTGAGGTCATCATTCAATGCTCCAAATATCATTCAATTTTCATACAAATTCATGGTGAAAATATGAATATTTGCCCTATGGACCTATACCACAGGTCCATAGCAGTCCAAATTTACAGTGGTTGCAATCAAATTTATAGGGTCTTTTGAAATGCTAATTTCCCAAACTTCATGAAAACAATTGATTTACTTAAGCGACGAAACAACTGGATCCACCCTGCTACAAGATTTTAAAGTAGTTACTTCACCATTTAATTTTTTTTTTTTTGATCTTCCTAGACTGCTGAACTAATGTAAAGTTTAAAGGAGACATAAAGCAGCGCTCAAAATTAATGTAGGCCCGCTAGCCCGGGGCAAGTAGAACTTACGTACGGGCTAGCTGAAACTGATCTTTCCGAGCCCACTGGGCAAGTAATCAGAAAAAAATATATACCTTAGACTTTTCAAAAATACATTATTACACATCACTTACACAAGCCAATCGATCGGATACCAGCGATAATGAATGTAACAAACTTTTGTATACGTTGTTATTGTTCTGACATTGTTCTAAAGGTGGTTTTTCGTACTCAAAACAGATTTTGCTATACATAACATTAGTTTTACGACTGGGGTATGTGAAATATATTTGAGTTGAAAGAAAAGCATTGTTTACTTCCATCTTTTCTCTGTTGGGACCAAGGTTTTTAGGCTTTTTGAAGTATGTTTTCTCGGGCAAGTCAGCAGTCCATTCGGGCTAGTAGAAAAGAAGTCAAGCTAGCCCGATGGGCTAGTGGTTAAAGTGTGCTAATTTCAACCCTAACATAAAGTCTGGCGTTTTCTTTACTTAATATGATAGAAATAATCATTACAAAATCGTCTCAAAAAATTTCACTTTTACAATACAATTTAGCATATATTTTCTAGTTTATTAAAACATTTATTCTGTCACTATAAACTAATGAAAACTATAAAAAAAAAATATATGTCATACACCCAAATCAGATTAAAATAATAATGTATTTCTTTGTAATCTCGAATCAAATCTAACTTTTAAGAAATAATTGATCCTTTGCATTGATCTATGAATTTTTATTTGTAGATAATGTTGATTCACCCTTAAAACTTTATGTCAAAGCATTTTGAAAAGAAAAGTTCAAAGAGAATTATAAAGAAATACTGTACATTACGTGCACTAGCACATAGGCACATTATGTCATTATTGGCATGCTTTCAACACAAAATCGCAGCATCTCATGTTACAACTTCAAACTTGGATAACTTGAGAATGGAATAATATTTTATGATGGGGTTTTGGTAGTTGGTTTATTTTTTTCATTCTCTATCACATCAAGCTAGAATATTTGACCTTGTCTTCTTTAATTTGAAAAAATTTCTACATATTTTGGCTATAATTTTAGATTGTATGAATTCTTAATATGTTACCAAGAACTGTTCTAGCTCTACATTGACACCAAAATTAATTTCAAATTATAATAATATAGTAAACTTTACCTTAGTTATTGTAGAAATCATTCCAAATAAATGGCTGCCATTTTGCCTGATTTTTGGTTAAAAATTCCTATTTTATATTGGGATGGAATGTATTTAAATAATTCTATTTCCGAAGTTGACAAGTTAGGCATTGGTCTCAATCATATTTAAAGAAAATTAAATTCTTTAGCATGAGTCACTTTTTTTCAAAATCACAAAAAAGGTGAAATTCCTATTTACTGCACAAATGTGACTACTAGCTCTGTACATTGTCCTTCCTTGCTATTAACTTCTTCTTTCGATATACGTTTCAAACATCAACAGGCTGATGACTCTAGAAACGGAACTTGACTTTTCAAACCGGAACAGGAAGTGATTGAACACCGTGTTTGCACGCTTCTTTTCTCAAATAGTATTCACAGAGAGGTAAGAGGCTGCAAGGATCCACCATATACATGTAGAGCAAATGTTAAATATGTTGCTCTTGTCAACCATGCATACCATGGCTACCATCAGTAAGAGCCTGCAAGGCTGCAAGGATCCATCACAGAGAGCAAATGCTTAAATATGTTGCTCTTGTCAACCATGCATACCATAGTTGCCATCAGTAAGAGGTTGTAAGGATGCAAGGGTCCATCACAGAGAGCAAATGCTTAAATATGTTGCTCTGGTCAACCATGCATACCATAGTTGCCATAAGTAAGAGGTTGTAAGGATGCAAGGGTCCATCACAGAGAGCAAATGGTTAAATATGTTGCTCTTGTCAACCATGCGTACCATGGCTACCATCAGTAAGAGCCTGCAAGGCTGCAAGGATCCATCACAGAAAGCAAATGGTTAAATATTTTGCTCTTATCAACCATACATACCATGGTTACCATCAGTAAGAGCCAGCAAGGCTGCAAGGATCCATCACAGAGAGCAAATGGTTAAATATGTTGCTCTTGTCAACCATGCATACCATAGTTGCCATCAGTAAGAGCCTGCAAGGATCCATCATAGGGAGCAAATGGTTAAATATGTTGCTCTTGTCAACCATGCATACCATGGTTACCATCAGTAAGAGCCAGCAAGGCTGCAAGGATCCATCACAGAGAGCAAATGGTTAAATATGTTGCTCTTGTCAACCATGCATACCATAGTTGCCATCAGTAAGAGCCTGCAAGGATCCATCATAGGGAGCAAATGGTTAAATATGTTGCTCTTGTCAACCATGCATACCATGGTTGCCATCAGTAAGAGGTTGTAAGGATGCAAGGATCCATCACAGAGAGCAAATGGTTAAATATGTTGATCTTGTCAACCATGCATACCATGGCTGCCATCAGTAAGAGCCTGCAAGGATCAATCACATACATGTAGAGCAAATGGTTAAATATGTTGCTCTTGTCAACCATGCATAACCATGGTTGCCATCAATAAGAGCCTGCAAGGCTGCAAGGATCCATCATAGAGAGCAAATGGTTAAATATGTTGTTCTTGTCAACCATGCATATCCATGGTTGCCATCAGTAAGAGCCTGCAAGGCTCCATGACAGAGAGCAAATGAATATCTTGCTCTTGTCAACCATGCATACCATGGTTGCCATCAGTAAGAGCCTGCAAGGATCCATCATAGAGAGCAAATGGTTAACTACGTTTGAGTGAACAATAACACTCACATAGCTGGTCCTTAATCTGATAGGCTCATACAGCTGGCCCTTAGTCCAAGATTCCTCTGACAGTAGAGTAGGTTGGACATCTATCTATTTTCATGTTTTTTGACATTTTGCATTTTTTGTTTGCCATACCACACACTCAGAGGAGAAGTAGGAGTCTCAGAAATCTGAGCAAAGTTTTTGTAACTGATCGAAACACAGTTTGTCAAAATATGTCAACTACGTCAAATGACAATTATAGCCAATCAGGAACCAGGAAAGTTAATACTGTTTCTATGGTAACAGTTAATGCCATATAGGCCACACTTGAAATGGCAACCATAGCCCGGGTCATTAGTGTTAGATAACATAGAAAAAACCTCAATTGTTTTTGTTTGTTTGTTTATTCTTATCTAAAAACTCTCACAAGAACCTTCAGCAGCACAAAGCTTTGGGACCGGACGACCTTCCCGCTTACTTCCTTAAGACTTTCACCTGGCCTTACTCTGCTTTTCCAGTCTCATTGCACCACGAAAAGGTACCCTCTATTTGGAAAGATGGCATGTGTAACGCCTCTCTTCAACAAAGGTGACCATGATGCTGCCTCTGATTATCGCCCACTACAACTCACTTCCATCTGTTGTTAAGTATTAGAACACATCATTTGCAGTGCCACAATGATACATCTTGTGAGCAACAAGATTCTGTCTAACCTCCAACATGGGTTCAGGAAACTTCGGTCTTGCAAAACACAGCTAATTCTCACCACCTCTGACTTAGCTGAAGAACTTAACCAAGGAGCTAACATAGATGCCATCTTTCTTGACTTTAGCAAGGCTTTTGATAAAGTCCTCCATGAATGGCTACTTCATAAAATGCATCACTATGGCTTAGACAATCAAGTCATTGCCTGGGTTCGGGATTTTATATCTAAGCACACACAGTAGGTTGTCCTTGAAGGTGAAACCCCTGACCAGGTTTCTGTCACTTCTAGAGCGCCCCAAGGCACTGTGCTCAGTGTACTGCAGCTATGGGACTGGCTTTGTTTTTAATCAAGATAAACGACTTGCCTGAAGCAGTTTCCTCTCAAGCTCACCTCTTTGCTGATAACTGCCTGCTTTATAGAGAGATAAAGTCCCAGCCTGGTCATACCAAACTACAACAAGACCTTGATGCCCTCCAGAAGTGGGAAGATGACTGGGTAATGTCATTGAACCCTACTAGTGTGAGGTACTAAAAGTTTCCAAATAGAAATCTGCAGCCCACCAAACCTACACCATCCACAATGAATCACTAAGGCTGTGGAGAATGCAAAGTACCTTGGGCTAAACAGCAACAAGAGTCTCTCCTGGAACCACCATATAAACACCATCACCAAAAAAGCCAACTCAACTGTGTCTTCCCTGCAAAGAAACATCGGCAATTGCTCACCTAAGATCAAGAAGCAGGTATACAGTACATCACCCTCGTCAGGCCAACCCTTGAGTACGCAGCCACAAGTATGAGACCTAAAGATGCTTCCAAAGGGAATAAGCACAAACTTGAGGCTTTACAATGTCACACAGCCTGTTTTATCTGCTCCAACTGGGGTCAGCGAAGTAGTCCCTCTGCCATGTTGGCAAACCTCAAACTGCCAACATTAGGAAAGAGACGTGAGGCCCTACATTTGACCATGATGTACAACATTGCTCACCAAGGGGCTGCCATCCCTACAACCAAACTCCACCCAAGTGGTGCAACAAAACATGGCCACCCTCAACACTTTTAAATTCCATACTTCAGGATAGATGCCCACCTACAGTATGGTCCTTCTTCCCCACCAACATTCGCTTACATGGAACAGATCTCCCTGAGGTTGTTGTGCTCTCTCCACCAACAAACACCTTTCATTCCAGCCTCACCAGTAGATGCTGCTTCCTTCCCTAGCAGCCCCACTACACATCCGCTAGGAATTCTTGTTTTACTTGTGATGTTTTCCTTTATAGTTTGCACCGCACCCACGCACCATGCAGTATGTATTACATATTAGTAAAATTTGACTTCATCAGAAAAAGAAGATCCCTGGTTATAAAACTTTTAAAAATTGCAAGATAAATTCGTTAACAATCCACACCATGCAAAAATATTAAAAAAGTTACAGTACTTCATTGGGTGGAAGATAAGGGGAAATTTGATACACTTTTTGAGGCCTTAAAAATGACATTTCAGTTGTTTTTTTATTACCAAAATCAAGTCAAATCAAAGTTATTAACATTTGATCGTGAACAAATCTGAAATTTGGGATGATAATACCCCTATTGACTGTTATTTAGTCATTTATTAATTAAATATGTCATTGAATTGATAAGAGGCTGCAAGCAAGTGGCTGTTTCTAGTCTAACAGTAACATGGCTCTGAAAATAGCTTCCAATTTCCCCCAATTTGGCACCTAAGGAAGAAAGTTGGCAATATCTTCAAGCCCCTATGAGGACAGCTTAAAACATTTCACCATTGCATGACAAAAACCTTCCTTAACAATGGAATAAAACTCATTCATTCCTTACAATTACAGCTCTAATGATAAACTGAATATACTTTACTCGGGACATAATGTAGATTCAGTTTTTCAATGACACAATGGTATAAGCTTTATTCTGTCATTGAATACCTATAGACGGAATAAAACTTGTTCAATTTCAATGAAATGCCAAAAAATACATAAAACTTGTTCAATTATCGTGAAATTCCAAACAATACCCATATCAAATGCCAAATTCTTTAAAACAGGTCAAATTTGTTATTTTCCAGACATAGTTTGGCATTTGGCATATATAGTTTCTAGGTATTCTAAGAAACTTAATACCCTGTCCTGAAAGAAATACAAATAGTTATTATATACATAGACAAGGTAAAACGGCTTAATAAGTTAGTTAAAATACGTACAAACTAAAATATATATATATATATATATATATATATATATATATATATATATATATATATATATATATATATTTATACACACATATATATATTTATACACACATATATATGTATATACATATATATATATATATATACATATATATATATATATATATATCTAGACAAGGACAGACGGCTTATTAGATTTGTTAAAATATGTGGAGAAACTCTCTCTCTCGCTCTATACATTTCCACTTCTCCCCTGAGGGGCTAATGGAAGATTTATTTTTCTTGCAGGGATTGATAACGATTTGGGAACAATTGCTGACCAATTTATCTTGCCATTTTTAAGTGTTTCATGACCAGGAATGTAAGAGTTTTTAAATGAGAGTCAAATGGAAAAAAAATTGAGGTTTTTCCTATGCAGGCTTACACTAATGATCCCTATGTTTGTAATTTCAAGTGTTACCTAGGCCTATAGGGCTCACCCAAAATAAAAATCCATAGGGGCACTATAGTTACGGTCAATAGGAGTTAACATGATTTTTCTAATTTTGAGAGAGAAAAAATTGCACATACCTCAAGTGAAAACTCCCAGAAATGTAATTATTGTCCGATTTGTCACGATATTTCAGCAAAAAAAAAAAATCCTGCACCCCAGAATGGCTAAAAACCAGGTATTTTTGTGGAAAAATTACATTGACATTGTCAAAAAATGACATTTTCGCGCAATACTTTCTAAGCGTAACGTTACGGCCTTAAATTTTTCAAAAAAAAAAAAAAAAACTCTTTTTCAACAATGTCGGGGTGTGGAATTTTATTTTTTGCTGAAATATCATGACAAATCAGATAATAATTACATTTCTGAAAGTTTTCAGTTGAGGCACGCTTATGTGCAATTTTTTGTCAAAATTGAAGTCAAATTTCTCCTATTGACCATATTAACAATAGCGCCCCTATAAATTTTTATTTTGGGTGAGCCTTATAGGCTTTAGTCAGATAACATCTGACTGTAGTATACACTATAGCCACTACATGGCTGCTATACACAAGTCAGAAAACCCTTTGTTGAAACTGCTGCATTGGCTTATCATAGAAGTGTAGATGAATTTCGACTATGCGCTAGAAAAACTAAGCCTTTCCGCGATGATCGCGGGTCAACTTTTAACAATGCCTTATATCGTCATAGATCACTTTTACGTAATACAAAATAAATAGATGGTTTGTTGGTGTTTAACAGCACTGCGACAGTCAGTCAAATGTGCCAAGAGGATGTTAATAAATAATTATGTAAGAGTAAGGATAGTGAGGAGATGGAGAGGTTTGTAAGGGAGATAAAGGGTAAAAGCTGAATGTGGGAGAAAAAGTCAGGTGAAAACGAAAGGGGTGTGTAAGGTCAGGTGTAGAAGGGGAGGAGATTATATATGGTGGAAGAGGTTGTTATTGCGGAGAAAGTTGATGATCTTTGAGTAAGAATTGTTTTCGAATAGGTCGGAGATTGAGCAGAGTGAGGAGAGAAGAAATCTGGAGTTCTGGTATAGTGGACAGGTTAAGAAAATATGCTTGATGAAGAGATCGATGTTGCAAGTGGGGCAGAGAGGAGCAGGGGAGCTGGATAAGAGATAAGAGTCAGTAAGAGAGGAGTGGCCGAAGCGAATGCGGGTGACAATGATGTCTTCCCCGGTTGCGACTATGCAGAGAGGTGTTGGTCCCGACTTTGGGTTAGATGGTGGGAAGTTTATTACTGGTTTCGTAATTCCAGGAGTTTTGCCAGGTTTTGTTGATGTAGTTGGAGATGGAGAGACATAGGTCCGAGTGTGGAATAGGCAAAGGAGAGATGATATTTGACAGAGCTTTGATGGCGGCTCTGTCAGCTCTCTCGTTGCCAGGGATGCCGACGTGGCTGGGAATCCAGAAAAATATTATTTTCTTTCCTAGGGAGGAAAGAGTGTGAAGTTTGTAGAGGATTTGTAGAATGAGAGGGTTGGGCCAGAGCATAATGAGGATGCTAGTGAGGACAGATTGAGAGTCAGAGAAGATGACGAAATGGGAGCGGAAAGTGAGTTCTATAAAGTTTAAGGCTAGGAGGATGGCCTTCGCCTCGGCAGAGTAAATAAGAGGTGCTGTCGGGTAACCTTGAGGACAGGGTGAGGCCAGGACAGGTGGCGGCTGCAGAGGATCTTTCTTCCCATGTGGAGCCATCGGTGTAGACGAAGGAGTAGTTATGGAAATGTCTACTGAGTTGACAGTATTTGGAGTGGAAGAAGGCTGGGCTATGGAGAGCTTTCATGAAGGAAGAAAGACCAAGGTAAACCTTGAAGGGAGAGGGGAGGGGAGGGGGTGAATAGTCCAGGTGAGTGTAGGTGGAATGGTGTGTCTGGCAATCAAGAAAATGTTGATGTTGGCTTTGGGGAAGTGGGATTGCATCTGGATCCACGAAGAAAAAATAAATAGATATATGCAATGATACTATATTGAGACGTTCACTTATGTTTTGTGCATGAGTTTAATACAGAAAACTATGAAAAGTTGCGTTTCATAAAAGAGCTTTTGTTACTGACTTTAGTTTCAAACAGCGCCTTGGATGGATGTATCTAATTAGTAGAAATAGAGTGACGGTGAAGTCAACGTGCGTAGCCTATAGCATATATCGAGCACTGTGCGCATTTACTGACGAACATTTTCAAAATATCAGTGCTGTTAAGTTAAGTTACTGTTAAGTCTATTTAGAGTTAGACCTAGGCCTAATGTTAGACCTACTGTAATTTCTAAAAGACTTGTACTTTGCATTTTCAAATGAAGTCTATCTTCAAAATAGCCCATTTTCATCGAATAAGTTGCTTACAGATTGTCCTAACTATTAGGTTTAAAAAAAACAACCTATTAACAAATTTATGGTAAACTCAAAATGAGTATATGCAATGTTATGTATGTTAAAGAAGACAAAAGCCTGACATAATCCTAATTTTATATGATAGAAACAAAAAATAACAAATCTTCCAAGTTCATAGCTCCCGAAGAAATCTAACACATTTTTTTTAATTATCAAAAACTTTAATACACTGTACTAAATAGTACTATGGGAGCCGCTATTTTAATTTCAAACAATGCAGATTATGATGTCATCAGCCCAGCAGGATGTTGGAATGCTTTGTATTTCTTTATAATCTACCTCTAGTTTTCTAGCTGATGAAAAATAGTTTTTCTTTTGAAGTGTTAAGGAAATTTTTGTGTACACATAAAATTATCAAAACATACTCTTAAAATTTTGTATCACATCATTTTTGAATAAAACTTTGAATTACATTTAGGCCTATACAGAAATACATGATAGGCCTAATTCTTATTTCCCTGTTAAGGAATTTATGTCATCATGCACAATTTTTCAATGCAAAATTAAAGTAAATGGCAGCCCCAATGTGTTGACTTCAAGTTCAAACATGAATAACTTGAAATAGCAATACGATTTTGACTTGCTGTTTGTGGTAGGTTAGTACTTTCCGTAGTACCGCCGGACTGATGCCAGCCGTGTTAGTATGGCTGCCGATGATGATGGCTGGCCGTCCGAGGGTACTTCAAAATCCTATACCCTCCTGTACTGTTTTAAGCGAAGTGTTAAAAGTATAGGAAGATCTCAGAATTGGGATCTTTATGAAAACGAAACCATTTTACCTTTTTTTGCCCACAATGATTAGAATTGATGTTTGATGCCCATCCATGTCTTCAAAAACTGTTTTTAATGTGATTTTGGTTACTTTTGTGGTAGTATTTCGGGCTACTTTTCCTTCCGTAAAAACTGTCTGACGAGCTCTCCAAAGTATGGTCAAAGTTCAAAACACTGCCATCAGGGCTATAACATTTTAGCGGGATAATATGTTTTAGATTATTTGAGGAAAAAAATGAGATAATACTTATAAAGTATAATTATATAATTAAACAATTCTTGGTGTTTTTTTTTAATTATTTTTTTTTTACCGAAACTATTTAATAAAATTATATAAACAAAAAAAATGTTGGCAGCGAAAAATCAACTTGCAGTTTAGTGGAACATTCTAAAACTTATTTGTGGACGTTGATTAATTAATAAAAAAACATGCGGTGACTAGAAAATGGTGACCAAAATATAAATCTCGGAGAACTTTATCCCGTCGTGGTGCTAAATAGGTAAAGATTTTGGAAAAGTTTTTTTGGAAAAGATAAAATATCCAAAAAGTAAGTTATTTTTCAATCATCAATTTTCTACGTGTGAATTTTAAAGAAAACTTCAGAATTGTACCTAATCTCTAACAACCCTTGTACTTGTAGAGCAATCCCAAAGTAAACCCGTGGGCTACTGAGGGACTATAGGCCTAGTTGGTTAAGATTTTATTCCTGTATCAAATGAAATAATGTCATGTAGTAGACTTGAACTTGACGATGAATAGGCTATTTGTTATCAAAATATTCCTTGTCTTTCTTAGAATAAAAAAGTGAGATATGAAAATACCATCAAAGCTACAGGAATCTTGAACTATGCTGTTAAAAAAAAAAATTACTCGCGAAATCAGTGCGTTAACCTAACGTTAATCATAATGAAAATTGAAATGGCGTAAGGTAGGCCTAACATCAACTTAGGCTTTAATAGGCCTACGTTAATTTCGGTTGAAAAATCATAACCTTTACTCTTTCAACAGCAAAAAGCCAAATTATTAATCACCTAGTAATTACTTCATACAGTATACGTCAATTCAACCGGTGTCAATTTAGAACAGGTATAACTTTCTTCAGCACAACACTGACATGCTGAGTGCACTGTACAGCCGGCCACATCCAAACTGAAATTAATTGTAGGCTTTATTTGCACGGCGACTGTACGGTAGATTTTGCCAAGAAATGGATCGTTTGGAATCATATTGCAAGTTTTAACAGTTTCATGACCAGGAACCAGCCTCAGGACTGCAAGACTTTTAAAAAAGGAATCAAAATTCAACAAAATTTAAGGTTTTTCCTGTTCTCGAGATCAGACATCTGGGAATGTTGTGGTGCACGGCGACGTGACAATGCTTTTTTTGACGATCTCAAACTTCAAGGGGGAAAACAAACAGTCAGTTATCATTGCAGGGGGAGAGAGAAAAACATTTTTGTTGTTGTCATTTTTCAACAAATACTGGACATAATTCAGTTTTCTTCAAATACGATGTGTATAAGATAATAGTTTCAAAAATATATAAGTACCATTAATTTTCGCTGACTGGCTGAGGCGACACAAGTAGGCCTATTCATAAAACTATCCATCCCATTGACTGTAATGATAAAGTTTCCCTTCTAACTTGGCAAAACCGCACTGAGCTCGTACACAGTTACGTCGACTCCGACCTCGAGAATGCCGCCTAATAACACTAATGAACCCATGGTTGCCATTTCATGTGTGGCCTATACATAAAATTAAAAATGTTTGCAGTCTTCATTGCAGTATTCATTTATCAGTGCCGTAAAAAGATGTTGCAACAAAAACAAAACTATTTGCAAAGGGGTGGTGGGCAGATTTTAGTTCCTCCTAACAAATCTGTAAATGGGTCTCATGAATAAAGTGGGGAAAATTAATGGGTCTCATGAATAAAGTGGGAAAAATTAATTCAAAACCTGACTGCACCCGTAATGCTCGTATCTTAACGTCATACGGAATCAGAATCATGCTCGCATTCCTTTTTTATTGTTTTTTTTTCTCAATATTTATTTTCTCCTTCAACTTCAGAAAACAAAAATAATCATGACAAAATAGGATACATATGTTATAAACATCATAAGAAATACAGATATCATTTATTCTCGTGGAGAACCTTCTAGGCAGTAAAAGGAAAAGGAAGTATTTCTTTATAAAAATTTTTAAAGAAAAGAAAGAAATGCTCGCATGCCTTGTTGGGTTTAAATGACACTAACCTCACGATATATGCAAACAAAACAAATTTCAAGATATTTGTAAGGGTGAAAAAAAAGTGTTTTAATTTAATTGAGAGGACAACAAATAATGATAATTACAAGAGGTCAAATTTTAGGATTACAGACCTAACTCTGCTATTGTTTATCATTACAAATTTCCACTCTGTATACCTTAATTACGAATTGTATACCTGGTTATCAGCCCAATAAAATCGTAAAACTCAGTTTTTGTATATCTTCTCATATTACCACCTTTCTTTCATATTTACCACTTGAGCAATTTTTTTGGGGATAAAAAAGAAGAAATTTCGGATATTTATAAAAAAGAAAGAAAAGTAACACTCATCAGAAACTTCGGCATGGCCGAAGGAGGAGAAAGAGAAGGAGAGGGGGCGCGTGTAGGCAGGGACGGATGTATTTACATAAAACGATCAGAAAAGGGACCCTATCTGAGCAACCGGCGAGGTCTATGAAAGGGGCCTCCACATCGGGGGAGGAGATCAGAAGAGGGGCCCCATCTTAGCAACCGCCAAGGTCTATGAAAGGGGCCCTCACATCATGGAAGGAATCAGAAAAAGGGCCCAACCGCCAAAGAGCCTTTGCCCCAGTGTTACGCCACCGCATAACATAATTGCATAACATAACTTAAAGGAAAATGCAAGACAACCCCATCAAATGACAATGATAATGATAAAGTAAATAATGATTCAAAATGTGACGGCGGCAGTGAGGAAGAAACATCACGCCTGGTGAGGAAGTTTGATTTCTCACCAAAACTAGATGTTTTTATCATAGTGTTGGGCGAGCCAACATTTCTAACTTTGAACTGTGGGCCGGGCCCCACAGGAGGAAATTTGTTTGTGGGGATCCCTATTTGTAGGGGCCCTGGGCACGTACCCATGTTTAAATACCGGCCCTGGGGATAGGGCTGGAGAAGGAAGCGGCCAGAAGGGCAAACTTTTCAGAAGTGGGTATTTGGCACCGCAGCTTTGAACTTAGGCATACAAACGGTTTAATTTAGACACATTCAGACATTAAATTGCTCTTTAATAAGAAACTGGAACAAATTAATTCATATATATATATATATATATATATATATATATATATATATATATATATATATATATATATATATATATATATATATATATATATATATATATATATATATATATATATATATATATATATATATATATATATATATATATATATATATATATATATATATATATATATATATATATATATATATATATATATATATATATATATATATATATATATATATATATATATATATATATATATATATATATATATATATATATATATATATATATATATATATATATATATACATATATATATATATATATATATATATATATATATATATATATATATATATATATATATATACATATATATATATATATATATATATATATATATATTATATATATATATATATATATATATATATATATATATATATTATATATATATATATATATATATATATATATATATATATATATATATATTATATATATATATATATATATATATATATATATATATACATATATATATATATATATATATATATATATATATATATATATATATATATATATATATATATATATATATACATATATATATATATACATATATATATATATATATATATATATATATATATATATATATATATATATATATATATATATATATATATATATATATATATATATATATATATATATATATATATATATATATATATATATATATATATATATATATATATATATATATATATATATATATATATATATATATATATATATATATATATATATATATATATATATATATATATATAATAGGAGGAGGGCACGTCAGTCTATGAAAATGTCCCCGAAAAGATTTTCCCTGCATCAGTGCATGGGCCACACTTGACAGATGCTTCACTAATGAAGTTTGAAGTTGCTCGCATGCATAGCAAAACTGTTACACATTACATGACATTATGAGCAGGGAAAACAACGGTAGGGAGATTTGAAAGCTTTAAGGGTGCTTGGCCCCAACGTTGTCACAAGCAGACAAGGAAAATTTTGAAATAGAGTACGCTTATATGCGCGTGAAGCTCATCGATTTTTCACAATTTTAGTCTCTATTTAGTTTCTGTTAGGGCGGTATTTATAATTTCCTCAATGAAAAGATCAAATATTTAATATTTGTAAGAGTAAAGTTTTCCTTTTTTTTTTTTTTTAAAGGGCTCTTGTTCTCTTTAAAAAAGGCACTTTTCTTCTCAGAAAAATGACACTTTTTAAACTTTTGGGAAAAGTGAGTGGCACGTATCGTGTGCCACCGGTTCCATGCCTATACAGAAAAACTATACCAAAGTCTCCCCCCTCCACCCCTCACCCCGCCACACACACACACACACACGCACACACATGCTAGTTTGCATATCTGTAATGAAAATTGATGTCGTATTTTCGCCTCTCGCCATTGCAAATACAAAAATAATAAAACTGTTTATTAACTCGGTGACCCACCATAAAAGTGCCCAGTCCCTTAAGTCAAACAGTACACATGACATGTGTATAAGGACTTCAGACCTGGAGTTCACTGAGCCCAATGCAGTGATCAATTTGCGTACCGTGATTTTTCCAGACATTTATTTTTAGTATTTTGCTTGATGTTTGTGCTACTTTCTTCAATCTGACAATAAAAATATCAATTATGGGGACTTAAAACTTAAAGATAACAAAACTTCAAAAAAGATCAGTTATAATAATACTGAAGTCTTTAATATTTAAAGAACACTCAAGGTTTTTGTTTTTGTTTTTGTTTGTATCTCTGTAAAAGGGGGCACCATTTAAACTTTACAAAGAAGGTGGAGGAGGGCACGTCAGTTTATGTCATGGCAATGGCCTGGTTCCAAAATGTAAGTTTTACCGTGCATGGCTTATTTCAAAGATGCCCCACTAACAAAATTTCGGGTGGCTCGCACATAGAAAAGCCCTATTTTAAAGAGTTTTCACAGAGGCGAAAGCTTTTTAAGTATGTAACAGTCATGTCGGGCGGTTGGGCCCCCAACTTTGTGTTTAGGGAAAATGTAATAATTTATTTTTGATTTGTAAATTCTCCATGTATTAAAACAATACTGTGATCTTATCAGGCATGTCAAGAGATACAAATGGAAAATCATAAAGTTGAAGCATGGAGATAGGGTTAAAAGAACACTGAGAGGAAAGCATTTAAGCTTGTCTACATTTGCGTTACATTTTACTTTTGATACCCATTGCCGATACGTAGACTGGTAGAGGCAAACCAAGAGAACATTCTCTGCTTGTCATTCATTGATCGGTCATTGGCTAATGTCTTACATCGCGCATGACATGACGTCGGTGCATATTTGGTAACAATTTCGGTCTAACTTCAAAAACCTGGAATTTGTTATTTTTAAGACCTTATTTGCAGCCCCCAAAATGATGTCAAGATATAGTTTTTACTTAGATTTTATTACAAAAATTGCAGTAATGCATTGCTATTTTACCATATCAGTTTCTTCGCCATAGATGGTGATTATGATATCCTCCTTTGATGTTGCATAATCCTCTCCATATACTCCAACCATGACCATAAACTGGTAGAATATCTACAATAGCGTGAGTTCAAAGACAAAAATCTACAAATATTTTGTACAAAATATTTCTCACCGTTTTGAAATTCTAGATACGCAAGCTACTGAAGCATAACTCTGAGAATATGAACAAACAAGAACGCATGTCAAGAAAAAACAATTTAAGATTGGTTTGGATTCCTCGCACAGACGATGAAATCTGTGAAGAAATTATTCGGGATAAGGTTCTTTTCAAGATTCCAAGGATCTTGGCGCAGTACAAATTGAGAGAGCACACCGTGATGGCTGGGAGGGGAACGGTCGACCCCCACACATTCTTACAAAGTTCTCATCTTACAAAGACACGATGAAGATTTGGCGGTCAGCCAGATCAACTCTGCATGGTGAGGATTTTTTGTAACAGATGATCTGATTGACTTGGCTGAGAAGAGAAAGTGGGCAAAGGAAGTGAAGGATCTTTATTCTATGCGGCACCAAGTCGCGCTTTTTAATGAGTGCGTGCAGAGACCGTAGCGGAAAGCCTTACAATTTTGGTGGCAGAAGATAAATCTTCGTCGATTGGCTTATCTGCTTATATTGCTAAGGTTTTAATATTCGGTGGGTTTCGTGTGATGACGTGGAGATTACTTTTTTGTACAGAATATGTTGGATTTTTTATATCTTTTTTATTATTTATAATCAGATGATTTGGAGCGGCAATATTACCTAACTGAATTGTAGTCGGCCATTGAACTCTGAGCTGTTTTGGCTTGAGAGCGAGCCATGAAGTTCTTTATTGTATGTTTTTCCTCTTTATTATTATTAATGTTTTTTAATATGGCATACATATATATATGTATTTTTTTGCATCTCCACATATCATCTTGCTTGTTGTAGCATTTACATTGACAACCAGTACTTTGCGCTGTTAACAAGTACTATTTTCCTGTATCTTTCAGTTTACAAAACCTTACTATTGTCAACGTTACCTTTCATATCATTGAGGTTAGGTTTCTTAAGCCTTATTGTTTTTACCAAATCGTCACCTTTTGCATCTGATATTCCTTTATCTTGCTGTTCATTCCAAAATTCGCCATGACAATTGAAGTGCCTTTTTTGGTAATCTGTTCCATTGTCCCCGTTTTACGAGATTGTGTGGCGTGGTCTATTCCATATGTTAATCACATGTTACCCATGATAGCACATAGCTGATTTCTTCTTCAAATGTTTGGGGTTTAAGAAACGCAAAGAGCGTCAAGCAATATTTTCCTGGCTTAATAAGAAACAGTACAGTTTCTTCTTTCTTCAGTAAACTCGTAGTGATCGGTTGTTAGAAATAGTTTGGAGTAATGAGTGGGGCGGAAAAATGTATTTTTCTAAGGGTAATACTGATTCCCGTGGTACTTGTATCCTTCGCAACTCCCATCTTGATTTTGATGTTGAAGACTGTTTCTAGTCGTTTGACTAGTATTACAACTATTAGTATGAATGACACGCGCTTTCTTTTATTAAAATATTTACGCACCGAATATTGATTTCCCTGGGTTTTTTAATGAAATTATATCTTTGCTTTCTGTGTTTTCTGGTGACAAATTCATTTGGGGTGGGAATTTCAATTTAGTTTTGAACTTGGAACAGTATAAAGAGGGGGTGCAATTATACGAATTTTAACGCGTGTAATGAGCTTTTTCGAGTTATGCATGACTTTGATTTAATTGATGTTTGGCGTAAAAGGAACCCCACTCGAGACAGTTTACAGGTTTTCAAGAGTAACTCGGCAAACTTTTTGCCGCTTAGACTTTTTCTTATTTATCAAAACCTCTTTCAGTCTGTCCGAACATGTGCTATTTCTTATGGTTTTAAGACTGATCATAGATTAGTTTCTTTATCTATAGCCTGTACAGATGAGCGAAGAGGTGAAGGATTCTGGAAATTAATACGTCTTTATAGAACAATATTTATATAACAATTGTCAAAAATATAATTACGTCAACCGTAGCCGCTTATTCTAACTTAGATTATGTCCAGCTTTGGGAATTCATTACATTTTTGATACGCTCGAAGCCTATAGCTTACTCTTCTAAAAAGGCTCATGAGCGTCGTATTAAGGAAAATGCTATAAACAAGAATATTAGTGTTGCAGAGTATAATATTTTTTGCAACATTTTAAATGATAATTTTGTAATTTTAAATGATAGTAAAAGGAGGCTAGAACATTTGTATGATTATAAATTACAGGGAACTATAATAAGGTATAAGGTGGGTTGAGTTTGGCGAAAAAAATTCTAAGTATTTTTTTTTTTACCTTGAAAGACGTAACAAAAGGAATAGTAGCATAACTGCATAAAGTGCCTATTTTGACGTTGATCAAAACCTGTTGTTTAGAATAATGTAATACTTTCACGTATTCGTCTCTCTTATGAGAAGCTAAATTTATTCTAATGATATTCATACTAATGCTAATAATTTTGTCCAGGGTATGAATCCCTCTTGTGCTCTTTTTTGATGAACAACAGGAGTTGTGCGAAGAAAATCTTAATTTAAGGGAGTGTTATGACTGTATAAAGACAACTACCAGGAATAAAACTCCATGGTTTGGATGGTTGCCCGCTGAATTTTATTTAGTTTTCTAAAAAGAGGTTGGTCATCTTGTGGTCAATTGGTTAGATTATGGTTTTAATTTGGGGTGTTCATCTGATGAACAAACTAGAGGGGTTATTTCACTTATTCTTAAAGCCGATACAGATAACCGTTATATTAGTGTTATATTAGTAACTGAAGACTATTAACGCCTCTTAATTCGGATTAGAAAATTGGTGCTAAGTCTATAGCTGAACGCATTAAGAAACATTTATTTAACATCATTCACATAGACCAAACGGGTTTAAGTAAAGGAAGGTACATTGGGAAAAATATTTGCCTTGTATTAAATATAAACAGTTCCAGGGTTTTTGTTGTTCATCGACTTTGAAAAGGCTTTTGATTGTTTAAGTTGGGAATTGATCTATTATGCGCTGAGCTTCTTTGATTTTGGTCGTGATCTTATTTATTAAATTAAAACATTCTATTGTAATGTTTCTAAATGGCCATTCAACCGGTGTTGTGCGTCAGTGCGTAGTACCTCCTTGCGTCAGCGCTGCAAGTCAAGTGGCCGTCAGTATTTATGAAGTACGCTTAATCTAGAAGAAATATGATTGTACGATAAGGACACTTTTGCAAGAAAGGATTGACGTATTTGGGTAATATAATTTGCTAGAACTGATTGCAATGCAGATCATGGAAGGTCCCACAAAGTTTTCTGTAGTTTTACGAAGGGTCCTGGTGGAAGAAAAAGTGGAACCAGCGTGTTTACCACGATTTCCATCCGTTCACAAATTCAGTGGCGTATAAAGCGGGGGCGGGGCGGGCATGGACCATTTTCTTTATTTCTAATTTTTCATTCGGGGTAACGATATTTACAATAACGAAACTAAAGGTCAAATTCCCCATCACATTTTTAGTTTCTCCAAAGTGTGCATATTAAGTCGGCACAATTACATGTACAAGGACAAATGGGGAATATTCTGGATATAAGTAAGTTTAACACTTTAAAAAGTTTGATCTTGAAAAATTAGAGAATGCCTATATTTCAGGAACGAAATAAGAGGATGTCCCATTTTTTGTGTATGTGTTTAACATAACTCGGATTGAAATAAATAACACATAATTTATCAAAGTTTATCGTTACCTTATATTCGTATATTGGGGAAGGGGATGGAAATATATTCTAATCAGAAATTGAAATTACTTTGATATTTTCAAGATAAAAACACAATTGATTTATAGTCTGACTTAAATCAAATTATAAACGAAACAGCAACAGACTGTTTGTAGTTGTAAGATAAATTGTTGCAGAATTTGTTACTGTTCCAACAAATTTGATCTAAGATTGTATCTCTGTTATCCAGGTAAATTCTTCAAATACTACATCAGCAACATGTTGCAACTAATATTCTATATAAGATTTGTGAGTGGATTTCGACTCATTCTCAAACTAGAATAATTTCATATAACTTTTAAAAGGGCATATGCTATAAAATTAAGTATTAATTAGGGAATATACAGTATTTAGTTAAGAGGGTTTTTTTTTTTTTTAGGGATCACGTACTAGCGATTTTTTTAAATTTGGGCCCCACAATATGAACCATGCGCGGTTTGATGGGGTGTTTTGGCTGTCCAAATAAACCCCTAAAATTCAAAACAACATCGGGACCATTTAAAATAGTTTTTTTTGTCAGTATAAGGCTACAACTTGAATTGAAAAAAAAAACGCCCACAGGCTTCTTGTGAGACAGTGAATGAAACCAAGAAAGCCTGAGGCACGATGCAACGGGGGTGGCCCCCTGCTCTTTATCTCACGGGGCATGGGGAAAAGAATTGTCCTCCATTTCACGAGGGCAAAGGCGGAAAATATCCTTTTTTGGATCTTATTTAAAGCCTTATTTTCGCCCTTGCTAATAAATTAACGGTTGTGATTCTCAAAAATTATTTTATTTTTTGAATATTGGCTGTTTTCAACATCAAAATTGTTATTTCTCTTCATTTGTGCTTATTCACTTTCAGGTGCATACATGCCCGAAGTTTTATCACCATGCTAGGACAACTGAGTGGCGGTATTAAAAGTGTCCTCTTCTTGAGTTTCGCCCTTGCCTTGCCTAGACGCACCACAATGAAACCCATGATATGGAACAATGTTGAATACGGGAAGCTTCTTTATTGCATCTTTAATTAGTTTTCGGTAGACCTCATAATAATGTTCAGTACAATTTTAGGCATAAAAATGAGGTAAATTTTATAGGTTTCAGTTAATTTTTGACGTCTCCGGTTGCCATGCATGAAAGCATCCTATCCATATTATAAGTTGATTGCCACCCCTAGTTGCTTAGGACGCATTTGGCGTCAAACAAATTAATACAATCTTGTAACTTATTTCATTAATCAGATGTCCTAAATACTTCTGATGTGCCATAATTACTAATATTATCTTCAATCATTACAGTCCATGGATGTGTGCACTTATTTTAGACGCACGATTTTTTTGTACAGCCGCGTTCAACTTTTACGCTTCGTTGGTGTTCGATTTTCTCTTTTTTTTTTGCTGGTTTTCAATGCCGAAGTTGGAAACTGCAAAGTAGCAGATATTGTTGGACCATTCGGACTAGGAGAAACAAATGACCGTGGAGAAAGACTAGTTGAATGGTGCATAGAATATGACTTCATAATTGCCAACACTTGCTTCGAAAACCACCCAAGAAGACGTTGGACATGGAAGAGCCCAGGAGACAGAGTCAGAAATCAGATTGATTTCATACTGATTCAAAAATGGTTTCGAAGTTCGATCAAAACAGCTAAGTCAATGCCCGGTGCTGATTGTGGCAGTGAATATATTCCTGTTAAATGTAAAATCTAAGTAAAACTTAGATACTTAAGAAACCTAAAAAGGGACGTATATTACAGATCAACCTGTTAAAAACTAAATAAACAGAGTAGTAAAGAAAAAATGCAATGAAGCCAAAGAAACCTGGATCAATCAACAGTGCAAAGAAATTGAGAATACACGTAACATAAACAGTAAATACATGCATGAACAAGTCAGAGAACTAACAGGAAAACGTAACTGTACACATACAGCTTGCATTAGATCAAAAGGTGGTACCATCCTCATGGACAAAGGTGACATCCTACACCGATGGTCAGAATACATCGAAAAACTCTTTGATGATAGCAGAGGAGAAAAATCTACCATTAAAAAGAAATGGAGGGCCCACCAATACTAAAGGAGGAAGTGCAAAGAACCATTAGTAACATCAAACTTGGCAAAGCATCAGGACCTGACAAAATGTTAATTGAAGTTTTTGTGGCTCTTGATGATGTAGGCATTGAAACTATAACTAGGCTTTTAAATATGATACAGGAGAGATACCACCAGAAATGAGCAAAGCGATCTTCATAACCTTACCTAATAAACCAGGTGCAACAGAATGCAAACTACACAGAACCATTAGCTTGATTATCCATATCACCAAGGTCTTGCTTCGTGTTCTAATGTCCAGGATTAGAAATAGTATTCGGCCAGAAATTTCAGATACACAATTTGGTTTTGTTGTAGACAAAGGCACTAGGAATGCAATATTTACACTATCAATGATCATGAAAAGGTGCATAGAAGTACAGAAAGATTTATACTCATGTTTTATTGATTACTCCAAAGCCTTTGACAAAGTCAAACATGAAGATCTCTTTGAAATACTCAGTAATTTGAACATTGACGGAAAAGACCTAAGAGTTATAAGAAACCGGAACCAGGAAGCAGCAACAAAACTTGAGGGAGATTACAGTGAATTTAAGGTAATCCGAAGAGGAGTCAGGCAGGGGTGTGTTTTGTTACCAGATCTTTTCAACATTTACAGTGAAACAATACTTCGTAACATCGACAGTCTTGAGGGGCCGAAAGTTGGAGGCTATAATATGAATAACGCTATGCAGATGACACGGTACTTAAAGCAGAGTCAGAAGAAAAACTGCAGTCTCTTCTGGATAAAGTTGTAGAGGAAAGTGAAAAGAGAGGCTGTCTCTAAATGTAAAGTAAACAGAATGTATGGTGGTTTAAAAAAAAAGATGCCATAAACCTATTATGTAGTATACAAAGCCAAAAAGAAATAATTAAACAAGTACAACAGCTTAAGTACCTGGGCTACACACTAATATCAGATAGTCGGTGCATTAATGAAGTTAAAAAACGCATTGCAATTGCCTAAGACATGTTTACAAAAATGAATCCAATTCTGAAGAATAGAAATATTAAAATGGACACGAAAGTCTGTGTCCTGAAGGCATATGTATGATCTACTCTTCTCTATGGCTGTGCATGCTGGGCAATTACCAGTGACATCAAGAAAATATTAGAAGCTACGGAAATGTGGTTCATTGGGAGAATGTTGAAAATATCTTGGACAGAAAGGAAAACAAATGATGATGTCCTGATAGCTTCAGGCATGGACAGGTCCCTACTCAATGCCATCAATAGGAGACAGATGGAATTTTTCGGGCATGTTTATCGGCAGAGTGGGTTGGAACAGCTTGCAGTATGTGGGAAAATTGAGAGCAAAAGAAACAGAGGAAGGCAGCGAGTTAAATATGTCCAAAGCTTAAACAGCTGGGCAACCAACAACAGCCTAAGTAACAATAAGTTTATGCATTTAGCTCTAAACAGAAGTGACTGGAGGGCCATGATCGCCACTGTCTGTTCCAGACCCGGCACCTAGAGAGAGAGAGAGAGGTGTTTGATAAAATATAAAATAATTAGGTACATTCACTTCGGCACATCTGGTTGAAGATAGCAACCAAGGTAGGTGAACATTTCTTCTTTTTACGGGTTTTAGTTCATAATTAGAGATGAACAGTTTCAAGGAAAAAAGCATGGGTACAACCTTATCTAAAATAACATATTAGCTGCAAAGCTAAATGAACCAGTAACATTAAATTTCAGACACCAGTTTAAAAGGCTGAGACACGAGCATGACAAAATAGATACCATTAAGTAAACTCTAAAAACATTCACAACGTTGTAGAACATTTGAACAAGTCAATACAGAGAGGTCCTACTCAAATAATAATAATAATAATAATAATAATGATAATAATAATAATAATAATAATAATAATAATAATAATAATAATAATAATAATAATAATAATAATAATAATAATAATAATAACAATAATAATAATAATAATAATAATAATAATAATAATAATAATAATAATAATAATAATAATAATAATAATAATAATAATAATAATAATAATAATAACTTATATTTATAAGGCGCTAATTATGATCAGTTAGTTGTGCAAAGGCGCCATACATATAAATATAAAGAAACAACTTAAAAACTGTTTAGAATAAATGTGGGTTTGCAGCTTAAAAATAAACACCGACCCAACGGGTATACGTTTTAAGTTATTCGGGAGAGAATTCCATGATTTGGGATCAGCGAATAAATAAGCAAGGAAAGACATTTTGTTTTTATAAACAAGAAGGGTAAGTTTGATTGACAGGTGGTACATTTGTAATCCTTTGATAAGAGCATAAGTTCAGATAGGTAAATTGTGATAATTAATAAATGCAATATTGAACTAAAGTTAAGACCTTCAGATATATTTGTGCTCGTAGCATGCGCTCTTGTAAAATGAGGTAGAAAATTAAATTGAATTTAGTGTGGGATAAGGTAAGTTAAAGGATAAGGGTATATAGTATGTCATTGTTGATCAATTCCAATAATTCCTCATGTAATCAATATTACTGATTTCGTTTAAGCAAAGAAATAATAATAATATCCTTAAAATAAAAAATAAAAACATTTAAATAAAGTGAGAATGACGAGTGGCAAAATATTCTTACCAAATTCACTGAATCTTCGAACGGTTTGAATGCGTGAGTATAATTGAAATCATAGAATTGCATCATGCCGACTTCGCTATCTGGAAATGTTCACTAAACACAATTTTCTAAACTAAAATAAGGTTAATACGTTAATTGTTATTAGCGTCTTTTGGGGCGTTTTGTTTTAATTTATTAAATAACAACTTGAGTATAACAGCATTTTACATAAAGCCAAACACGTATGAAGATCTAATAACGTAGAGTCGATTTAATCTCTCTCATTGATTTAAAGCCTCTTTCAAAAGATTTATACCGACTTTTTGCTTTCATAAACCAGTCGTTTTAAAACATAAACTCACATACTTTGCTCAAAACAAGTAATCCTATTATAGAAAGGCTTAAGTATGATTTTAAAGAATAGTAAACCATTTGTGCTTTGGCAGTTTGGCGATTGATTTTGTCCCAAGAAATTTTGTTCATCAATTGTGAATGGATTTCTCCCTCTACATCACAAATCATAGCCATGTATACTTGGGTGCGAAAGTAAAACAAACCATCGTTTGGCAAATTCACTTATATCTTATCAAGCTCTGGTAGATGGAAATTTATCCTTACACAAGGTTCTGCAGTATGTCAGATACTTCTAGCAATTAAATCGTTAAATGTTGCTACTTTGTTTATGTAATAATGACGATTTCCCGTTTTTGCCACTGTGTTTAATGTTATTAATTGTATGCACATTTTGATTGCATTGTCTTGGGGCGACGGTGTAGCCTAGTCCTAGAAGTGTATGAATACCGCTGTCTATTTTCAATTCCTAACAAAAAGTATATTAGGTGTGCATTATATACTTTCCATTGTGTGCTCATTGAATGGTGACGTTTTGTTGGTTCAAGTAAGAAGTTTTCCTTTCCTTATCATCTTTAATTGTACATACGTTTCATGTCGGTTAACGTAGCATGTGTAAAATTTATTTTGCCACTTGGTCTAAATTCGATTAATTCTTCTACGCACTATTAAGCATCTTGATTGCATTGTCTTGATGTTTAGATGCAGCCAACTTCGCAGAGATGCACAAATACCATGCATATCCCATAGCTCTGCTAAATCGCCATTGCTGCCTGCAAATATATTACTTCAGATAATTCCAATAGTTTGATCATAAAATATGTATTGGTTCATGTCTGAAGTTTCCTCTTCATTATCTCTTTTATTGCACATAAAACTCACCGAGCTTCACGTCGCATAAATAAAAGTTGGATTAAGTTTTAACATAAAATCTTGCACGTACTGTATTGGACATTTTGATTGCATTGCCTTGATGTGTACTTTGAAGGGATACACAATAAGCACATTCAGTTGTGATAGACACGTCTACCTAAATTGCTTATTTGTCACAGAAACTTCACTTAGATTAACATCGCATGCGTCAAAAATGGATGAAAGTTTTTGTCACTGTTTTTAATCCGATTAATTATTCATACACATTATTGAACATCTTGATGGCATTGTCCTGGCGCGATGTAGTTTACTTTGTAGAGATGTACAATTAGAACATTAGGTTATAAATGTTATGCCGTTGCCTTTAAAACGTAAGAATAACAATTTCGACGTAATTCAGCCACTTGGCTGGATTGTGACAGTGCATCTGCTTTTCATGGAAATATATGATGTGATTTGTACTACACTTATTTAAGTAAAAGCTCTAAACATATATAAATACATGCTACCAATACATCAAGTAAAAATGAAAACAAGCTACAAATTAGGAAAAACAATGCAAAATAATTAAAAAACATTCTAAGTGTTCCAATTGAGTTGATCGTGGTTGACATAGAA
Organism: Chiridota heheva; assembly: GCA_020152595.1. Classification (NCBI taxonomy): domain Eukaryota; kingdom Metazoa; phylum Echinodermata; class Holothuroidea; order Apodida; family Chiridotidae; genus Chiridota; species Chiridota heheva. The sequence goes on along the minus strand of JAIGNY010003930.1, from coordinate 656,091 downwards.
AGATTGATCTGATATTTGGCAGAAGTTCAGGAAAACTTTCCTGAATAATTGGATGTGTATTAAATTCCATTTTTTGTGTATCAGTTTTTGTGTCTGGCATATTAAACTCAAAATCGATTACCACCACAAAAACTGACAATACACAAATGTAAGAGTCTTGTTTAAAGTGTTTTGCATTTGCTTTTTTTCATGTAATTCCATATTTCCGGTATCGGTGGAATTCATAAAAGGTTTATTTTATTCTTTTATCCAAAGCAAACTGCAATTTATCTATTTATACCTTTTACTCAATCTATTTCTATGGCAGAATCATCTGGCGGCGCCTACTTAGACTGACAAGGGCAGACAGGATCTCCAATAAACAACTTTCACAATTAATCGGAGATAGTGGCTTTTTTCAGCCTTTATCCTAGAACAGCAAATTTGTCGGCATGGACACTGTACCGGCGAAGGCATTGCCCCTGATGTGTGGGCTCCCCTCAGGTACCAAAGGATGGATTGACAAAATTACTACAGGTAATATCATTCAAGTGTTTTATAGTCTACAGTACCTTATTATATTCTATACAAGTGTTTCACTTGTGGCCAGTAGAAGTAACATATACTGTATGTTAACTGACTAAGTTGAAATACCATCTGAAAGAACTTTGGTAAAGATATGATTAGTATCTCTAGGATGAGACATTATGCAGTTATTTTTCGTTTTGAAATTGAAGCTTATTATTCAACATGTAATGGTCACACACGACCACTCCAAGGATGACTTTAGTATGCAGATATTTAATTGATTTATATTTTTTTGTTCTTTGCAATGTAGGAAACTATGTAAATTTAATGAAGTGACCATCAATTACATGACCAGAATCAAATATAATGAACTCGTTTTGAATTGCACTTGAAAACTTTGAAAGAATTTTCTATCATTTACAACAATAATTGATGTTCATTATGAAGTATGGGCACTGCGAAATTAAATATGACCACTTGTTCCTTTGCTCTATTTGTAACATAATTGTAATTTTGACAAATGTGATGTTGTTTTCAGTATCATTTTGTAAATAATCTTATGTACCATGACTTGTTGCACATTCTATGACAAAAACATAAAAAAGTAAGAAATCTAACTGCTTAAATTTAAGGTTTATAGACTTGCATAGAGTATAACATATAATAAAACATCTAAACATTTTGAGGACAAGAAAAACTGTCAGATTCCAACTTATGGTCGTTGAAAAAGAATAATTTTCAAAATTGTGTATCAAAAAAATAATGAATACAGTAAGAATATTCCTTCTGGAATGTGGTTACAGGAATGAAAGAGGCTAAAAATTATGGGTGAGATATTTTTTAAACAAGTATTTAGTTTAGAAAAAAAACCCAGTCATAATCATAAATCTTACTGCCTAGCCATACAGTACATAACACCTGAAAACTAAAGCTGTAAAAATCTATTGTGGTGTACACATTCTATTATCAAGTTGCAATTCAATAGACCTGTAAGTGCATGGAGATTTTAAAAGATCTAAGGAAACAAAGTTTTGATATGTGCATATAATATTCTAAGATAAATCGCCATTTGGGGGAAGCTCTACATAGGTGATAACACATTAGACAACCCAGGTGGACATGAAAGTAGCAAAACAAAATAAATAGAAGCTGACTTATGCATTTTACATTTACTTTAAATATCAGTGCAGGTCAATATGCAAATTTTCATACAAATTTGTGTTGGTATATACACGGCAACCTTATTCTTTTGTAAACAATGTCTTTTGTAAACATTGATAACAAAAAAAATACATGGGTTGTCTTGCAGTGAATCATATGTTAAAGGTTTGGAGTTTTTACCATGAGTTGTGGTGCAGTGAATTATATGTTAATGGTTTGGGATCTTTACCATGAATGAGTTGTGGTGCAGTGAATTTTAAGTTAAGGGTTTGAAGTATTTACCATATCCTCAACTAGTTGTAAGTTTAAAAATAGTCTTTCACATTTCAATGACTGTGATTTGGGAAAAATCAAAATTTGTCAGCCCAATCACACATCACAAATTTAGCAACTAATTAAAATTCGATCAAACCTTGATCACTAGTAACTATTGTGCAGTGCTATATTTAAAAAAAAATATTCAAGCTTTTGACTACTTTCAAATAATAGAAAAATAGTTACATGTACATATAACTTTAATCAAGGAGGACACCATCCCCAACATCAAACCCTTTGTAGTATTCATCGGGAGATGGATACCTTTGCCCAAACTTCCAAACACAACAAAATGGTATAACCTTATGTCTCCACTGGCCAAGTCATCCATGCTGCCAGTACATGTACTGACGGTAGCTGTAATATATATAATTTGCATTGTGTCTGTTTTGCTCATCAGCAAGCAAGTCCTCATTGGCTCTCATTGCCACTTCAAGAACAAGACCGTTCAAACATACAACTGAAAAAACTTTCATCGTTAAATCTTGAATCCTCCAGCACTTTTGCTCCACTAGGGTGGGCATTTGCTTGCAGTTACTACATATGCACCACTTTGGTAGCTGGGCAGGTCCTTGTTGTGGCTGTGCAGGACCTTGTTGTGGCTGTGCTAGATCATTTGGTATGACCCCTTCTTCTGCATCTTGCAAGACGAAATCCCGGTATGCCCCAGGATGCCTTTTTATAAGACAGATGGCAACCTCCTCCAGTCGCTTTCTTGTTAGATCACGAACAAAGTTCTGCCAGAGAGAAATTTTAAACAATAATGTTAAATTGAAAAGTTGCAACTCAAATACATAGCAGTTTTACAAAAGTGATGCAGCAGTCAGTTTTATTGGGTCAGCCTGTTGTAAAAATAGCAGCGCAGAAAGCGACATAATTTTTAAACCAAAAAGGCTATAACTTTTTTGTTGATATTCATACAATTTCAGGGTGCACGCGGTTTGAACCCATCCCAAAAGAAAGTATACCCGTATTTCAAATTTTAAATGCAATCTTGCAATTTTTATTAATCAGACCAATTTAATTGGACCGATAGAGATTTTACATTCACCAAAAAAATTATAAATCTTTGTACAAACTAGATCTTTAAATAAGGTCGAAAGAACATGCATTTTCCGAATCAACACGTTGAAAATTTTTGTGATGTACGCACAAAAATTTTTTTTTAATGAAAAGATTAAAAACCTCTAAGTTATATTCAAATGCTTACATTCAAATAACGTTGATGAAGGGTGGCTCTTTGTGATTTCACAAAATTTTATGTTGTCTTGGTTTATAGCATATTTTCTTCCAACTTTATGCTCAAGTTGTTGCAACCTGTGCACAGATCTTTATGAGGTTGAATGGGGTGTGGGTTTGATATGATTTTAGATGGTTAGCAGAAGAATAGTATTATGGAGACATAATGAACATGGCGTGGAAAACAATAGGGAGTGGTTATCTAATCTAGGGCATGCATAATATGTGAGAAAATGTAATTGTTTTAGTTTTGTAACATGTGCAAACTTGTGGTGAGCATGCTGACTTCTCTATGTCTACTGTCACATTCAAATACCTCAATGGCATTATCAGTGTTGTCTTCCATGTCTTCGACTTGCCCTTCTGTAGCCATCTCTTCTGCTTCGTCATTGGATAAGCTATACACAAGTATAAAAGAATATTCTTTTCATTTAATGAAAAAATGATTACTATCAGCCTCTCAAAATTTAAAGCAAGATGAATGCAAAAAATTGGGTGACATAATACTAAATGCAGAAGTGATAATAAACAAAGTTAAAACATTACAGAAAACTTATGTCCACGGGAAAGAAACTTGTGTAATGAATTATCCATGTACTGCCACGTGGCCATTCACAGTCACGGTAAAAATAGTTTACACCATAAAGAAAAATAATAAGGGGGAAAAATGAAAACGAACGCAATATTTGCAAATTGGTTATACACCTTCAACAAAATATGGCAACACTAGAGAGGAAATCGAACCTACTCTATCAGCATATAAACTAAGTTCTCATTAAGCTACCAAGCGATGTGCCTTCGTTGGTAGTATGCAACCACATAAAGAAAGAAGACGGAGATGAAGAGAAGCAATTGTTGATAAACACAAGAAATAATGTGAAACTTGCACTCAGATTTTAGCAGGTGGTCTAGGCCTATTCTGTGTTTTGTGCTAAAATTAAAACACAACTTTCTCAGTTTATGATAGTTAATTATGAATATGAAAAGTCCGTAACCAATCATACAGCTCTAAAAATCTAAAGTGATTGTACTTTTTTGGTTGCTGCCGTTTTTAAATTGTATAAGTTAAATTTGTAACCGTGTAGGGGCCTAGACCTATAACAACTTGTGACACAGCATCTAGGCCTAGGCCCTATGTCCTAATTGTAGCATTAGTGCATTTCAAGCTTACCGAAAGTACTGGCCTGTTTGCACAAGGCCGACGTTTACTTCCACACGTGCAACGAACGGAGCAGAACCTTTATTCCATCATGAATGGGCATTCTTCCCGACATCTTTTTCGTCGACAAGTTCCTTTGCATTTACAAGCAGCTGGTTCGTACTGAGCAGAATTGTCAAATTATCCGAAAGAAATATTTATTGCATTGTAAAGTTTACGTTCGGTACGATATCTACTAGTTATGCACCACAGCACTCGTTTACTGTACATACCCCATATAGAAAAACGAATGTACTCAATGAGTGAGCATGTACCACAGACACTAACGACTAAGCCGCGCGAGACATGACCGATATCGATGAAAAACGTGAGTTATATCGCAAAAACGAGCGCCCTCATATTTCGGTATAGTGCTCCTTTAAGAAAATGGAGTGGATTAAAACTGCCAGATCAGACCGCTGCGGCGTGAAGTAGTGTTAGACTTAATCCACAACCTAACACAACTCACCCCATCCACTGATGGTCTCAAGAAGTGCGTCAACTGGTCAAAGAACCACTATAGGCGTATGGCGATGAATTATGATATATCTTGCACATGCTATATCACAGTTGATTGAGTTGCAGATTGATTGGCAACAACCTTGTGACACACCTATCACCACCTTGAAATAGTAACTACATGTCTTTTAATCAGTGTAATTGGCGAACGTTTACGATATTAACCCTTGATAGTAAATTTTAATGCGTAGGGGCAAAGTAATGAAAGCTCATGCACGAAGACAACCTTTTTTCCGGATAACATCAGAGCATTGGATTCCTGAAACACAGACTGGATTGTGTTGTAGTAGCAAATTATGCGGTACTGGGTGCAGAACATCAAGAGGCTGGGAAGGGTGGAAATCGAAAAAGGGGATATTACTCCCTCAGAAAGTTTATGCAATCTGAAAATTTTATAACAGACTACATTTTTTATTAAACTTTAGTAAACTAGTTGAAAGGATTAACTTCTGGACAGCCAGAAAAAGGGAACAAATTATAGAAGCGTGAGGAAATAATACCTCCTCGAGATCTTCTATTAATCTCTTTATGGAAACTAAACAAAAACATTCACTTGTTTTACTACCGAGGGGTAAAAAGTGAATTGTCATGTCTGTCCATGGTCAGCATTTCTGTTTGTTCGTCTGTCTGTAATGAAAATTTGATTGATGTTACATTCATGAGATTCATGATTTTGGATGAGTTTTAGATTGGATGGAACTTGAAGCAAATCTCAAAGTAATGGTTCGAACAAAGAAGTGTCATAAATGTTTTTCCCTTTTCGCGAGAAAGTGTTCCTGCTATTATTCCATAAAAATAAAAATATAGAAGAAAAACTGATATAAACATTTCATGGATGGAGTAGGTCATTTAATTTACTTCCATATTTTCTTTACTGATAAATCAAGCAGACATACGCACATTTCAATTTTTGCGCCATACCTTTTTTGCACATTGAACACTATTGAACAATAAAATGTGAAGTGAACTTGAATTCGTTATACTATTAAACGTTAAGTTAAATCCATACTCGAGCCTTGAAGGCCCATCAAGCCGGTACGTATCCCCTGTTTCCTTTTCGTCAGCGGATTGGAGTAGATGACTAATTATAGGACGCCAGCTCATCGTAGGCTAACTCTCCAGCAGTGCTGGGACTCATTTGCAGCTGAGTGAACAAAAAACGTTTTATTTCAGCCCAAGTCTATATCTGTTCTGAGATCTCTTATACAAACTTGATGTGTGTGAATAATTGTTTTTATAACGAGAACTGGTCAGTGTTTAATAGACATTGTGAAAGATCAGTATATAAGTGCCTCTTGATGTTGTCTCATTTTGCTTTTAATGTCTCGCTTGCATCTGAAAACGTTAGAAACGCCTGAAGGTTTCGAAACTGAAATATGTAACTTTCCAAGCAACAAAAAGGTTATTAAAATGTTGCGCAAGGATTTAAACAGAAATATATTTCCTAAAAGTCAGTTGTTAAAGATTTAAATTGCCTAAATATTTGTTTAATTATAAATGCAATAAAAAAGTAACGATATCGAATTAAAATTCACACAGCTCCGAATGTGAAAGGTAAGACGCATGTTTGCAGCAATGTCTGGCATTTTATCGTTAATACGAGAGCAGGTTATGCAAAGGCAAATGATATACGTTTAATATGATCAAAATGTTGCACTGCAGTCTGTCATCGTAAAGTATTTGCATCGAATATGAAAAAAACTAACTGAAGTCTTCCCCTTTCGTCCTTTTTCCCTTGTGCGTTAATTTCTGTTCACCATGCATAACAAATCAACTCACTCTGCGTCTCGGGTGAGAAGGAAATTCGTTAAAGTTTAATGGAGCTGGATGAACTGAAGCGATAAGCTAATTTCAAGACGGAACATTTCTTCGCTCGCTATCTATTGCAGATATAGATGTTATAAAGCACAGTTGAGGAATATAAGAGTTGGCTGAAAGGTAGGTGCGGATTTTGTTACATATCTTATATAAGACTTTTTCATCATTTTCATGATATTTCTACACGAGGCGATCATTTGACTCTATTTTCATTTTCATCACAGATGAGATTTAAACTTAATTGATCGAAAAGGAAAACCGATTCTCAAAGTAACAAAAAAGGTGCGGTACTTTTTATTCATTGATTTGTAATTGTGTATAATTTCGTACAAACAATTAGCCGCGCAGTTTTGATTATTTACAAAATATGGGAAAAAGCAACGAATTATTTCTTTAAAGAATTGGAAACTATCTCAGTAACTTTTTTTTCCGTTAATGCTTTTCAATTTCTTCGTAATCCTACCATCATCATGTATTGATACATTTTTGTAACATTGATCAGCAATACCTTGGGCATCAAATGAGGTTTTTGCAGAATTCAAAGAATGCTTTTTGCGAAAAGAACCCTGCAAAACATATTTTTGGAGTAATCATAGCTAGGCCTATTTGAAATATGAACACCATGAAACACAAGGAAGATTTTCTATGATTTTGCGCTTACCAAGAATTCAGGAAACTATTCATGCTAAATTAGTAACAAATTTCTTTTTATGTCTTACTCGATTTACTACAATTTTGTTCTAAAATATTCTACTTTAGCATTTTAGTTTTAGCTTAGTTAGTGGTATACATAAGTAATTTAGCTGTTTATTTACTTTTATAATCAAAAAATTATATATAACCCTTCTATTATGTACATGTCGGGGTGTAATGCGTAGTGTCATTTCCTTCTTAACCGGTATGTAAAATAAGTCTTCCATAGTAGTAATCGCTATAGCCTTAGAAAACTTTAAATCCATTAAATCATCATAGATATTTTGACATTATATCTTTGTGAAAAGAGAAGCTTAAAGCCTTTTTATTTGAATTAATTCTTTTGCAATTTATTTTCAGTGATATTTGCCCTTAAAAAGTTGTGTTTGTAACATCAATTTGGGAAAGATCAAATTTGAAAACACTAAACGGATTAAAAACAAACAGATTTATATAACAAAACGTGATAAATGACAAATTAATCAACACACGTAGAATTGTTGGCCCATCTATCATTGATGTCTGTTAATGTTATAATATATGTAGACGTCATTATGTAAATTTTAAGTAAAATGAATAGCTTGGCCAATGGATATCTTTTGAACGTCTTTCCATCGTTGAAGCAACACTTTGATTGGGTGTCTAATTGTATTTATGAAACGTTTTTCATATAGTCATGGTGTCAATTGCTCATACAGTCATAATGTTGCTATGCTTAAGATTGTTCACGAACAGACCAATTTAACATGATATTTCTCTTGAAAAAATGACAAATTGTGCTTTAAAAAATTCCACAATCTATGGTAAGCAAAATTTTTATACAGTAAAAACATGAAATTAAAAAACTAATACATAAAGTGGATCTTGCGTTTCGAGACAAAGTTTTCAGTGACGCATTCGCAAATAGACGGACTACTGTCCACCCATCTGTTCTATGTCTTTCAGTCTTATATGAATCAACATCAGTAGGAATTTTAGATTTTGTCAGACCTGTATGATAAAAGATAAATAAATAATTACAAGTATCATTTTTACTTCATGCTGAATGCGGAACATGATGACACACTGTTGGTCCCATCTGCACGAAGACGGATCGATGAATAATAGAATATAACACTTGATATCCCAAGTGGCGAGAAAGTGCAAAAATAGAAAAAGATGTAACGCATGGTCTTGAATAGTTAATTGCGCTAGGTGTAAAGTATGCGTGCAGCATGAATTGTTTTTGTAGGTAGGTCAGTGTATTTATTTCAGAAGGACAGAAAGTCTATAAAACTATAATGAGCTGCTCATTCAGCTTTGTATATTACACTTTGGTTTCTCTTAATTTTCATGGAAAGTATTCCTTATTCATTAAAAAATAATTAAAGGACTAATTCTAAAATCATAATTGTTATTCTGAGACTGGGCGCAGATCCAACACTTCTAGAATAATGCAAAAGTTAGGCCTATCAATTTAAGTGTGTGTTATTGTTTCAACATTTGTAATTCTTTTTAAAGCACTCACTTGCAATTTTGATAGTAATACAAGAAAACATACAATTGCCCCGCTTTTCAGGTAAAATATCCATGAAAAATTCCCACGTTTATTCATTTTAATTCTATTTTTTATATTTCTTTATGAATGTTTCTTATTATTTTTGAGTGCAAAAACAATTATGTGCGAAAATATATTGCTTTATTGAGTTTATCAAAGAGAGCTGATTTATAACAAGCATATCAGTGTTTTTAAGTGTCTTATGTTAATGTTGTTTTTAATCAAATAGTCTTATTATTATGTACACGAAAACCTATAGTCTTATGACGCTAAAACAGATGATAAAATATTAGGAATACACTCACAACGCTCACTTCCTATGCACACTTTGCAACGAATTTTAATTTAAAAAATTCTAGTTTTAAATGTAGCCATTGAATATCTTAAGAACGTCTATCAAGCTACAGTTATTCAAAATCGATTTGTGTTTTGAATAGTTGTTTTCAGAGTACGCTGTTTCCCATCTAAGTTATTGACGTAAGCTTGAAACAACTTTTTTATGTTTATAACTGTACTTCAGCGAAATTATGTGAGTATGTGAATGATAACTTGAAATAAATTACCTTTGTTTCTATTATTTTGTATTATCAGCCTCAAATGAGCAAAATTACATTAAACATTGTAGATAAAGTCAAATATGAATGTTTCAAAAGTAAAACTTTTAAGATGTAGTATCAATAACATAGTTCGGATAAGTCATTGGCAAATTGATTTATCTTATCTAACATAAATAACTCATCAGAAGAGGTCATATGGTAATTTACCAACGATGAAGAAACTCAGTCAATGGTGCGTTAACATAAACGACAGCAATTGTTACTGATTGATAACATACGTTATACTCACGGAATTAATATAATCATAATATCAGACGAGATCATTCTGAGTTTTCAATCTAATTTTGTGTCACTTTATGATCAATAATGTGTCTTTAATGAAGCACCAAAAATTGATCAAGCATGAATTACTTGAGAAGTGTAATTCAAAATTGAGCCGGCTGTAGGCTAACTGAGCATGTGCTTGTAGTAACTGTTAATGTCGTTGTTTCCGACTACATTATAAAGATCAAAAATATCGGTGAAGTGTTTACTAAAATGCAAATAAACGCATGTTGACGACTCTCACATATGTTGTTTTTGACAGCAAGACACATCTGGGGATAGCGTTTTTCTATTAATCAATTTATTTACTTCAGAGAATAGACACACCATGTGTTGCAAGCAAGTTGTTCGTTATTTGACAAGGTTTTTACATATTTGAAAACCTACATAGACAGATAGATGGGAGAGAGAAACATAAAAAAGCGCTTAATATCCATACTTATTTTGTATTTGTATGTGTGTTATATGTGGAATTTATGTGTTTGCTTTAAATATGTCTTTTGGAAGTATTTTGTAAATATTGAAAAACAGACTAGAACTGTCCAATCTAAGGATTTTTCAGATATAAAGTTGTCTGTTTCTAATAATGGTACAGCTATAAGACAGTATAGATCAAACTGGACCAGGAAATTTGTCATATCCCATAGATTAATTTCAAGGGGTTCTATTAAAGGGGTATTCCCTTGGTCAAACTTGTGCATCTCACATGGTGCAAAAATCTTAAAGAAAATTGCAGAAAACATGCAAAACCATGTATTGTATTCCTGCAAGACGTTTTTCAAGTTTGAAGCCCTTAAACAATTCTGTACAAAAGGCTGCTAATAGGTTTAATGTGACATCGTAATATCACATTTCCCGACTTGTATGAGTATCTTATCCAAAATTATTGTATACAAGATGCTATAGTAATTGTTTAGAAAATGAAAATTATAATTCATGTGATAACATGGCGCTATTTGATAAGACTTACTTGGTCTACTTAGTTTTAAGCACACTTTTTATATATGGAAACAATTTGAATGTAGTTTTTCATCATTATGATTCTTTCATTGTCTTACATCTGAAATGTATATCCTTGTCCACATGAATATTCCTTAGAAGAAAGTCAAGTACTGTAACTCAAAATTATCGTGAGTTGGTCAACATTGATTCATCAAGACCTTCAAACACTTTAAACTGCTTTCTCAATCGCCGCCATGTTCTGCCTGGTCAACCTGTCAACATCTCTGTTAAGCATGCTTTGGATGCTATCACTTACATTTAATTCTAGTATACTTCAATTAATATTAACGTTGTTTACAATCAAAGTTAATTTGTATTATAATCATCCTTGTGCTAGTATTTAAAAGTATTTTAACACGTAGAACTTGCGGTGGCGTGATTCTCTAGTCAGGGTGTAATGTAAGGATAATAACAAAGCTTGGAGGAAATATTAGTCTGTATTAAAATCCAGAAGATGCAAGTAGTTAAAAATTATTTAAATATCGGTTTTAAACTTAACATTTTGCAACGTTTTGAAAATTTATGCACAAACTTTTAAAAAACCATTGAAGTTTTTAATGTTCTCAAAGAAATCAGTGTTTAATCCTTTCAAAAATTTGTCTTCCGTTAAGTTGTGTATATCACCCGATTATTCAAATATGGATAAAACAATCTGAACGTCACCCCCGAGGCTGATTTCTAACTTGAGGACATTACACTAAGATCTTCGAGGGAGTAATTTTTTTAATTAAAATTTAACTAGATCTTGGAATCGGCAATCTTAACGAAATAACACTAAAATCTTGGAGTTTAAAAACTTGACAAAATGTGCGCTACAATCTTGGAAGAGAGTTGTATACATTGAGGAATCATTTTAAAACTATAAACTTCGTTATAAAAATTGAATTGCGTATCTATATTTTAATGCTCTGCCTGAAAGGTCAACGCAAATGAAGAGACAGCGTTAATCATTAATTTTTTTAAACCAATGAAAATTCGGTTAAGCAATTGGAATTCAAAGTTTACGATATGTGATCCTTCGACAGAATATGTTCTTATGAACAACCACAATTTAATTTTAACTTTGAATGAGAAGGGCAGAGGATGTTGTCATGTCAGTGTGGTATGTCTACCATACCCTTTAGCAATTTTTTGCAAATTGGGGATATTGAGACATAAAATTTGCAATGTTTTTAAACTGTATTCTTCAGAAATGACGAAAATGAATATTTAACACCTAAAACATCCAAAATACACAAATTGTTAATGTTTTGATCGGGATTTTACTATTTTTAGAGGTTTACGGAGTATTTAATCAAGTAAGGTAATTGTGTCTCTACACGTCAATATAGCCCGAAGATTCCAGCATCCTGTCGTGGGTATCTGCTTGTTTGTTTTATTTAAGAGTGATGATAATAAATACTTAAAATTCCTCAAATAAAAGTAGAACCCTCAGTTACAGTTTTCAGAAGAGACTTATAAAAAAAGAGTTGAACATTCTTATGAAAGAATCCATATATCAAACAGTTAAAGTAATGTAAGTGTGATATTTTGACCCAAAAATTCATTCAAAATAAGCAATTTTCGTAAATTGTGTCATCGAGCGTAATGCAATCCCCGTAGTATTTGAGTTATGAATTGTTAATAGCCTAAAAACAGTTTGCTTTGATATTAACCCACAAAGGTATAGATAGGAATAGGTACCAAAAGTCGGACATTAATTAGCATATGAATAATATATTGAGAATGAATAAAGCTAGAGCATTTCTATAACTTGCAATTTATAAATAATATATTTTTTCTTTTTCACAGGAAGACGACTATGAATATTTCTGCTAGACTAATGGAGAAAATCAACAACAACGATCTCATGAGTTCCAAACTTATTATGTGACCATATGATTGGATGATAATCTTACTCGCTGGTGGAAAAAAATGGCGCAGCTGGTGAAAAGGTTGTTTCCTGTCATATTAGTTTTGATATGTGAAATAATAGTGAAAACAAACGGTGTAGGTCTCTTTTACTGCCCTTCAATATGCACTTGCAATGATCAATCAAAACTAGTAAATTGCTCAAACAGTGATTTTAGGAATTTTCACGGCGTATTACCATCTGGCACTATGAGCTTACTCTTGGATAACAATCAACTTACGGAAGCACCTTGCAAACTTTTAAGTCCATTAAAAATGCTTAAGGTACTCTCACTGTCAGGAAATAACATTTTTGCCTTTGGAGATAATTGTTCATTTTTATGGAGTTTACCACTTGATTTGTTTGATTTAAGCTACAATAGGTTTCGCGATATACCTGTTATGTCACAAAGAGCAAACTTTAAGGTCTTAAACCTAGCAGGTAACTACATTGATTCATTGAAACCACTTAACGAATGTCGTTATGAATTTGTACAAGAACTGATTCTTGACAACAACAAAATCAAATATATTCCTTCATCGTTTTTAAGTGAAAATAGCAAACTTCGTATTCTTTCGGCTGAAAATAATAAAATAATTGATTTTGGAGATGATGATAATAGCGGAGTGTTTTCTTCGAGTATTAGAAGACTTTCGCTAGGGAACAATCAAATTGTCAGGAGTGAGAATATGTGGTTATTTGGAGCTGTAAGTCTCGAAGATTTGAATTTGAGAGGAGCATATTCGCGTTTTGCGTTTGCGCGAAATCTAACAGCATACGGCTGGGAACTTCCAGGATACTCAGAGAAGCTTCGTTCCCTTGATTTATCACAAAATAAGCTTTTTAATTTAGAGGAACAGTGTTTTAGCAGATGTAAGAATTTACGAACACTGAATTTAACAAATACATCAATTGATACATTCAGAGAAGGAGAATCGCAGAACTTAAAGGAATTGGAAGAATTATATTTACAAAGTAATTTCATTAGAGAACTCAAAGGAAATACGTTCTTTGGTATGAAAAAATTAAGAGAACTGTATGTAGCTTTTAACAAAATTGCGAATATTTCAAAGGAAACCTTTAGCTCTTCTCAAGGATTAAAAAACTTGCGAATTCTAAATTTGTCAAATAATAAACTTACCAATATAAACTTTCTTCAAAGAGCAGAACTACCGAGCTTAATATCTCTTGATATTAGTGGAAATTATTTGGAAAACGTTAATGTAATTTACTTTGGGCGTTTGTCAAAACTACAAATTATTTGGTTATCAAATAATACTTTGCAAAAAATTCCAGATGTAAGTGATATAACCAACCTTGTGGAGCTTAATCTAGAAAACAATGAAATTACGTATGTAAATTATTCTGTATTTAAAGGAGCGACTAATTTGACCACAGTGCTTTTGAATGGAAACAACGTTTCAAAATTTGACCCATTTCCAGAGAGAGGATTTCCGGGTCCAGTGCTCTTCTTGGACAATAATCCAATACACTGTGACTGCACGGAAAGTTGGTTTAGTAATGCATCTGCGGTCTACTCAACTAACAAATCCTTACAGTTATTTGAAAATTTAAGAGATGCAGAGTGTATTTTAGAATCTACAGGAAGCCAAGTTACATTGACGACTGCATTAGAAAGCATTACCTGCAGTTCATCGATAGGATTGACCCTGCTGGTCTTAGCAGCCATACTTCTAATAATTCTGGGATGCGCGTTTATCGCTGTTCTAATGCGTATGTGCAGAGGATCACAAAACGACGGCCAAGCGGCACGTTCGAATTCTAATTCCCTTAATGACTCTAGCGAGGCAAAGTATAAAAAGGGAGAACTGCATGAAATTAAAAAGTATAAAGAACCACAGAATGGCAAATATAATTCTCAGATGGTACTGCGGGCTGACAAGGACCAAAATTTAAAAGATGCAATGTCGCTTACAAGTCTTAAAGGGAGCATGGTGAGACTGGACAAAGTTAATGTCAAACCATTCTTTGAGGAAATATATGTTTGAAACATTTTGTCTGTTTTAGTACGTTAGCATACCGGTTAAATCTGGTTTCTAAGTTACTGGAAAAAGATGGTGTTTTATTTGCACCATGATATAAAGCGATTTATTGCATCCAACACACATACAAAGACGGGAAGTATTGTCAATGTGATACTATGTAAAGTAACTACTTCTGCTTTTTGTATGTAAATGAAGTTGGCGGTTTTGTTTTCAGATGCCACTAAATCATGTCACGGACAGCTGTTATCTACGTTGGAAGGCTTTGTTTATAGTTTGGTAAATTAATCCAAAAAATACCATCGTATGTCGAGGCGCCTTGAAAAGCTTCATGCAGTGTTGATGTACATTTTTGATAAAACAGGCTTTGCAGTATAGTTATCGTGACAGAAATGAAAATTGTTATATGATGAAGCTTCAATTATACGTTACTTATGTATATATCAACTGTACAAAAAGATGATTTATTTGAATTACAGACTTGTAATTATCGAAAGATGGGTGAGAGGTTATTGCAACTCCATTCCACTCCATGTGGCCGAAAAGTTTGAGAAATTCAATGAAATTTGGATTCAATTTTTAAAGAAAAAAAAATACTATTAAGTACCTTTTCCCTTTAGCTTGTCGAAAATGTCCCGGTCATAATACGGAAAATAGTAAATCATTATTTGGAAATATTGAAAAAAGTAGATAATGGTTCGCAAAACGAGTTCATAATTCGGAATCGGGTGGATCATTTTCCTCATCCGGAATAAATTCTAGCGATTAACTAAGTGAGAAAGGTAAATTGAGAAGAAAATAAAACAGGTTATGCATTTATATTCACGATATCAGTGTGTCATGGGATGACGTACTAAAGAAAACTTAAGATTTCTTTTGTATAATCATACTATATGTATATTTCTAAGGCATGTAGGGAATCTTCATTAGCAGATCAGTGTGAATGTTTGTATCTTCCTTTTTCGTCTCTTTCTTTGTATCTTCATGATATTCTGTTTAGTTATTCGCACCTTTTTTTTGTATATAAAACAGGCAGACAGGGGACTGCTGTTTTACAAGCCTCTTTGTAGCTTTTCGGGAATCTCCACAGCCTTCCTGGGTATGTGTGTGTGTGTGGAGGTGAATAGGGGTAAAAATATCAATCATCTTATTCCGTTCAACAAATGTGTGAAAAGACTTAAAAGATTTTAATGTTTGATACAACTTAAATTATTTATTGTGAAGTGCTTTGAGCTTTCGAGAACAAAGTGCTATACAAAAATATTATTATTATTGTTATTGTTACTATTACTGCTATTGTTATTATTGTTATTGTTATTAATATTATTGTTATCATTGTTATTATTATTATTGTTATTATTATTATTATTATTATATTATTATTATTATTATTATTATTATTATTATTATTATTATTATTATTATTATTATTATTATTATTATTATTATTATTATTATTATTATTATTATTATTATTATTATTATTATTATTATTATTATTATCATTGTTATTACTATTATTATTATCATTACTATTTCTATTATTATTAAAGTAGATACTAACTTTTATAGCGAAACAACCTTTGTACATTTTCCTTTTAAGGTATTAAGAAAATTATTTTAAGAATTGCTAAACGTTTGTATGATAGATTTGTATATACTTAAAGAGTGCAATTTGTTACTTTGATTGAACATATCTGGTTGAACATTATTTTAACTTATTCAGACAATTATTTTTAGAATTGTAAATGTTTGTAATGGAATTTGAGATACTTAAGAGTGCAGCTTACTATTTTTTTTGAACACATCTGGTCTAACATTAACCTCCCAGAATCATAAAAACCGCCGATCGCACTGTCGGAAGTAATCGCCGACATAGGGGCACTTCGCCGCGAGGGACCATATCATATCATATTCGTAAACGTGCTATGATTTGAACGAAACAGAAAATTAATTTTATGGGCAATGAAAAATGTTTGCATAATGACTATGTTTTGATCAGACGGCACCTACAAGGGAAACTTGCATTTTGTCTGCCTGTAAAAGTTTCTTTATAGTAAATATTTGATTTTCTTTTTCACCAATCATACAAGATTTTATCATTTTGAATATTTCTTGTAACACAAAGATATTCTAAAATGTTATTAAATTGTTTTGTCGAGAATTAATTTTATCAAATAATGTTGTGGTAATCAATTTAGATCGTTTCAAAGTGAATAATACCTATAGCTCACGTTTTGAAATCTATAAATGACACAAAAAGTGTTGTTGCCGTGAAGTTACTTTACATTCAGACATTGCACTGTGTTTTTGAATATATAGTTATAAAAATTCTTTTGATACTTGATGTCCTACACCATGCAAATTTCCTCATTTTCATGTAACTAGAGAATACAACATTACAGTTTGTGGGTGATAATATCTCAAAAAGGCAATGTATGTGTGTGCTGTGGTACAGGAAAATTAGGTGAGCAATGTTAGCTTCCAAGTGGATCTACTTTGACACTGAATAGGCTTTTTGGTTAATTTGTTGTGTTACTTGTCAGAATTTGCTCGAACACGAGCACGGACGTAAATATTTAACAAACACGTATTTTTACCAACTTAAATATTAATACTTTATTATGATATACGTGCAGGAATAGATATATAGATGGGCATCTTTGTTTTTTAAATAAGAAGGCAAAAATTCGCACTAATTGTTCGAATTACGGTTGATCAAAATGTGAAACGCTTTTGATTTATGAAAAATTTGTGAGGCATGAAAAGAAGACAAATCCTTATGTACTGAATATGTAATTGTTTAAAATTTTCAACATTTATTCCATCGAAATTAATGACTGTCTTTTACAGATACATAGTGAAGTAGGGTATGAAGAGATTCGAAACACGTTTTAAACCTTCTCCTATAATTGTGAAGAGTACAGCAATCTATGTTTGTGAAAGATGGTAAACTTGTTTAGCCAGTTTAAACGTTTGTCTATGTGTGTGTGTTTTTTGTTGATACATGAACAATTGGCGAGTATTATTAGTTACAGGTTTATCTATTTTGACACTTACGACGACAAAACGTTACAAATGTTCCATAACGGAAGACATATGTCATAGATTTTTGTTTGGAAACAAAATGGCTGTGAAAGAAAACAACGCATATCACTATCAAAACATAATAGTGAAAATAGGATTTTATTGTATAACTATCAAAACCTATTGGACAAGAGAGATAGAGAAATTGCTGTAAATGGATTCATATGGCCCATTTTACTGACTTAACTAAGTACCTGTTTTTTGCGATTAGAAGACATACATGGAACACAACACGGAGATTATCGTGATTACTAACGTGCATTGTATATTGTATTATTGCTGCTAAATTGCATTGAAAGGCGGTCATAACTAAGACAATATTCCTTCGGAAATGAATTTTAAATTGAGTTCATGCATTATGATTCTTTAATCTCCTTACAAAACAATGACATTAGTCGGCACAGTGTACTGAAAATGTAAAAATGTAATTGCTTTATCTTTATACGTAATTAAAAAGTAATAAGCTATAAACTATAGTGGCATTACAAGAACTGAACAACAAATCTTCAGTGTGTTGTCGACTGTCACTGTTGTTTTTTCCTCTTTCTTAATAATTATTATATACATAGAATTTTCTATGTATATAGAAACTGATCTAGGAGGGTTTCAATCATAACTGAACTAGGGTTCCAGAAACTGAACCCTCTAAAATCACTTACTGGAACCCTCCTAGATCAGTTACTGGAACCCTCCTAGATTAGTTATTTGAACCTCCGTAGATCAGTTTCTGGAGCCCTCTGAGATCAGTTACTGGAACCGTACTAGACCAGTTACTAGAAGCCTTTTAGATCAGTTACTGGAACCCTCCTGGATCAGTTACTGGGACACTTATAGATCAGTTACTCAAACCCTCCTATATCAGTTACTAGAACACTTACTGGAAAACTCCTAGATCAGTTACTGGAAAATTCCTACATCACTTACTAGAACCCTCCTGGATCAGTTACTGGAACCCTCCTAGATCAGTTACTGGAACCCTCATAGATCAGTTACTGGAACCCTCCTATATCAGGTAGTGAAACCCTCCTGCATCACTTACTGTAGCCCCCCCCCCCTCCTCCTAGATCAATTACTAGAGCCCTGCTATATAAGTTACTGGAACCCTCCTAGATCATTTATTAGAACACTACTAGATCAGTTTCTGAAACCGAGGGTTTCATTAACTGAACTAGGGTTCCAGTAACTGGTCTAGAAGGGTTGCAGTAGCTGATCTAGGAGAGTTCCAGTGCCTGATCTAGGAGGGTTCCAGTAACTGATCTAAGTGGGTTTCAGTACCTGATCTAGGAGGGCTCCAGTAACTGATCTAAGTAAGTTCCAGTAACTGATATAGGAGGGTTCCAGTAACTGATGTAGGAAAGTTCCAGTAACCGATCTAGCAGCGTTCCAGTAACTGATCTAGGGGGGTTCCCGTAACTCATCTAGGAGAGGTTCAGTAACTGATCTAGAAGGATTCCAGTAACTGATCTTGGAGCATTCCAGTAACTCAACTAGAGTTTCAATAACTGATTTAGGAGGGTTCCAGTAACTGAACTAGGTTCCAGTAAATGATCTAGGAGGGTTCCAGTAGCTGATCTAGGAGGGTCCCAGTAACTGAACTAGGGTGTTTAGTAAGTGATCTAGGAGCGGTCCAGTAGCTGATCTAGGATGGTTCCAGTAGCTGATCTATGAGGGTTCCAGTAACTGAACTAGGGTTTCTGTAACCGATCTAAGAGGGTTTCAGTAGCTGATCTAGAAGGGTTCCAGTAACTGATCTATGAGGGTTCCAGTAACTGAACTAGGGTTCCTGTAACCGATCTAAGAGGTTTCAGTAGCTGATCTAGGAGGGTTTCAGTAACTGATCTAGGTGGCATCCAGTACCTGATCTAGGAGATTTCCAGTACCTGATCAAGGAGGAATCCAGTAACTTAAATAGAGTTCCAGTAAATGATCTACGAGGGTTCCAGTAACTGAACTAGGTTCCAGCAAATGATCTAGGAGAATTCCAGTAGCTGATCTAACAGGGTTCCAGTAACTGATCTAAAAGGATTCCAGTAACTGATCTAGGAGGGTCCCAGTAACTGAACTAGGGTGTTTAGTAAGTTATCTAGGAGCGTTCCAGTAGCTGATCTAGGATGGTTCCAGTAACTGATCTAGGAGGGTTCCAGTAACTGACCTAAGTGGGTTCCAGTACCTGATCTAGGAGGGTCTCAGTAACTTAACTAGAGTTCCAGTTACTGATCTACGAGGGTTCCAGTAACTAAACTAGGTTCCAGTAAATGATCTAGGAGAATTCCAGTAGCTGATCTAACAGGGTTCCAGTAACTGATCTAGGAGGATTCTAGTAACTGATCTAGGATGGTTCCAGTAACTGATCTAGGAGGGTTCCAGTAACTGATTTAGGATGATTCCAGTAACTGAACTAAGGTTGCGGTGACTGATCTCAGAGGGTTCTAGTAACTGATCTAAGAGGGTTCCATTAACTAATCTAGGGATCCAGTAACTGATCTAGGAGGGTTCCAGTAGCTGATCTAGGAGGGTTCCAGTAACTCAGTTAGGGTTCTAGTAACTGATCTAAGAGGGTTCCATTAAATGATTTTAGGGGGTTCCAGTAATTGATCTAGGGGGTTCCAGTACCTGATTTAAAAGGGTTCTAGTAACTGCTCTCAGAAGGTTATAGTAACTGATCTAAGAGGTTCCAGTAACTGAACTAGGGTTCCAGTAACTGATCTAGGAGGGTTCCAGTAACTGATATAGGAGGGTTCCAGTACCTGCTCCAGGAGGCTTCCAGTAACTGATCTAAGTGGGTTCCAGTAACTGATCTAGGAGGGTTGCAGTAGCTTATCTAGGAGAATTCCAGTACCTGCTCCAGGAGGGTTGCAGTAACTGATCTAGGAGGGTTCCAGTAGCTGATTTAGGAGGGTTCTAGTAACTGAACTAGGGTTCCAGTAACTGCTCTAGGAGGTTGCAGTAACTGAGGTAGGAAGGTTCCAGTAACTGATCTAGTAGCGTTCCAGTAACTGATCTAGGAGGGTTCCAGTAACTTATCTGTGAGTGGTTCCATTAACTGATCTACGAGGGTTCCAGTAGCTGATTTAGGAGGGTTCCAGTAACTGAACTAGGGTTCCAGTAACTGATCTAGGAGGGTTGCAGTAACTGATGTAGGAAGGTTCCAGTAACTGATCTAGTAGCGTTCCAGTAACTGATCTAGGAGGGTTTCAGTAACTTATCTGTGAGTGGTTCAGTTACTGATCTAGGAGGGTTTCAATAGCTGATCTAGGAGGGTTCCGGTAACTTATCTGTGAGTGGTTCAGTAACTGATCTAGGAGGGTTCCAGTAAATGATCTTGAAGGGTTCCAGTAAATGATCTAAATGGGTTCCAGTAACTGATCTAGGAGGTTCCAGTAACTGATTTAAAAGGGTTCCAGTAACTGCTCTCAGATGGTGCTAGTAACTGATCTAAGAGCTTCCAGTAAGTGAATTAGGGTTCCAGTAACTGATCTGCTCCAGGAGGGTCTTAGTGGGTTCAGTAACAGTGATCTAGGGAGTAGTACCTGTTTCAGAGGGTTCTATTACCAAAAAGTTTCACCTGCTCCAGGAGTCTTTCCAGTAACTGATCTTAGTGGGTTAGCTGATCAGGATGGTTCCAACTGATCTAGGGGTGTTTAGGGATTGCAGTAGCTGATCTAGGATGGTTCTATCTATGGGTTCCAGTTCCAGTACTGATTTTTCAGGAGGGTTCTTTGATCAAGGAGGGTGTAACTTAAATAGATCTAAATGATCTACGTTCAGTAACAACTAACTGATTTAGGTAGGGTTCCAGTAACTGAACTGCTCTCTAGATGGTGCTAGTAACTGGTCTAGGAGGGTTCCAGCTTCCAGTACCTGATCTAGGAGGGTCTCAGTAACTTAACTAGTTACTGATCTACGAGGGTTCATAACTAAACTAGGTTCCAGTAAATGATCTAGGAGAATTCCAGTCAGTAAGGGTTCCAGTAACTGATTTAGGATGATTCCAGTAACTGAACTAAGGTTGCAGTGACTGATCTCAGAGGTTTTGACTGATCTAAGAGGTTCCAGGGATAGCTGATCTGATTCAGTAACTCAATTAGGGTAACTGATCTAAGAGGTTCCATTAAATGATTTTAGGGGTTCCAGTAATTGATCTCCAGGGCTCTCAGAAGGTTATAGTAACTGATCTAAGAGGTTCCAGTAACTGAACTAGGGTTCCAGTAACTGATCTAGGAGGTTCCAGGATAGTAACTGATCTCTGTGAGTGGTTCAGTAACTGATCTAGGAGGTTCCAGTAACTGATCTAGGAGGGTTCCATTAACTAATCTAGGGATCAGTACTTATCTGTGAGTGGTTCAAACTGATCTGTTTTAGTAACTGATCTAAGAGCTTCCAGTAAGTGAATTAGGGTTCCAGTTCAGTAACTGATCTAGGAGAATTTCAGTACCTGCTCCAGGAGGCTTCCAGTAACTGATCTAAGTGGGTTCCAGTAACTGATCTAGGAGGGTTGCAGTAGCTTATCTAGAGAATTCCAGTACCTGCTCCAGGAGGGTTGCAGTAACTGATCTAGGAGGTTCAGTATCTAGTAGCGTTCCAGTAACTGATCTAAGAGGGTTCCAGTAACTTATCTGTGAGTGGTTCCATTAGCTGATCTACGAGGGTTCAGTAGCTAATTTAGGGGTTCAGTAACTGAACTAGGGTTCCAGTAACTGATCTAGGAGGTTGCAGTAACTGATGTAGGAAGGTTCAGTAACTGATCTAGTAGCGTTCCAGTAGGGTTCCAGTAACTGATCTAGGAGGTTTAAATGGGTTCAGTAACTGATTTAAAAGGGTTCCAGTAACTGCTCTCAGATGGTGCTAGTAACTGATCTAGGAGAATTCCTAACTGATCTAGCTGCTCCAGGAGGCTTCCAGTAACTGATCTTAGTGGGTTCCAGTAACTGATCTAGGAGGGTTGCAGTAACTGATCTAGGAGCTTATCTAGGAGTTCAGTACCTGATTTAGGAGGGGTTCAAGTAACTAAACTAGGGTTCCAGTAACTGCTTCCAGTAACTGATCTAAGTGGGTTCCAGTAACTGATCTAAGAGGGTTCCAGTAACTGAACTAGCGTTCCAGTAACTGATTTAGGAGGGTTGCAGTAACTGATGTAGGAGTGTTCCAGTAACTGATCTAGTAGCATTCCATTAACTAATCTAGGAGTGTTCCAGTAACTTATCTGTGAGTGGTTCAGTAACAAATCTAGGAGGGTTTCAGTAACTGATCTAGGAGGTTTCTAGTAACTCAACTTGGGTTCTAGTAACTGATCTAAGAGGGTTCCAATAACTGAGCTAGCTTCCAGTAAATGATCTAGGAGGGTCCCAGTAACTGAACTAGGGTTCCAGTAAGTGATCTAGGAGCGTTCCAGTAGCTGATCTAGGATGGTTCCAGTAACTGATCTATGAAGTTTCCAGTAAATGAACTAGGGTTCCTGTAACCGATCTAAGAGGGTTTCAGTAGCTGATCTAGGAAGGTTCAAGTAACTGCTCTAGGAGAGTTGCAGTAAGTGATCTAGGAGTGTTCCAGTAAATGATCTAAGAGGGTTCCAGTAATTGATCTAGGAGGGTTTTGGTAACTGATCTAGGTGGGTTCCAGTAACTGATCTAGGAGGGTTCCAGTAACTGATCTAGGAGGGTTCCATGGTCGAAAATCTTTTGCCAGAAAATATTGAAAAGCAAACGAATATTCCAAAATTGTATCTTTATATTCAGCGACATTTGAAACATCAAGCGTTGGCAAGTGTATGTAGAAATTCCGGAGAGAAAACGATTTCACCCATACAACGGGTAACAAGTACAATACTAATCTAATTTTAAAATGCATTTTAAATGTTAAAAATAATGGGTCGAACCATAAGTTCTTTTACCTCCATGGTCGAACAGAAATGTATTTTTTAGAAGCTTATGTATGATTTCATGTAAGTTGTTTCTGTAAAATGATACATGAGGTACAGTTAAGGAATTAAAACCCCACACTACAATAAACTTTTTTTACATGTTTGTCGAATATTTCAAGTCAATATGTGAAAACTAGCAACACTGGTAGTAGCCAGGACCGTAACTGCCAGGTAAACATGATGTATTCCTTAACTTTAGGCACAATCGAAATATAGTGCAGTGCATATTGTTTGAAAAATATCTTATGCACTCAGTGGCGGCAATTTCTTTTCAACATTAGGGCGGGATGAACCCAAACAGTGGTGTAGCTATATAGGTTTTATATAAGGCCACAATTTTCAGGGGGTATAATGATATTCGTCCCCCCAATAAAAGTATAAAATGGACATGTCAACCCCCCCTTTTGTCTTTCCCGATCACCGCCTATGTGTGCACTGAAATAATCAAATTGAGGAGGATGTGTTTCTTAGTAAAGGATGTGTTTTTTAGTTGAGGATGTGTTTCTTGGTGGAGGATGTGTTTCTTAGTAGAGGATGTGTTTCTTAGTGGAGGATGTGTTTCTTGGTGGAGGATGTGTTTTTTAGTGGAGGATGTGTTTCTTGGTGGAGGATGTGTTTCTTGGTGGAGGATGTGTTTCTTAGTGGAGGATGTGTTTTTTGGTGGAGGATGTGTTTCTTAGTGGAGGATGTGTTTCTTGGTGGAGGATGTGTTTCTTGGTGGAGGATGTGTTTTTTGGTGGAGGATGTGTTTCTTGGTGGAGGATGTGTTTCTTAGTGGAGGATGTGTTTCTTGGTGGAGGATGTGTTTCTTAGTGCAGGATGTGTTTTTAGTGGAGGATGTGTTTTTTGGTGGAGGATGTGTTTCTTGGTGGAGGATGTGTTCTTGGTGGAGGATGTGTTTTTGGTGGAGAATGTGTTTCTTGGTGGAGGATGTGTTTCTTGGTGGAGGATGTATTTTTTGGTGGAGAATGTGTTTCTTGGTGGAGGATGTGTTTCTTGGTGGAGGATGTATTTTTTGGTGGAGGATGTGTCTCTTGGTGGAGAATGTGTTTTTGGTGGAGGATGTGTTTTTGGTGGACGATGTGTTTCTTGGTGGAGGATGTGTTTCTTGCTGGAGGATGTGTTTCTTGGTGGAGAATGTGTTTCTTAGTGGAGGATGTGTTTCTTGGTGGAGGATGTGTTTCTTGGTGGAGGATGTGGTTCTTGGTGGAGGATGTGTTTTTTGGTGGAGGATGTGTTTCTTAGTGGAGGATGGGTTTCTCAGTGGAGGATGTGTTTTTTGAAGGAGGATGTGTTTCTTGGTGGAGGATGTGTTTCTTGGTGGAGGATGTGTTTCTTAGTGGAGGATGTGTTTCTAAGTGGAGAATGTGTTTCTTGGTGGAGGATGTGTTTTTGGTGGAGGATGTGTTTCTTGGTGGAGGATGTGTTTCTTAGTGCAGGATGTGTTTTTTAGTGGAGGATGTGTTTTTTGGTGGAGGATGTGTTTCTTGGTGGAGGATGTGGTTCTTGGTGGAGGATGTGTTTTTTGGTGGAGAATGTGTTTCTTGGTGGAGGATGTGTTTCTTGGTGGAGGATGTATTTTTTGGTGGAGAATGTGTTTCTTGGTGGAGGATGTGTTTCTTGGTGGAGGATGTATTTTTTTGTGGAGGATGTGTCTCTTGGTGGAGAATGTGTTTTTTGGTGGAGGATGTGTTTTTGGTGGACGATGTGTTTCTTGGTGGAGGATGTGTTTCTTGCTGGAGGATGTGTTTCTTGGTGGAGAATGTGTTTCTTAGTGGATGATGTGTTTCTTGGTGGAGGATGTGTTTCTTGGTGGAGAATGTGGTTCTTGGTGGAGGATGTGTTTTTTGGTGGAGGATGTGTTTCTTAGTGGAGGATGTGTTTCTCAGTGGAGGATGTGTTTTTTGAAGGAGGATGTGTTTCTTGGTGGAGGATGTGTTTCTTGGTGGAGGATGTGTTTCTTAGTGGAGGATGTGTTTCTAAGTGGAGAATGTGTTTCTTGGTGGAGGATGTGTTTTTGGTGGAGGATGTGTTTCTTGGTGGAGGATGTGTTTCTAAGTGGAGGATGTGTTTCTTGGTGGAGGATGTGTTTCTTGGTGGAGGATGTGTTTCTTAGTGGAGGATGTGTTTCTTGGTGGAGGATGTGTTTCTTGGTGGAGGATGTATTTCTTAGTGGAGGATGTGTTTCTTGGTGGAGGATGTGTTTCTTGGTGGAGGATGTGTTTCTTAGTGGAGGATGTGTTTCTTAGTGTAGGATGTGTTTCTTTGTGGAGGATGTGTTTCTTAGTGGAGGATGTGTTTCTTGGTGGAGGATGTGTTTCTTGGTGGAGGATGTGTTTCTTGGTGGATCCCCGCTGGAGATCTTCCAAGGCCTCTTGGGACCTTCTCTCCTCTCCGCAAATCGCTGATGAAAGTTATGGGCGAATGTTAAAGCAATATATAAAGTTTGAAAAGATAAATATGTACAGCTCTATAATGAAAGACGGACAGTTCGTACACTTGAGAGCAGATTGTTTTCCACGGCTCATCAATTTGTGTTTCTAGCTTTAAGAAAGGGCTAATCGGGCTCACCGATGGACCAGGAGTGAGAAGGAAGGGCCTACATAGAAAGGTAATTTGGATGAGTATTTGAGTATTCCTGAATGTATTCCTTGGAAAAATGTTGCTGTTTAAACTAACGATTTTGAAGCAAAATCATAATGACACTTGCCTTCTTTGCCTTAAGTTATAGCTGTATAATGGGATTCCCCATGAAGACCAACAGCAACAGGTGCTTTCACAATTGCCTCCTCACAGTTTGCCAAATGCTAAAAGTATGTCGCCGACATTTTATGAATTTATTAAACATAAGGTGAAGTGTTTTTGAGTGTCCAATTTCTTCCCTTGGTTCGAATAATACATGAGGCTTATTACTTCAAGCAATCTTCAATTCTAATTTTCGAGGAAATACTTTTTATTGTAAACTATATATGTAATTGCATTTGTACGTATACTTCATTTCTGTGTTGCATTGTATCTATTTCGTGGCCGACATGATCAAGGATATGCAGAAGAAATATTTTCTAAACGAATACTAGAATTTAGTGTTAAAGACAAAAACAAAATGTAAAATAATAAAATTACACTCATTTCCCGAGTGCTACTCAGTGAATACATAAATAGATGACTGCGTGTACAGTCCGGTCCACGCTCCCCATCAAAAGATCTCCCGATTGGGAGATTGAGACATACGCAGTGACCATAATTTAAATTGTTGCTAATAAGTTCAGCCGTTATTTTTTTTTTGCTTGTCAAATTCTGTAAATCTAAAGTTGTATACTTTAGAAATTATATTGGGAATTAATATTTCTGTATCATTTGAGCTTTTGCTCGTAAATAAAATGTTAAAATCTGCTCTTCCAATAATATTGAAGTCAATTTTTAAAGATTACCCTAAGATTCCTTGGTGAAAGTCAAATTGCGCTGGTGAAAATGGAAAAAATAATTTCATCGTTCTCTTACACCAATAAAATTTAAACATTTCGCATGCATTTATTCTACCTTTGGCTTAAAGTTATTTAACCGTTATGTATTTCTTTATAGCGATTTGAATTAGGAAAGATGCATTGTGGGTTAAATGATAAAAAAATCTCCCGTTTGGGAGCGTGAACCGGACTGGTGTATGTGTGCCACTTTTGCACGACGTTGTGTTAGGGGTTCTTTTAGGTATCCGTGTGTTTTCTGAGTAAATAGTAACGAAATAACTATTATTCTTTAATTATACTGGAAGTTTCATAACCAGGGTTGGCAATGCCTGGTTCAGCAGATAGACCACCACTGATTCCAAGATCTCCACTTTCTTTTACGTCATATTTTATCGTAACTGGGTTGGTATTGTTGGACCTTGAGCGTATAAAATAGAATGCCAAGCCAGCAAGCACTAGGATGACTAAAATTGCGAGTATAATTCCAAGCACGACTGCAGCACCATTCGAAGAGGTAGGATAGGATGTGGGGTTTGATTCTTTGTGTCGTCCGTGAAACTACAAAAAGAAACATCAGAAAAAACATCTTCAGATGATTTAAGAATGTTTTGAAATAATGAGAAGATTAGATCCATTCTCAGTTTTATTTAGATTCATTTAATACCTAAAGGTTCTTAAGCTTTTTTTAAATCCAACACAAATTGACCTGGTTTTGAAGGTTTACCCGTATTAGCATATTTCGGAGTGCTAATCTTTTATCCATCAGATTCATCAATTAATCCGTATGTAGAGCTCCGTTTTCATATTTACATATCAATAGCTTCGGAATGGAGAGTCATTATGCAAAGTCCACAGCAGGTATGTACTAAGTATTAAAGGTGGCAATCAATTGAATTAGTGTATTTATCTCTCTCTCTCTCTCTCTCTCTTAAATTTAAGATAAATGTAATGTTATGACCAGGCTGTACCAGTTCATCTTAATGTCTTCACAAATTATAGAACCACGAAATATAGGAGAAATATAAAGGGCATAAATTACGTCAAATTGAGCACCCTGCCAACGAAGCTGTTGGTCAAATCTTTCTATAGGAGAAACACCCTCGACTTGTAGAGTACGGATGAAGTTCTAAAAATAACTATAAGACAACACGTCAGCATCTATTAACATATGACAGCAACTGACTACCGGTGGCGATCCCTTTTGTGTCTTCATTTATTTCGACCCTTGTGAAACTACAATTATTATTATTATTTTTTAATTCTCTTAATGTTCCTGGTCGTTTATAGCAATAATATCCGATTTTCATCAATAGTGATTGCTTTAGAGATTTAACCAGGCTTCTATATATTATGTGTTTCATGAATGTATGTATATGTAAATTCATACCCCCAGGCTCAGGAGTATTGCTTGGGCATGCTCCTAGTGCAACCATGACGTTGTCAACGCCAATCCAACTTCCATAGGTCGACAACGTAGCCTGGAAACCAATCTGAAGAGAGAGGTACAAATATTTCTAATGCGTTTCACGTTTTCAAAAATATGTTCAATTCAAGATATATACATTTCTACTAATTTGTCAATATTAAAATATGCTTATGGAACTTGAATCCATCTATCTCATTGTAAATCTACACAGTGGAGATACGCAAGGTGGTTGTCCTTTTACTTGTCTGTCTCTCCTTCTATTACGTAGATTAATATCTGCTAGTCTGCTAAAATATTTTCTTATGACGCCTGCACGTGACAAGGACAAAATGGAGAAGGGAAGGGGGGGGCAGAGGACAAATATAATATCACTTAAAT
The DNA here is from genome assembly GCA_020152595.1 of Chiridota heheva. NCBI lineage: Eukaryota > Metazoa > Echinodermata > Holothuroidea > Apodida > Chiridotidae > Chiridota > Chiridota heheva. The sequence goes on along the minus strand of JAIGNY010003930.1, from coordinate 627,052 downwards.
CATAACAAAACGCTTGCTAGTAAACATGGCTGGGGAAACCTACAGACAAATCCATTTTTATAACAAAAACAACCATTTTTATTGAGTATCACAACCGGTATGTGTCGATCTATCGTTAACCAACGTTTCGAAAAAGAAATCCATCATAGCGAAGAGAACTTTAACCCGGTGGATTGTTCCCGTTGACCGTTCTGTAAAGGGAGGGCCCTTTGTCTTCGTGGTGCAGGCATCCTGGCTGACTTATTGGTCCAGACTGGACAAACTATTTTAAACAAGCGTTCGTGTTCATTTTTAAAGACAATTTTACTCTTCGATTCCAACAAAGCAAACCCACGTGGAACTATGCTTTACTAAAAGGAATCAAAAAATTACATGGGATAAATTTAATGTTATAACCATGCTGTACCAATTCATTTTAATGTCTTCACAAATTATAGAACCCGCAATATAGGAGAAATATGAAGTGCACAAATTACATCGAATCGAGCACCCTGCCAACCTGCCAACGAAGCTGTTGTTCGAGTCTTTCCATAGGAGGAAACACCCTTGACTTGTAGAGTACGGATAAAGTTCCAAAAGTAACTATAAGATAACATGTCAGCATCTGTTTAAATATGACAGAAATTAATGGTTACAGCTTAAAGTGAGTATGAAAAACCTAAAGAAATCTACGACTTAAATTAAGCCTGTAAGAACATGCATAACAGTCCTACTTCATAAGTGATTCATGCAAAGTTCACACTAGTGCATACAACTTCAAGTATTAAACCAGACACTTTTCCAGCTCCTGTCTGCTCCCAAAGAACCGTCACAACGACACGCTTTAATGCAAAACTCAGGGAAAAGTGGAACTTTTTCAACCGCCTGTCAATTTTTGACATCCGAAATTTCTTACCATGTGATCTTCAATGCCAAATATCTCTGTAGATTTAATTAATGTACTTGAAGTTGCATTTCAAATCTCAATTGATAAAATGTCGGTGACCTACCATATTGCTATCTGACAATCGATTGGCAGGTACATTAAGTTGAGCACTCTGCCATGAAGTACCGCTTATTTGTCGTAATGTTGCAAGTTCAAACGCATTTTTGTTGTCTGACTTGGTTACTGTAATTCTCAAAATAATATTTGTTTGCCCTGTTGTAGCATAATCAAAAGTCAAGCAATGATCTTTGTTTTGTCCAGAAAATCCACTGGTTGCTATGTAATAATTATCAGCGGCACTTGTTGTGGAGGTGGCATACATATAAGATCCAAACCCTGGAAGGAAATAATAAGAAGGAAAATTTACAAACCAAACATGAAAGCTCCACTCAATCGGCTTATCATTTAATTGGTACAAGCAGACAACCGGTTTAGTGGTCCAGGGGTGGCGGGAAATCAAAGTGAGGTTTTCGCTTTATGTGAAAGGTAACGCGAGAAACTTCACCCAATATATCTGGCTGAATACAGTTTTCTAGAATTACTAGAATTGGTACCTTCTAATTGCCTTGTAACTCTTCAATTTAGCCATATTTTGTCTGCACATTTTTCGTTCGCGAAGCTGTTGAGATGAATAACCAGAGACAAGATAAAACCTTTTAACATCAATTTTAAGAATTTGTTTTCTTTTATTTGTAGTCTTGCCTCGACTAGTCAGATATTTTTGATAAGATCAGCACTTTAATGCTTCATACAGCGATTCTGATATTCAATGTTTTGACCGTGACCGAACCTTGAGTAATAACGAAATACATATAATGAGATTTTTTGTATGACAAATTGTTATGATTCATGCTTGAGTGTAACTAATCATATAAACAATTCTACCTTTTTAAAGTGCAGCAAACTAAGATTGTTGTCATTTCGTGTGATTGAATCGTGTGATTGGAATCTTAGCGATTTTGATATTTTAATAACGATTCTTTTAACGTTTCTTGTCAAGATAGGGAGTGTTGGCATTTGAGCTCGATGATAAACGACAAACATATTTAGTTCATAAAACTACAAGGTGATTTCACCACAGAAATATGTTTAATGTGTCTGACTTATTTATAATTAATGACATGAAAATAAGAAGACTTATAAATTTAAAGTTTAATATTTAAACAACCATTTTTTGAAAAACAATAATTGTTGCAAAATAAAAAAATAAAATTGAGAAATGAGTGCTTAATGTATGTTACTGAATTTAAATATTAACATTTTAGTGAGAAAATGATTTTTTCAAACGTTCTTTAAATGATAGATTATAATTGCGGCACTAGAATCCGTTTTTTTAAACAATGATTTAAAAAATATTCAAATAAAAGGTAAAATGAATTTGAAGGAATGCGTTAGCTGCATGTGATGTCATTTCTTGGCTGATATTAGTATTTCAAGACATCAATTAACCGGTCTGAGTTTAAATGATTAACAGCTTTTTCAACCAATCACCGCATGAATTTACCTAGCAACAAAATTAGCGTAACTAAGTGGGGCAAACATCCTACGCGGTATTGGTACAGTACAGCTAGCTAGCGGCGCGCGCTCAATTAGCAAACTGAATTTTGTTTATCCTTTTTGCTAAAAACTCTCAAGATCCGGAGAAGTGCCATAAATGGATCAAACCTTGCGGCAGGCTTCGCGAACATCTAAATGTCAATGCATTGGTGATGCAGGATTACGGATTTGAGGTTTGTTTGCCCGACCTAGTTTTCACGTTGCTATGGTGGGCGTGGTTTATTTCGTAACTTGGAAAGGTTAATTGCAGTTTAAGACTTGAATAGTAAGGTATATGTGATTTGCCGCTGTATCTTGAAGACGCAAATATGACTACTAAAATTAGATGAATCAATTGCAATTGCAGTCATTCAATTGCATTAACAAGAAACTGCAGTTGTAATTTCATATGATCTCATGTTGTCAGGTTGTAGACTTTCGACACCAGTCATTTTATACAAATTTACAATTGAAATGGAATATTTCCTGAACGGAACATGATATTGAAGTAGTTTCTTTACAGATATATTATTCAGTGGCGGTGCTACGTGGCATGGGGAAAATCCCCCGCCCTTACGAGATCGCTGTCTCCCCACTTGCCCCCCCCCTAGTAAACTGCTATTCACTGTTGTCATCTTCTATAATAATCAATATACGTCTGACCACTAAACTAATCCTAATAGTCACTTTCAAACATTCGTTCAACATTGTATCATTGGGGAGCTTGCAGCAGTGCCTGGTTAAAGATGAAGATAAACGACAGTATTTCATTTTCTTGCAATCAATTTTGGAAGGCGTAGGGAATGTGCTAATGTAAACATCGTTAATGTAAACATCGTAGTCAGAGAGAAGTGAGCATTGCAATAGATTTCTCCTATTTGGAAGTTTATAGAGTAGTACTTCAAAATAACGCCGGCTGACAGAGAGATATGGTTGCCAAGATCCCAAATCACTTTGGAATCCACTAATTTTTAACCTTATTGTATATGTAGTTATAATTCAAGTTATTTTAACAAATGTAAGTTTGTCTTCTTTGGCTAATTTAAGGACTGAAACAACACAAAATTTATCGAATTTAAATCATTAGGAAGAGCTGAAAGCAGAACATTAAGAATAGAATCACCCATTTTTACCATCACACTGATTAAAATTAATATTATCATTTGACTTGTATGGGATTCATTAATCAACCAAAACAGCATTTTATAAATTGGTGGCAAACATTTTGTGAGTGGGCTGTGAAAGTGTGACATTCACACCTCGTAGATACAGGTAGTTAAAGGCGAATTATTTCGATAAATACACAACTCAACGCTTCTAATTGGTCGAAATATCATAACACAAATACTAGTCTGGCAAGCCAATCCATAACCATGGCAGAAATAAACTCACTAAAATGTATTAGACTGTTGGTAACGAGTCAAACAATTTTTTCGGAAGACATTTCCGCTATATATTATGTCTTCCCATAAACTGATAAAATAATACAGAAATTACAGAGTTATTGCTCAATCAGCCTGATCTTTAAGCAGTTAGGAATAATCTCAAAATCCGACCAAAATCGATTTAAAGTGGGTCAATTTACAGTATTTACAATTTCAATTCCAATTGTCCAAAAAATTATGCAAATTTATTTACGTCATCGCTTGAATAGTACCAATTTTCTTGTGAGAATCTTTCATATGAAATCTTTTATTAATCTATGCCTTATCTGGGCAATCTCGTAATGCACTTTTTATAACACTTTAAGTTTATAAAGTAACTACCATCCCTAGAATGATCGAATACGTCTCTTCCTCGCTGTGGTAATGGATATCATTAGTGTTACTAAATCCCGACCTGGGCAGGCCTACTCGAAATTTGTTCGCGTTTTTCCATTTGTTTCTACTGTATGGTTCGAGGACAAAGACTTGGCAACAAACAAATCGACCGAGGACAAATTTTATGTCTATTAAAACATTTAATTAAGTAGAACACACGTAGAAATAGAGGTCGCTATTCACCGTATGGTGTTATCCTCGAACCATATTGCTATGCATGAATAAATGTGTTTCACTTCAGCTGTGGTTGGCGGGGTGTGTGAGTGCGTTTGTGTGTTGGTGCTTTCAAAGACATTTTCGTGAAACCACTCGGTCCGGTCAGTCGGTCGTTGGAGCATATAGACGGACAAGATATTGTGCTTCAAGTCCTCCTTGGTAAAGAATCGTTCTCATTTTCGCAAAAAAGGTAAAATACCCTGATTTATACCCTAAAATATGACCGGTAAACAGTAATTATCTTATTGGTAATGTTGCATAGGCTCTTGTAAGTGCACGTCCTCGGAAAAAGGTGCGGTGTCGTGGTCCCCGGAGCATAGCGAAACCTGTTGTATGCAATGGCGCAACCTGAGGTCTCGGGTGCGTGAGAAATTAGCTTTCGTGCCCCCATAAGAAAATACAAATAAATAATATAAACATATCGCAGTGTTATTGCTAAGGCCACCTTTCCACCCTATTGTTGCGCCACTACAGGTATGGGTGTGTTCGCATGAAAGTACAAGTATGTGGGATCATAATCAAAAAGCGGAGCGCGAGATGATGAGCCTCCGTTTGCTGAAATCTAAATGTGTCCCAGATAACAGCCCTCCCTTACATAAAATTCTTATGAGATTCTCATGAAAATCTCATGAGAACAAACAATTTCTCATGACAGCAGACAATTTCTCTTGACAACAGACAATTTCTCATGATAACAGACTATTTCTCACGAGAAAATGGTAAAAACTTAAGAGAATCTCATGAGAATAGACAATTTCTCGCGAGAACCTGATGAAGATTTACGAGAATCTCATGAGAGCAGACTATTTCTCGCGAGAACCTGATGAAGATTTACGAGAATCTCATGAGAGCAGACTATTTCTCGCGAGAACCTGGTAAAGATTTACGAGAATCTCATGAGAGCAGACTATTTCTTGCAAGAACCTGGTAAAGATTTACGAGAATCTCATGAGAGCAGACTATTTCTTGCGAGAACCTGGTAGAGATTTACGAGAATCTCATGAGAGCAGACTATTTCTCGCGAGAACCTGGTAAAGATTTACGAGAATCTCATGAGAGCAGACTATTTCTCGCGAGAACCTGGTAGAGATTTACGAGAATCTCATGAGAGCAGACTATTTCTCGCGAGAACCTGGTAAAGATTTACGAGAATCTCATGAGAGCAGACTATTTCTCGCGAGAACCTGATGAAGATTTACGAGAATCTTATGAGAGCAGACTATTTCTCGCGAGAACCTGGTAAAGATTTACGAGAATCTCATGAGAGCAGACTATTTCTCGCGAGAACCTGGTAAAGATTTACAAGAATCTCATGAGAGCAGACTATTTCTCACGAGAACCTGGTAAAGATTTACGAGAATCTCATGAGAGCAGACTATTTCTCGCGAGAACCTGATGAAGATTTACGAGAATCTCATGAGAGCAGACTATTTCTTGCAAGAACCTGATGAAGATTTACGAGAATCGCATGAGAGCAGACTATTTCTCGCGAGAACCTGGTGAAGATTTACGAGAATCTCATGAGAGCAGACTATTTCTCGCGAGAACCTGGTGAAGATTTACGAGAATCTCATGAGAGCAGACTATTTCTCGCGAGAACCTGATGAAGATTTACGAGAATCTCATGAGAGCAGACTATTTCTCGCGAGAACCTGGTGAAGATTTACGAGAATCTCATGAGAGCAGACTATTTCTCGCGAGAACCTGGTGAAGATTTACGGTGGATTGTCCGTGGTTTGTCTGAGCTTATCTGGGCCCGGGATTTCCGTGGTTTGTCTGAGCTTATCTGGGCCTGGAATCCAAACCGGTTTTTCTATGGCTTACAGAGAGAATCTAACTCGACCAAACATAGAATTGCCGAAACAAGACTTATGGTCACGTTCTCAATTGAGTATCATTTGGGATTTTGGTGAGCTTGTCTTATTCTGGGGCAAGAGTGGGGTTGAAATTGGGATACCCACTTGAGACCTATATGTGGGGCACACAAGGGCGACCGCGAAATGTACTATACGGGTTGCATAAGGGCTGCCCACACGGGACCATAAGGGTTATATGCGGGTCACATTAATTTACAGAAATTAATTAACATAAAGCATAAAAACTATTTCCAAACTTAACAAACGCATTAAATTTAATATAATGCACTTCAGCATGCAGATATAAAGGCTCGGTACTTTTGTAGCGCTGTAAAATATTATAATTTCCTTATTTTGTATACTCGGAGTACTTTCTTAAGCATCTACACAAAAATATCATTCATGCCATATCGCTTAACAAACAATTCTCATGCAGATGGCCCAATTTCTCATGAGAATTCATGAGACTCTCGCAAAATTATATATGTGAGCGGAGCCACAATAATTATTACCAATAAATGTTTAAGCAGAACTAGAGATTAATATCTGCATTGATATTTCTATTTGCAAATTTACATTACCAGTCTAGTGTGTATTTTCTTATTCCTGTGGTTGCATCACTTAATTATTTTGTTTCCTAACAATAATGCTGAATTTTTAGGAAATTATATATATCATTATGAAACTAAACAATGTCAA
>JAIGNY010003930.1:612500-617500 GCA_020152595.1 Chiridota heheva | reverse complement strand
AATATATATATATATATATATATATATATATATATATATATATATATATATATATATATATATATATATATATATATATATATATATATATATATATATATATATATATATATATATATATATATATATATATATATATATATATATATATATATATATATATATATATATATATATATATTATCTTGCCATAACGCTAGGAACACCTGTGGGCTGGTATGGTTAATAAAATAGGTGTAGGTTTAATGATAGTGGCAAATACTCCAATGGAGGTTAACGAAAATTCAGTAACAAGTAAACAAATATAAATTCGCAAAAATCGCCGCACGCACTTTTCGGGGAATGCTAGTTCATAACTGAAGTTGACTCTCACCTGACTGTAGCGAAGTGGAATCCAAAAGATAATCGTACCAAGACCACCGTTTCATTCCGTATGACATCAGCTGATCGTACAGGCACCCATCAAAACCAGTTTCGAAAGCGCATGAAATCTCCGGTGGGAATCCTCCGCATGGGGTGCGTTGGGTCGTGACATCATCAATTGCAATATCACCGTACACACCTGCGCCAAGCCGAGCCTCAAATATGATCTGAATAAGATACGAATAAGGAAATGATACAAGCACATAAAAGTAACCTGAAAATTAAGCACTTGCAAGTCAAATCAAGCCAAGTTACCTGCAAGTAAGCATCTGCCAGTCAAGGAAGCATCTGTCAGTCAAGTAGGCATCTGCCAGTCAAGTAAGCATCTGCCAGTCAAGTAAGCATATGTCAGTTAAGTAAGCATCTGCCAGTCAAGTAGGCATCTGCCAGTCAAGTACGTATCTGTCAGACAAATAAGCATATGCCAGTCAAGTAAGCATCTGCCAGTCAAGTAAGCATCTGTCAGTGAAGTAAGCATTGCCAGACAAGTAAGCATCTGCCAGCCAAGTCAACATTTGCCAGTCAAGTAAGCATATTTTAGTCGAGTATCTTCAACCTTAGGTTTCAAGTCAAGTAGTTCGAAAGTGAACACCTATGCAAGTAATCTGCTCATCGGGAACCTATATAAGTAAGCTGAGCATCAGGCACCTGCAATTAAACACTTACAAGTCAAGTAACCTGCAAGTCTGCACGTAAAATATTTACACCTAAGCACTTACAATTCAAGTACTCTGCAATTAAACACCTTCAAGTAATCCTCACGTCAAACCCCTATAGGTAACCTGCATGTCAAACACCTACAGCCAAGTAGGTAATTGACATGCGCCAACACATCAACAAGTTGTCGGAGTTCGACAACCTTTTCTCCGAAAATACCAACAAGAGATATCAGACCTAAATATACCACGATGCATCTTTCGGGAACGCGTGTCCGAGACTCCACTAGTGTAATAGCCCCTTTTCAACTTCGACAACATGTTGATACAGTCAGTAAGAAACACCTAAGACAAAGTACATTTTGGGAAAAATTGTAATTTTGACAACGCTATGTAGAAAAATCACCATGACGATCGACGTGGGCGCAATAATCAAGCCTTGGTAGACTTTTGAAAACTTGACTATGATATCATATTTTAAAAATATGAATTATTACTACTTTTTAGTCATTCAAAAATTTGTCTTAAGTTGCTATGGACCTATATTACACAGTTATACCTAACGGGTATACTTTACACCAATGCAGTAAGATATTTCATATATTTGATGGTCATCCTTCATTTTTACCTGGGAATTGCTGTTAAAAGACACATCTTGCGTGTGCGTGATTGCAAAACCCTCATGATGAATAACTCCGGCTATAAATTTTCAGTCCAATGCATCCAAACTCACCAGAGTGTTTAAAAATCACTGATAAAAATATCTTTTAAAAGTTCAAACGATTCCTAAGTCCCACATTACACGCATGACTTGGCCCAGCAGTAACCAAATCCACAATACCTGGCTCTTCGCAATTAGTTTCATTGTGTGCATATAGATGATTGGGAGTGTAATGACTGATGCGTAAAATCACTAAACTATCTATGGTGCGTTTCTTAAATGCTTCTAGCAGAGTCTAAAAGTCATGTCTGAGAATTTGTAGCGAGGATTGGGCGTAATGTTATAAATTCATACCCCACCCCCCAGGCGCGTTAATAGACCATTATGACTGGGTGTGTTAGTCTCAAAATTTGGGGGTGGTCACACCCCCAGTATTTACTCCCCTCACCCCACTTTTCCTACGAAATTTTTAGAAATTGTGACAATCTTTGTGTTTATATATTTTTAACTAAATTAATAACTTTGTTTTGGGAGGAGGAATAGGACCCTTCACTTTTGAATGATGGCTACGTCACTGTTTCAGAGGATTAAAACTCCGCCCCCTTTTCCGCTTTTTATAGCAATATCAGACTTGAGCGTACCTTAAAGTTTCCTCTGAAAGGTGGAATGTTCATGAGTGCAGGTTTCCATCCGTCCTCTTGTTCTCCAGAGAGCTTTCCAAGTTCGACCAATGTGACTTCATTGTCAATGTCCTGAAGTACTCTCAGCCAGCCGATATGTTGTCCATTCATGTGATAAAAGAACTGCAGACACATAGCGTCATTATCACCTGACACATCAGTTGTCGTAATTATCGCGTTGTCAGCTGGGCGAGAAGGTTGCGACGCCTCCAGGTAAAGGTACTTTCCTACATGTGACATAGTCAATATAAAATTGTCATTGCTTGATAAATTTACAGAAAGAAGCTTGTTAGAATATATTTAAGACATATCACTGACTAGGTGCTAATTTAACTCAAAATTTTAGCTGTGATTTGTGGACATCCATCAAATGTTATATAATTCAATCAGTTTTTTTTTAACATCTTTCTGATTTATATTACAGTTCAAAAATCTTTCTATCTCTCATTATTGTCAAAAAGCGTTTTTTTTTTCCACTTCCAGAAACGACTGGAGTGCCGTTTCTAAACTAGAGTATAGAAATGTTGATGACGTGTGTGGGGCGAATACAGTTCTGGGCAATTCCGGGCGCTACCTACTTGCAAAAGTTATCCGCATCGCGATAGTTTATTGTTTATTCCTGCCAGTGTCTTCAAATGTGCGTTTAGTTAGCTATGCACTGAATGTATTATACAGTGCAAGTATAAGTTACGGTTAGCACATTTGTTACGGCGATTGTAAGCATTTTTAGTTAGTTTGAAGCTTGATATTTCTTGTTTGGATTGATTGTAAGAATGTTTGTTTTGTCTCGTTGTTTTACGTTTGATTCTTCTTTACATTGCAGCATTGGCAAACTTGTTACTGCTTGGGGCCTGACTTTGGTCGTACATAGGCCTAGGCCTGAGTCAGTCTCTTGTGTATCCGACGCCGTTTCGGGACCTAAAGGCTCAAACTGATACGGAACTATTTTAAAATCGTCCACATAAATCTAATCTATGATGTCTTCTGCATCATTTCCGTCAGATTTCTCGGTGCTGGAATTGTCTGTTAAGGAAAATTTAACTCTTCGGCGTAGACATTTTCGATAAGTTACAGAAGACCCCATATAAGTTATATTGCGCAGTTGAGCACTTCGAACTCCATCGACCCACGTCATCAAATATCGCCTACGATTTTCACGGTTTTGAAATATTTTGGGGGGAAGTGGGGTGTTTTTGTAATCAGTATATAATACTTATTTCATATATGGAGACTTGTTGCTGGATGTCCACAGTGCTTTAAAGGGCAATAAGCAAATAAGCAAATAGTAGTAATGAGCATAATTGTTACACCTTTATTAGAAAGCCTAAGAAATACATTCAAAATCGATCAATATTTCACACCATTCTAATTTTCATTTCAATATAACAAACCTATGTTGCCGAAAAGTTTGGGACCGGGGAGCTTTATCAGTCCGGTTCACGCTCCCGATCGGGAAATCTCCCGATCGAGAGATCTCCTGATCGGGAGATTTCTTGTCATTATAACCCACAATGCATCTTTCCTGATCAAAATCTTGGTAAAGAAATACATAACGGTAAAATAGCTTTAAGTCAATAAGTTCTACAACTTTAGAATTACAGAATTTGACAAGTAAAAGAAATTAACGGCTGAACTTAGTAGCAACAATTTAAATCATGGCCACTGCGCATGGCTCAATCTCCCAATCGGGATATCTCCCGATCGGGACCGTGGACAGGACTGTTTATTATACCCCAATGTAAATTCAAATGGAAAAGCTATTTGAGCTGTACGCCCAGTCATACATCACAAATTTTGCATAGATTAATCACCTTTTGATAAATCATATTTCATCTGCTCAAATGTTAATACCTGTTTAAGTAATATAGAATTTGGTAAGAATTATTACCATTTCCAGTTGTGTGATCCGCTGTTGGCCCTGTGCCTTCAGATGGGGTCGCGCCGGTACCGATGACCCAGTCAATCTTGTCGGTTTCTTGCTCCTGCACCCAGCCGCAGAATGGGTCTTCATTCGAATCAAAGTTACACGCGAGGGCTTTTGGAACATCTGGTACGTCAACTGTAACAGGGTATAACACGGATTTTAGTATAAAAGAAACGAGCGGCTTAGAAAAGTATTTGACATTAGGGAGGAGGCGAGGGGGTGGGGGTTGGGGAGGGGAGGAGGCAAATTTCATCATTTATCGCAAAAACTTCGGTACAAAAACTATTTGTAAGTGGGGTCGTAAAATTATTAAAATTATTGTTTACATTTGGCAACATTTCCCAAAACTTAATAAAAATGAATTAATTTTACGAAAATTAAAAACACTTCCAGAAAATTGAACGAAACTTCTCAAAAATGGAAAAAAATTTCACGAATAGTTCATAAAAAAGTAAAGCAATTTTCACAAAATGAAAGAAATTTTAGAAACATTTCACAAATTGAAGCACATTTTCACAATTGAAGCACATTTACGAAAATAAAGGAATGTTTGCAAAAAAATGAAGAAAATTGAAAACAACTTCTCGAAAAATTAAAGAAAAATTCCTGAAAATGAACGAAATTGCACAAATTAAAGTAAATTTCATGAAAATAAG
>JAIGNY010003930.1:590000-607500 GCA_020152595.1 Chiridota heheva | reverse complement strand
CTTCTTCTTCTTTTCTTCTTTTTCTTTTCTTCGCCCCCAGTCGTCGTCATCGTTTTTTCAAGAAGGTAAAACGTTAAATTACAAAACAAACAAAAATTCATTGCAGGCAAATTTGGAATAAAGACCTTATAGGTCCTATTAATGAGAGCGAGGAAGAAAATTTCAAATCCACATCGCTTAATATATCTAATAGATTACAAGAGTGGTCAATTTTCTGATGAGAGTTTTCTATTTCTGGTAAGAGTTTTGTATTTTTGGTAAGAGTTTGTATTTTTGGTAAGAATTTGGATTTCTGGTAAGAGTTTGTGTTTCTGTTTCTGGAAAGAGTTTTGTATTTTCGGTAAGACTTTTGTATTTCTGGTAAGAGTTTTGTATTTCCGGTAAGAGTTTTGTATTTCTGGTAAGAATTTGCATTTCTGTTTCTGGAAAAAGTTTTGTATTTCCGGTAAGATTTTTTGTTTTTTTTGGTAAAAGTTTTGTATTTCTGGTAAGAGTTTTGTATTTCTGGTAAGAGTTTTGTATTTCTAATAAGAGTTTTGTATTTTCGGTAAGAGTTTTGTATTTCCGGTAAGAGTTTTGTATTTTCGGTAAGAGTTTTGCATTTTTGGTAAGAGTTTTGTATTTCCGGTAAGAGTTTTGTATTTTCGGTATGAGTTTTGTATTTTTGGTAAGAGTTTTGTATTTCTGCTTTTTCTTTGTGTTGCGGAGCTGAGCACCACACTGGTTGCCGTTTTTAGAAACATTGAGGAATCAAATAACTAATGTAATGCGTGTCAGAATGATTAATCCATTACCCGTCCTTCTTTATTTGCGGGAATAGCCAGCATTCCTTGATGCCAGACATCTAACCCTTCAGAAATGCCAAACACTGAAAAATCAGGATCAAAACTAAGCCGATGACCTCTTTCTTTGAAATAAACATTCAAAAAGTCTTGCGTCAGAGGATTGATACTGTACTTGTAGTACCAGAAGTAAAGGCATCTATTTTCGGTTGAACTGGCTAAATATGGCGACATGATACGGGCCCGGTCATCAAATCGTAGGAAGGTGTTCTGACAGTCCATAAGCAAATAGTGACCTGAAACGATAAACAAAAAGATCGGATTTTTAAATTTTGCTTAATTTTTACCGTTTAATGAATGTGAATGTAAATCATATTTCATCAATGGAGGCCTATTTTGTTTACTGATCTGTCTTCTAGAACAATTTTGGAAAAGTTATCAAATGGTGTGAACAAACGAAGAGTGGGTAATTTCCAATGTGAGGGAACTTGTAATACGCTGTTTATGTACATTCCGTTTATTATCAAAATGGCTGTCAAAAATGAATAACTATTCATAAGATACTAATATTTACATACATGTGTACAACATATTTATTGCTCTGTTAAGTATTTGAATGTATTATTTTAAGAGGGGATAGAATCACATAAGTTCAGTCTTAAACTTCTCTCCCTTTTCCATTCATTTTGTTTCGAATTGCAAATGTCCATAACACTTCTATTCATTTGATCTATTACTTGTATATTGTTTATCATTTAAGTTTTTGATGTACTGAGATGCATGATGGAAATGAATTACAAATTGCATTAATATCTATAGGTATGAAAATGTTCATAGAGGTAAATAAATATCTATTATCATGTGAACATGCATTGCGACATAACTATTCTTTGCGCCACGATAAACATTAATTGCGGTACGATAAGTATTTATTGCGACCTGATGAATATCAATTGCGATTTGAAATTTGCAATTGCAATTTGTACTTAGAAATATACATAGTACAGGAATACATATAGACTTCATGAATATACATACCAATCGCGGTCCCAAGTGTGTGGTCGATGTTGGGGCCTGATCCAAATGAAAGAGTTGGCCCAGAATGCCAAGACCAATCAAATATATCATCGATTGCCTGGGTATAACCACAGAAGACGTTGTTGGCGTCCTCGAAGTTGCAGCTGATATCATTTACGGCTCTTTGTAGAGGAGTTGTTTTTGGAGGAGGAGTTACAACTATCAAAAAGATCAAAGGAGTGAGTACAACAAGGAAAATGATTGACAGGCCATTCGAAAGGCTACAAGAATGTGATCGTCAGCAGTGACCTTATGTTCCACTGGGGGCAAGGGAGTTTTAACACGCCCACCCCACCCCTCCCCTCACCCCCACCCTAAAAAATGCACATAAGACCTGGGCACATTGATCTTAAGTTGACATTTACCGCTTAGATATCTCCTTTTAGGAAATTGCTTAAAATCAGTGTTTCAAATCTAGAGGCTAGAGGCTAGAAGCCTTGTAAGGGTCTGGGGCGAAGCCGTGATTTTGATAGCAGAAAATTGAAGAGAATTGTGTTGGAAGGCCGCAGAGAGCCGTGCATCTAAATTTTCGCGATTTTCAGAGCAGAAAACTGCAACTTAATATTATGTCAAGTCCAAGGTTAAAGCCGGAAGTCCTGCCTGATTTTGATAACAGAAGAATATTGCATAAGCTAATTTTGGTAGCAAAAAATAATTAGAATTGCGTCAAATATAGGGGCGAAGCCCCGGAAGCCCTGCGCTTCTCGTAATTTTGGTAGCAACAAATATGCTTAGAATTGTGTCAAATCTAACCATGTTAAGGGCGAAGGTCGCGAAGCTCTGGCATGGACCCAGTAAGCGGAACCCCAGTAGCCCTACGTTTCGCGTGATTTTGATAGCAGAAAATTGCTTTAAAATGTGTCAGATCCAGGGTTGATATCCTGGTAGGCGAAGCCCCTGGAAGTTTAGCGTTCTTTGGCGTGATTTTGGTAGCAGAAAATTTCTTAGGATCGTTTCAATTCTACAAAACCCTAATACTGCTAAGTTACTTAAAGGGAAGATATATCTTGAAATGTAGGATCCCATTGACTACAATATATGTGTTGGGGTCCAGGGATGATATTCATGTTTTTGATGTAAGAATAAAGCTTTGAGCAGTTGAGAGAAAAAATAAAAACAACATTTGTTTTGTAAATGATACAAATTGCAGAAACTGAGAATAAGAAATTAAAAATAGAATAAAACAAATATCAGGACATTTTTGTGCCCCTGTGAGCATTCGGCGCCCTCTCAAGAGGCTTCCCTGTGGTGAAGTGGTAAATTTTTGGTTTAAGAGTGTAGGACTACCGATACTTCAAAAATATGAGAAATGCTTCTTCACAAACTTTTTTTTTTTTTTATTTGACCTACCATGTCACTTTCTTTGACCCACAAGTTTTTCAAAAATTGTGGTACTGGTGGGCCAACCTGGTATTTCTTAAGCAAGGTTCATTAGCAATTTTTATATGATTTGGGGAATTTCAATGGGTACATTTATTCATTTGTACTTGTATCTGTTTGTTGTAAGTATTTTCTTACTAAGCTAAAATAGTGGAGGAATTGTCTTTCCCACTCCCACGCCGCTTTTGCTTTAGGAATTCACGGCTCATCGAAGCCATATTTGTCTTCGATTGACCCATCAGCAGACTAGTGAAAAATCCTGTAAAAGCCCTGATTGTTTACAACGGCCATTCATTCGAACGGACCTGAAAATATATAGTTTATCTTGAACAAAATACAGAAAATTCATGGGAAATGTACGTTGGCGTATAAAGTATATCAATGTCAAAGTGTTTTTTTGTCTTTCGTGATAAAATGAGCGTAAAATAATCCGTTTCAATATTCGTCAAAACCAAATGAATAACAAACACTTATGCAGAATAACTCACACTGAGGACAATCACTGTTTCTGTACAGCATGACGTCATCAATAGCTACGTCATCGCGTTCTTTTTGCCCAGTGGAAGCCTCAAAGATGACCTGCAAAATTGGGTGAATATCTTTACACAAGCACTTTGGAAAATATTACTATGGTAAATGGTATTTGTGAAATTGTCGATACAGGAGATCTGGAGATTGATACGGGTGATTGAATTATTGATGAAAGGAATATATAATTCATTAATGTAGGCCCTACTTCTACAATTTGTTGCATATTCTTTTAGTATAATCTGTGAAATGAATATTTCAATCTAATCAGATTTCCTGGGATCTCACAAAGAAATGTTTCAGTATATTTCTTTCACCTACAAAAAAGAATTAAGTTTGATCTAAATCACAATGTTATTGCGAACACCTGTTTTGCGAATTTTTTATTTAATCACCACAGTCAAATCTTCCTCAACAGCTCAACCCAGTGGTGTTGAACGGGTGAGATTTGGGAGCCTGAAAAAATGATATTGGGGGCCCCTAACAATGACTGGATGATCCTGTTCAACGGCGTAGGAACATTTTTTCCTTAGGAAAGGGGTGTGGCTGAAAGTTTATTTACAACAAACCTCAACCCCCTCCCTCCTTATTCAAAAGTCTCATTTTTGTTAAATTCATTTTCACGATTGTGGGAAGTTTTTAGATTTGTTTTTTAACAAAGAATAGATAATAAAGTTAGTATATACACGCTAGCAGTGCAGTGACCTGTCACCCGCATATACACGTACTAACCTGCTAACTGCATGCTGTATTACACATACGCAGGCGCTACGTCGGTGTATACGATGTAATGTTACATTTTAGGAAAACTTTACAAAAATGGAAAACAAATTCTTCAAAATGAAAGAAATTTCCTGAAACTTGAAAAAAACTGACCAAATATTAAAGAAAATATCACAAAATTTTCGGGAAAATTATGAAAATTTTCCAAAGATTAAGGAAATTTCACGAAAATTTAAGCAACTTTCAGGAAAATTAAGAAAATTTCTTGAAATCAAAGGAAATTTCCCGAAAAATGAAAAAAACTTTCCAAAATTGAAATACATTCGACAAAATAAAGGAAATTTACCGAAAATGAAAAAATCTCACAAAAATGAAAGAAAATTTTCCAAAATTGAAGAAAAACTTCCCAAAAATTGAAGAAATTTCTGCAAAATGAAGAAAATTTTCTAAAAATTGAAGAAAACTGACCAAATATTTTTTTTAATGTCACGAAATTTTTCGCAAAATAAAGGAAATTTCGCAAAGTATAAAAAAAACTTCCCAAATATTAAAGAAAACTGAATATTCCAAAAATGAAGGAAATTTCATGAAAATGGAAGCAAATATCACAAAAATGAAGAAAAATTCCTGGGAATCATGATTGCAGGAGATTTCCCAGAAATTGAAGGAGATTTCCCTGAAATTGTAGAAGATTTCCCTAAGGAAATTAATTTGTAACATGTACATAATTAGGGGGGCTTAAAATTGTGTCAACTCGAGGCGGAAGCCGCGAAACCCTGGTGGGGACACAGGTTTCGAAGGAAGCCCTACGTTTGTCATGGTTTTAATAGCAGAAACTTGGGTTTTTAAATGTGTCACTTCTATTAAGCGAAACTGCATGTAAGGGTGCTGAGGCGAAACCCAGGAATCCCTGCATTTTTTGTGATTTTCGGAGCAGAAAATTGCCTAATATTGTGTCAAATCCAAGGACGTCCTAGACGCCGAAGGGGTGAAGCTGCAGGATGCTAGTAACATTTTTTGGCGTGATTTTGGTAGCAGAAAATTGCTCAAAATCGTGTCAATTTCAACTAAAGTTAGTTAAAAGGAATATTGTTTTGGAACAAATGTTCAAATGCAGGATCTCATTGACTTCATTATGTGTCTTTAGTTGGGGTCTAGGAATGGTTTTCATGTTTCTGATGTAAGAATAAAACTTTAAGAATTTTTTTGTTTGTTTACAACGTTGAGAATAAAACGTATATTAAGAGTATATTTTCACAACAATTTTTTCGCCCCTGTGAGCATTCGGCACCCTCTAGAAAGCTTCTACCAGCTGTACTCAATAAAATTGTTTTCCCTTCATGGCGGCAGAAGCAGATATTAAATCTTGCCGACGAGCTATCGCCATGCATCGGTTTCAATCCGAGCGCAAATTTGTGTTCTTGTAGCTATTTCTTCATGTTCTGGGAAAACTCACACTTCAAAGTTTCTGTGAGCTTCGCGTGGGTTGTCTTTGGTCTCCTATTCTTTTATCTTAACTTACGTTATACTTAAAGTATCCTCCACATAATATTTCTTTAGCTGTTATAAAAATTAAAAAAACACGTTCGCTGGTTTATGTAATGTATTAAAAATATTATGTGTTTATCTCAGTATTTAAACATATTTGATGGTTGTATTTCTTGTAATGTAAAAAGGTTGGCTAAAATAAATGTTCTTGAAATTGAAAATTAGCTTAATGGAAAATGGATAAATAAAATTATTTCCATGATTTCTTGGAATAGAGCATATTTATTTTTCGAGAAATGGCCGTTTAACTGATTAAAGACTATTGAAGTTAAGACATAATATATATATATATATATATATATATATATATATATATATATATATATATATATATATATATATATATATATATATATATATATATAAATATATATATATATATATATATATATATATATATATATATATATATATATATATATATATATATATATATATATATATATATATATATATATATATATATATATATATATATATATATATATATATATATATATATATATATATATATATATATATATATATATATATATATATATATATATACAGATATAAGTTTAATCATGCACAATTTGTGATGTGAACAAGAAGACAGGTTGAAAATTTAATGTTATTCTTTCTAATATTTTTGTGATTGGAGTGTTTGTAAATAAATGAGAATGCGTTGTCATACATATATGTTGGGGTATGACTAGATCCAAAACTTTTGTCAGAATCAATTACTCTCATTTAAATATCTATGATATGATACATGTATGAGATATACATAAGTTTATGAAGTCAGTGGTATTCCTGTTCTCATTTCACAAATTTGCATATCATCACTTACAAATTCAACAAAGTGAAAAGATGATTCAAGTTGATGAGAACTTTTGCTAGTAGCAATTTGAAAGCAATTTAAGTAACGCTGTCTCTACCGGTCCATAAATCTTTAAATGATATTAAATTGTAAAATAACTTTTAATTGATATTGACGGGACTTTCGGCTACTTGTGTGATTTTTGTTTATTTAATCCCACCTATCCAAATCTGAATAAGCAATTTCCGGAAAACCGTTTCAAATAATGTCACATTGCCGAAATTCATGTGTTCATATTGGAGCAATCGTATGCTCTAGAAATCTTATTGACCAATCAAATACTGAGTAATTCTTTGTCATCTGTACAATTCACGCGGGATATGGGACCAAGCGTATAAAAAATTGATTTCAAACGCTAATCATACGTGCGTTATACATGAAGGTACTATGCGCGCGCGCATTATTGTTTACAACTTTTCCTCCAGTAACTGCAGCTGATTGATTGGGTAACAAATGGAAAGTACCCCTTAGCAGTTGATTGGTCGACGTAATAAATAAGTCACGTTCGGCTAAACTCGGTTTGAAAAGGTCTATAAGTGGCACGGGTCCCAACACTTTTGTCACTTACCCTGAAGTGGACGTTCCTTGCAGCGATTGTAAGAGTGGCCCTGTGCCAATAGTTGCCATAGTCACCGGTTCGAGTCCACTGAGGTTGGTCGGGTAATGTCGTGTAGTCGTTGTTGACGACGTAAACATTGAGCGCCTCTACGTCTTGTCCGTACATATGAAACCAAAACTCCAGGCATGACGAGGAGGTTGTCGGCGCAATTTGCGGGGACTTGATGCGAGCTTTTGAGCCGGGTTGCATATTGGAATTTCCAGAGGAGACGAGGTAAAACCCTAATTTATGAAATGAAAGAATTTTTTTAATTTTTGTATGACGAACCAAATAACTGAGTATTTCATATAATAAGATGTACCATGTACCAATGGTGTGGTCAAAGGGGTCGAGGCGAACAATGGCCCCAGTTTCTCAACCTAATTGCTCTTCCCAATTTTCGATTGTATATATTTTGCAGTATGGCTTTGGCCCCTATTTGAGATTGTTGCCTAAGTTGTGCTATACGTTTGCTGGTAGGAATCACACTAAAAGTCCCTTTTTCTGTCAGTATGTGGCAAAGGTGTTTGGATAAGCCAATCATGATCGAGAACAAGATAAAAAATATTTTGTTCTCCAAAATATATGATTTGCGGTACTCTGCCAACGAAAACACTTACGTATATGTAAGCCTATATTTGAAAGTGTGCCTTCACGCTTACTGGTTAACATAACCATAGTGTGCTTTCATGGCCTATCAGATTTCAGCAGATTTTAGCAGAATTTTGGAAAAATTGTGCACTTTTCCGAAAGCGTGAAAATTAGTACACTTATAGGGTGGAATCTGCATAATGATTTTGGACAGAGGGCTAATTCGATTTCTTCCAAGATATGGCTGCCAAATTAAAAAAGGCCGCCAGCTAAGTGAAAGGAAGATGTTTTGACATTGTGAGCTTTAGTAAACAAAATTGCATGCATTCAATATTGCCACCTGAATAATAATTCCCGTATATTTTACCTCAAGCTTAGGTTTAAAACATTTGAAAATGTCTGTCAAATTCAAAATGGCCGCCATATATAAAAAATGTTAAATTATCATACAATGAAGTTATGTTACAAGCGAATTTCTGTACCAAATATCAGCTCCATCCTTGTATTAAATTATTAGTGGACAGATAATGATAATTTTGGTATCCAATACGGTGGCAATTTCAATGTGGCAGTAAATTTATGCAAAAGTTTTTCGGCTAATATTTTGACGATATTAACTGTACTTCAGACAAATAAAGTGTATACAATTAACAGTGCCCTCTGTTTTATTTTCACCGTCTTCTACCTCAATTCTTAATATTTCCCGTTTAAACATGGCTGCCAAATTCCAAATGACCACCTTGTTGGTCAATATGGCCGTAGTTTTAGCAAAATGGCCACCATTTCACCAAATATGGCTGTTATTTGAGCAAAAACGGTTTCAAATTACATTTGATCATGCGATGTAGTCATGTTACAAGTGAATTTCTGTACTAGATTTAAGTTCTTTCTACACGTCTTTGTAGCTGGTTATTAGTATACAGATGTTGAGCATCCAAAATGGCTGTCACTTTATGAAAAAGTTGGGTGCTTTTCAGCCTAATTTTTTCTATAAATGTTTATGATTTTTAGGGATGTCACACTGAAATTTTAGAGCAATTAAAGAGGCAATACCTGTCTGACACACAGATCCAGAAAAAGTAAAAATATGAAAATGTATATTTACGGACTCTTTTGCATTTCTAATATGATGCTCATATCATCACAGTCTGGACACACCTTCATGCTCCTCAACATCCTCTTCCTCTTTTTGTGGTCACCTTTGAGGGACTATAATGACTTGTAGCATAAGGTAACCTTTGGTCAACATACTGTCAATTGTTTTGTTTTTTATACTATTCAGCAATTGTTTTTTTTCTTTCTAATCCCAGTTGCATGTAACAAGTTATTACAGACTATGAATTATAGGTTATCAAGTACGGCAGGAGTTGCATCCACAATGCAGTTCAAGTCTGGAACAGTCGCTTAAATGTGTTGTTGGAAATATTCAAGACAAAGGCCCAGTCCTTGAAGACTCGGGTGTATCATCATCTTCTATCAGTACAATGACATAGCAGGGGATTCCTTCCTTCCTTTCCTAGGCCACTGTGAACCATTGATTGGCCCATGAAACTTCTCTTGTTTTGTCTTGTTGCCTTTATAACTTGTGCTTAACCTGGTCGTATGCGTGCCTGATGTGCTATTATTCACTTATTTAGCATTTCATAAAAATAAAAAAATAAGATAGAAAGTCTGACGCACAACACTTTTCAAGTTGTAACAAAACACTTCTCAACAAAAAATATGCTTCCTAAAACACATCTCAACAAAAATATATTTCCTAATTACGTTCACATTCTCCTTTTACAATATGATGTTCATACCATTTCAGCTTTGGCACATTACATGCTCCAAAACATCCTCTTACAATATTGCAGCCACTCTTGAAAAGTTCTTGACAAGACTTTGATGCCTCAGGCAACGTTGACCAAAGAGGTTATGAAATGTCTTGAATCCACCCCAGTGGAATGAATCAGGTTGTTCTGGAGTGTATGTCTAGCCTAATATGCTTCTCATTTTACATGCTGGACAAGGTAGCTGCTGTCAGGCTGTAGGTGGAATCAACTCTATGGACCTCCTCTTCTATGGAAACAGTTCTTTCCAGTTCTGTCCACACTTGGGCAAGGACTTATCCGATCGTCATTAAAACAACATAGCGCTCTATTGCAGGCATGCAATGGGCCAGAGTCTGCTCTGTATGAGGGCTTCGTCCAATGCCAGCACAGCCTTGTACCAGATATGGAAAGAAGCTTAACGTCTCCCACGCCGTCTACCTAAGATTAATTAAGTTTATTCACACCCGGGCCAAGTGAAAGCGTGAAAGATAAGAAAAGATACTGCTTTGTCTGGACCT
Organism: Chiridota heheva; assembly: GCA_020152595.1. NCBI lineage: Eukaryota > Metazoa > Echinodermata > Holothuroidea > Apodida > Chiridotidae > Chiridota > Chiridota heheva. The sequence goes on along the minus strand of JAIGNY010003930.1, from coordinate 597,079 downwards.
AATGACTGAGCTATGCAGTGAGCTGGTATGAATGTGAAATACTTTTCTGTTCTAAACGTTAACCATAGTTCGCAGAGATTTGTCAGAGCAAACAAAGATTTTGACAAAATAGCAACATCTGTATCTACTGTACGCAGCATTACTCTGCGATATCCACAGCAGCATTCGCAGCTTGGATGCAAAAAATTTATAGTGTCGGCTTCTGCACATGTACTTGGATATATGAAGCTTGTATATTCCCTTCAAGAAATCGATGTTATCAATTTGCATATTGCAGGAATGGAAAGAGGCGGTGAAAACAGCTGCTCAATCAACTTAAGGCTTTTGTAGAAAGAAACTTCATGTTTTGATCTCTGCAAAAACAAGATATATCGGTAAAAGAGAGAAAGAAGGCTGAAGCTGCTGTCCATGATGTACTTGGCTGGGACTGCCATCAAACCAGGTACTGCGAACTGGACAAGAAGGTCAGGACAAGTGCCAAGAAGGACAAACAACAGCAGTTGGACATGACTAAACAAAATGGACCACGGGCAGGCCACCATAAGATTATCTATCAATTGGCAAAGAACATGACTAGCAAGAACTGTGCTAGCATCTCAAAAGGAGATGGTGCAGTTGTCCACAAAGACTGCAAGGATGTGAAAGAGCAATGGGCTAGTTACTTCAAAGAGCTTCTGAACCGCCCACCACCAAACCGCAGACTGCATATGATTGAACATATTTATAATATACTTTACCTATGTGGGGAAGTACCCCCAAAAGAATAACTTAAAGCAATAGCAAAGTTATGACACCGTGAACCACATATGTCTTCTCAGCAAGATATTAGAGATGATACAGGACATTCGGCTAACAGAGCTGATAGAAGGCATGCTGGAAACAAGCTATTGTTTGTTGAGTTACAAAGGAAACGAAGCAGATGGCGTAATGTAGGTTGCAGGGAGTGAGGCTGCACCGCTCGTATTTAACATCTACACGAAAAACCAACCAAAAAGTGATGATACCTTCCGCATTGTTATAAGCTGAGGATTTGGGCGTCACTGCACAAAATACTAACTGGATGAACTAACACCATTATGTAGAGAACCACCCTTGTGTTAATCCATCAAAGTCATAGGTGTTTGCCTTCCACCTAAGAAACTGTGAGGCCAAGTGCTTACTACCAGTAACCTGGTCTGGAACAACTTTGGGTTATTGAGAGCACCCAGTGTACCTTGCAGTTACCCTTGATTGATGTCTTACCTACAAGCCCCATATTCAGAAGACCAAAGCAAAAGTGAGCACACATAACATCATTGTCAGCAAGCTCAAAAACAAACACAATATAGGGTGGAGTCCCACTGACCCTACTTTCCGCTGATCTAGCTCTCTGCTACTCGGCCACTGAGTATGCCAGCCCAGTATGGGAAAGATCCACTTGTACCAAGAAAGATAGACCCGCTCTTACAAGAAGCTGATTACAGGCTGCATTAAAACCACAAACACTAACAGTGTGTACCTCCTAGCTGGTATAGCTACACCTGATATTAGAAGATAGCAAGAAGAAAAAAGCGTTAGCGGCAAGAAAGAGATAAATGAAATCCTATATATAGACTTATGCCCGATCAGAGTCTCCCTAAGACAAGGAGAAGCTTCTTAAAATGTGTAAACCCTCTTGACACTTGTGTCACTATGTGGGAAGAAAGATTCACTTACCTTCCACCACCTGTAACAATAATGCTAATGGCAAAAGAACAGCTTCCAGCTGGTGCAAACCCAACCTGGTCAGATTGGAAATGCCTTAAGCGCCTAGGACGGGAGTTGGACGTGCTAAGGCCACCCTGAATAAATGTGGATATGCATCAGACTGAGATGACTGTGACTATGGTACAGAGCCACACACATTGGAGCACCTCTTAAAATGTCCCCTTTAGGAGGAAACATTTGCTGTTGCTGACCTTGCAGAATATAATGGCAATACACAGTAGTGTACTCAGGTATGGCTGAACCCATTATAGCCGCAATTGTGATGTGAACTCATAAGAAGAGCAAATGGCTTCTGGTCTTGATGAAATTGTTGCGAAACTTATGAAATATGGCCGGAAGAATTGGCGTCAAAACTACACCAGCTTATATTTAAAGTATGGCAGAGGGAAGAGATACCCGAGGACTGGACCAAGATATTATTATGCACTGTCTACAAGACGGGTGACAAGTTTCTCTGCAGTAACTACCGTGGTATATCCCTCGTCTGTTCCAGTCAAAATTGTTAGGCATATCCTCCTTTATAGAATGCATGATACTGTAGGCAGTAAGCTCTGTGAGAACCAAGGAGGTTTCAGACAAGACGAGAATGTAAAAATTAGGTTGCTATCTTCGAATTCAGATGGAAAACTGCATACATTAGATACCAGCTACCCACGTTTGTTACAATTGTAGATTTCAAGGCAGCCTTCGGCAGTATTCATCGTCCCCGGCTCTATGTGGCACATTCTTTATTATTATTGTAGTCCTAAGAAATATATTCGCCTGGCACGTGCTGCTTTCCAATATTGTGAAACAGCAGTAATTGTTGACGATGAGCGAACTAACTGGTTCAGAATTGGATTGGAAGGGGTACGACAAATTTGCGTGAGGTCCTCACTCCTCTTTGGACGTCGTCCTCAGCAAGTCCCACTCCTCTTTGGACATCGTCCTCAAGAAGTCCTACTCCTCTTTGAACATCGTCCTCAGCAAGTCCCACTCCTCTTTGGACATCGTCCTCAGCAAGTCCCACTCCTCTTTGGACATCGTCCTCAGGAAGTCCCACTCCTCTTTGGACATCGTCCTCAGCAAGTCAAAATCATTACGGAATTTGTATACGAGTTTTTAAACGAGAATTTGTATATAAGCCCATTGCTCTCTATATACCAGACGACACCCAAATCTATTGGAATGGGTATTGGAGATACTGCCGGCACAGTCCATCTAGATGATGTGTCACTGCAGCAGAAGTCCACTATCGGGCACTGGGGTCGACTGTTATGTCCAATGGGAGACTAGTCAATGAGTTGGGGTAAGGACTGTCAGAGTGTTATCTTTCTGCGGTCAACTGTCCACGGTCTGGAGTATTAATATGAACCTCAAGATCAAATTACGCATCACCTCTACACTCCTCTATGCAGAAGAAACTTGGGCTACATGACTGAGGAAAATGACTTGATGCCATTGACTTACTATGTCTTTGCCGAATTCTCGATATCAAGTGGTTCCAATACACATCAGGAACATGGAAATCAGAAACAGAACGGTTAACAACCGGTATCTCTTATCCTGGAGAAGTCACGTCTGAGATGATTTGGGCACGTAGTCCATATGGTCAAATGCAGGACCCGTCGATTGGATGCCATACTGTGTGATGGTGGGAATTGTAAAAAAGGGGGGAAAGGCAACCTATTTCAAACGATCAAAAAGAATGAAGGCATCTGCTTGCACAGCTGATGTCGTAGATGTCATGTTATCAGGGTGAGCGAGTAGAGACCTCAATTTGTTCAGCAGTTTAGACTGAACTGTGGCTGATTGTTCAGAAAGGAAGGTAAATAGCCCTGTCCTACACGTCTTCCTGTACCCATTCCATGCATGATTCTTGTTGTCGTCTTCAAAATATCTGAAAGATACTAATCTCAGACGACATTTACTGTACGTGCTGTATTCAGATGAGTTTGCTAATATGGCAAGAAGATGAGTTTAGCATATGCTCATGGAATGCTTTAACTAGACGTGGCTTCAACATATTCACAATGGCAGCATCATCAAGGGTGAAGGATAAAAACTTCAATCATGTTTTGATGTAAAATGCTGTTCATCCTACTAATAATGTCTTAATAGTCTTAGTCTTAATTCCAGAGTGTGATACAACTGGAAGAAAAACGTACAAGTTTGCTTCATGGATGATATTTGTTGTTTTTCTGTAGACTTTGGTCTTGGTCAACTAAACAAAAGAAGTGTGTTTCTTTTTAATGGGTTGAAAAAAATGGGCTGTACAAAAGTAGAGAAATGTTCTTTTTCAATCTTCTTTATTGTTCTGACTGTGGAGATTATTTCTAAGTCAACAACTAACAGATCACCAAATATTTTGTGAACCAGTAATAGAATTATGGGCTTTCTTCTATTCTCATGTTGCACTAAACTTTGGTTAGTTTATTTGAATGTCTTATTAACAAATGAAAATTGCATTGCAATATTATGCGGGACATTATATAGCAGCCATCTTGAATTTGGTAGCCATATTGGAGAAGAACTAATTAAAAATCACAGATTGTGTTTTGGAATACAATAAAATATTCCACTATGGATAAAGCTATTTAGTAGAGTCTAATACCATAAACTTACCAAACATTCAATTTTTATATATAGATATACATATCTATAAGGCCGCCATTTTGAAATTGGCAGCCATATTGCCACCATTTTGGAAAATATTCAATTAGACTTGTGGATTATGTTTAGGATTATATCAAATGTTTCACCATGGCTCTTAAATCCCATAGAATTGTATATCATAGCAATTAGTATTCACAATTTAGCCCACCTGAGCCCATTTTTATTTGGGCGGCCATCTTAAAAAGATTCAAGTTGGCCCTATATCCAGAATTAATCAGCACGTCAAACTCTACATGTGAGCCTATTTTCAGGAAAATTGCACAATATATATCACATACTGTCATAAGCTTAAATGATATACATGTAGTCAAGTTTATCAGTATTTGGTTGTTGCTGTGTCATTGTCATCTTATGAAGAAAATAACGGTCACCATGGTCGAAGAAATTATTTTCAATCATTATTACCATTTTGTTATGAAAGAAATACAAACCATGAAAATAAAATGATTGCCAACATTAAAATTGATACTCATTTTGATCATTATAATGATGATCATCTTCATCATGGTCATGATCATGGTCATGATCAAGGACATGATCAGGCAGTCAGGTCATGATCAAGATCATCGCCAATCTACCATCAACCATCAACCATCATCGTCATCATCATCATCATCGTCATCATCATCATCATCATCATCATCATCATCATCATCATCATCATCATCATCATCATCATCATCATCATCATCATCATCATCATCATCATCATCATCATCATCATCATCATCATCATCATCATCATCATCATCATCATCATCATCATCATCATCATCATCATCATCATCATCATCATCATCATCATCATCATCATCATCATCATCATCATCATCATCATCATCATCTCATCGTCATCGTCATCATCATCATCGTCATCGTCATCGTCATCGTCATCGTCATCGTCATCATCATCATCATCATCATCATCATCATCATCATCATCAATCATCAGTCATCATTATCATGGTCTGGTGTGTAAGCCTATCCCAATGTTAACATTATTATTCATAGTCCTTGCCAACAAGTGTCTTACAGACGATGACATACCAAGTTCCGATCCCTTTGTATGGTCTACATCCGGTCCAGTATAATAGTCGTTGGTTGCTCTGTTCTGCCAGATCCAATTCATATCATCGGTCTCGTCTTGCTCATAGTAGCAGATTTCTGCCTCTTCAAAGTCACAATCTACGCTGGTTGAGTTCACAACGATATCTTTATGAAAGAAATACAAACCATGGAAATACAATGATTGTAGCACGAAAAGATAGTAAATGCAATTTTTGAGCCTTTTTACAAAGCAACAAGTTGAAGATGTGTATATTCGGTAGATGTATATACTACTTAAAATACCAGGCTTTCCAAAGGTAAACAAAAAATGTACTTACGAATACCAGGGCAATCCGTTCCTGTTACATTGAGATCGTCAAAAGCCATGTCACCGCGGTAATCGCCATTTGCTCTGGTTTCTACCAAAATCTGTTTCAGTAAACACGATTTATTTGTAGCAATTCAATTTAAAATCATTTGGTTGCATTGCTTGAATATGGAAAAACAATCAGGAAATTCGTTTTGATCGTTTTGGGATTAATTGGAGATTTGCCTTATTTCTCTCATCTGTATCAAACTTTAAAAAGAATATCAGGTATTTGCTGAAATGAATTCTGTTTGAAATTATTGTTAAGAAGTAACTACCTAAAATCAAACTCGCCTCAACTTGAAACGCATCATTTCACTATCTGTCGTCTGAAAATTGGTCACGGAAAATTCCCAGTTTTTTTCCTTCGCGAAAATTGACAGATGCACTGGAAAGAAGGTACATATCCCATCACTTTAGGAAAGTCTATATTTGCCCCCATTCGCATTCATTGAGCAAACCAAATTTACGTCAGTCGTTCAATAATGTAAATAATTACTTGCAAAATTCTTAGGGTTTAGCCCTCATTCCTACTTGGCTATACTTTTGAAAAAGTTTACCGTCGGTAACCGTTAGTGCAGTAACTCTCAAATGCGGCCAAAAAATATTTTCTTCTGCAGCAACAAAAACGTGATTGTAAATCTTGAACTTTGGTATATGTGCCGATCAATACCCTTTTTGCAATTATTTAGAATTTTCTTACAGGATTTTGAAAGGTATTATCCTGGCTAGTTTTTTTTTTGAAGAAAACAAAACAAACTTAGACCAAGGTTTAAATAAAACTCGATAAACAAAAATCACCGTCATTGAAACTTGACCATTTTCCAATCTTGAACCAAGACCGTCCACTTTCTGGAATCACGTGGAAGATTTGCGCCCTCACATCAGCGATGTGCTGATTTTCCACATGTTGGAAAATCGAACATCTCAAGGCCACCAAATATTCACGCATCACCGCCCCACCCTCCATATATACAGTGTACAAATTTACTTTGAGTTTATTTCGGGATTGCTTTAAACGTGACACAGCGTGTAAACTATTTAAGAAACATTGAGTGAGAGCGCTTCGAGTAGCAATGTCGTAGATAACAGGACAAATTATTGGAATGATGACCAACTTTTTCTTTAGGTATACTTCCTTGTAAAGCAAACTTCCGAAAATGATGATCAGTTTTTTGTGATGGGACCAAATCTTCCATCAGGCATACCAGGCCTGACTGCCACGAAAACAGCTCAGAGTATCTAATGCAAAGGATCTAACCTG
>JAIGNY010003930.1:520000-585000 GCA_020152595.1 Chiridota heheva | reverse complement strand
ATTGGTGTTTGTAGGACAGCTGTATGACCTTGTTGTTGTGGCAGCGAGGCCTCCACGTAGAGATAGTAACCTTGAAATGATCAATTGGGGGCAGAGAGGTTGGGACTTGGCATCTCATACAAGGGCTAATAGTATCGTCTACTGTAATAACAAAGCATATATCATCATAGTTAAATCTTAGTCCCCTGAATAATTCTTTTCACGGCCGTAGTGCAGCAACGGGATGGGAAGTATCGGATCACCAACAAATGTTCTATTTTTGGGAACCCGAAAGGAGAACATGGTCCCGAACGTCGATTTCCCCATGGGGCCATAAGGCACTACTTGCGTCATTGGGATCTTCCATGGTTTCCTTCATGCAATGGTCAACTTAACTTGACGTAATCTTAATTGAAAGATAATAATGAATTTCAAAATATGGTAACATAAAGAACTGGTCGGACTACATTAACCGATAGATTGTAGGTGTTATATTAGATGAATTGTTTTTTTTAAACTCTGTTAAAAATCAATCAATTCTTATAAGAACAATAAAAATATTGTACATTTAATGATATAGGAGTAATAAATTTGGGTGAAAATTAAGGTAAATCATTTAAAGTATATTAACAACCATCACAGTACCAGAAAAATACAAATTGGTTGACCTTTGACCTTTTTATACCTTTTTCAAAATCTCAGCTATAAAATTGCATATTTTATATACAAAGTTTGTGCTGTATTACAGGGCAGCTTTGGCGTTTTCTTTTGTAAATCTTATAAAATGAAATAAAAAATTGATCAATCTTTGATCAGCCATAACTCACAAACTATAGGTGCTATTTTCAAAATTATAAATCTGATCTGCTCAGTTTTTAATACTTCAACCAATACACAAATTGCTATATTTTCACTTTTCCACATTGCAGACCTGCCATTTTCCGACATTTGAGCATCAAGATCAAAAAAATAACAATTTTCGGACAAAACGTGTCACGTTTGGATTGTTGGACGGATTTTGCTTTAAATTGAACACATATCGATTTGTGCTCATTCTTTTGTTGTTCGCGGTGTGGTCATAAGAAGGTCCAGTTTCACTTGACTTGGTTGGTCCTAGACTAAATGTATATTTACCTTGTGAGTTTTTCGCGGTGTGGTCATAAGGAGGTCCAGTTCCACTTGACTCCGTTGGTCCACGATTTAATGTCCAATCGAAATCATCTGCCGTTGACTGTTGAAACCCGCACAAATCGTTATTCTCAAAATCACATTCTGCAGATTGAAAGATCGGAGCGTTCGTAGTGCTCTGTGTATCTGCAAAAAAAGACGGCACATTAACTGAATAAGGTTTTTTAATTTTTCTCACAAACAGACAAATTGGAAGTTGACTTTTAAAAGTCTTATAAATGTTACATGCAACTTTCATTAGAATTTGGGCGGATTTTTCAGTAGCGTCTATTATTGCGCAAGAAAGATTTCAATCAAAAGTTGGGACGCGGTCCCAGAGAATTCCAGGTTGATCTCATACTGACGCATTCTTCTAGAATTGGAACTTTGCAAGGTTACAATACTTCTAAAAATATATAAAATGATATCATTAAGGACTCGCTTATTTCTAAAAATAGAACTTGCTAGAAGTGTTTAGAAGAAACCGTTTTCAAGACAATTGGCGGTCGCGGTTTTATAAATTAACAATTATATCTGTACTCTTACGATAAGAATTAATTAGAGTGTCGTTAACTGCCTTCAGTGTGTGGATTATTATAGTCAAATTGAAATATTGTGACTTCTGCTTGATCAGAGATAAGATAATAGATCAATTTATTTCGTCCACAACAAAAGATAGAAAAATGTCGCCCTGCAGAAAAACGTACAAAAACATGAAATTAGATATAATTATACAAATTTAAAAGTTATATAAAAAACAGTAAATTAGTCAATATAGGAATTTAAGTAAGTATGATTAAATAGGAAAATAACAAAAACTTCCAAGAGATGCAAAAATATATATAATATATATACAATTTGACTACAAATACTAAGCACAAACTATCGAACCGCTTTCAAGTTGAACAAGGAAATACAGTTGGGTAAAAATGAAAACCTGAATCTGTTATGCTTGGACCGTAGCATGCGAAGTCTTTTCCCTGAACGGCTAAAAATATATAATGGGAAAAAGGAGAGTGTGTTGTCATCTAATATTTTAGCTGTTTTTCGGTGCATCATGTCACTATTAAGATCAAAGACGGACTTCAGACAAATATCATCACCAACAACACGGCTTGCGGCCCTTACGACCTTCTCCATGCAGTTTACTTGTTGAATATTTTGTAAACAGCCCGAATATACAGATAATATTGAAAGTCAGCACGCTTTGTATTACTGGCTGGTTAAAAAGCTTCAGAATTATATTGTCAACTTTGATGAAATATTTCAATTTTCGTAAAAAATACAATCTTTAGTATGCCTTGGATCTCGTTGCATCAGCCTGGTCTTTAAAGGTATAAGTTCAAGTTACGGTCAATGATAGTGCCTATATATTTGTAATGGTCCACTTATTCAACAACCTCATTATTAAGCCTGATTGGAGCAGGATCACATCGCCGTTTCCTAAAATCAAACACCATCTTCTTAGTTTTTTTCAGTATTCAATTTCAGATAGTTTTGATTGCACCAAGTAACAAAACCACCAATTTCATCTTCATACGGAGCAGCAGTGTTATTATGCAGGTAATCGATTTGATTATGCAGGTAACCGGTTATCACGGTATCGTCAGCATATTTGATAATTAAACAAAGATCATATTTACTTCTGCAATCATTAAGCAAAAGAGGATAGGAGACAGACAACAACCCTGGGGCGCATCTGTACTAATGGACCAATCATCAGAGCATAAGCTATTCATCTTAACAAACTGTGGTCTGTCTCTTTAAATAATTTAAGATCCATAATAATAACCTACAATTGACACCCATATCTAACAGTTTCAAGGCATTTCATTATGGTCGAAGTAAGAGCCATTGGATAGTCATTTAGGGTAGTAACTGTATTTGATTTTGGCACTGGAGAGATTTCCAAATAGCATGGATCTCACCAGTATCAATTGTAACCTCGGCTGAAAGTACTTCAATAAAAATTAGTGATATGAGCAGAACATAACCTTATTACTTTATTACTTATACCATGGAGCTATTAACAATTAATAGCTCCATGGTTTCATCAAAATCGATTAATCCGTCCCTGTTTTGACATAGTGATGAATGTAAAGTAGATTGGAACAATTTTTCCGTTTTGACATAGTGGCGAATGTGTTTAAATGCATATTATTATACGATTTATATGATTATTTTCCTCATTTTATGTAACTACAAAATATTTAAACTATGTATTTTGACACAAAATCGTCACAAAAAGCAAATGCGTATAAATCATATAAAATTGTAAATAAACTTTGTTAATTGTGCATTCGTCACTATGTCAAAACATTAATCTACTTTTGACATTCGCGACTATGTCAAAACAGAGACGGAACATTGACCATTTTACAGCGTTTTTACATCATGTGCAATTTGCATATTTTATGCAAATTTTGTGTGAAGTATTACAGAGCGACCTTGGTATTTTCTTATAAATTCTTTTTTTAAATGTCCATAATAGTTTTTGAAGGAGGTGCAGCAAAGTCTGACTTGAACGTTTTTGAGTTCATTTCAAGCCGCCAATTAGATTCTAACAGGAATCCACTTTCCTATTATTTTCAGTGACTTAGATGAAGGAAAGAAATGTAAAGAATTACATAAAGAATATTCGCTGTCCTTCCAGTCATACGTCACAAATTTTGCATGAATTGAAAAATAATCAAACTTTGTTCATCCCAATCAAAAAACTGATCTGCTCAGAATAGTAGACTATTTGTGACTGAGGTGTAAAATACAAGAAGTTACCGACGACCTCAAATTATCATATCCCATTTGAAAACACTACCTCCCTGAGAGGGTTTCATCTTCCAGTTGCATGCTGTTTCCCCGTTTGGGAAGTAAAATTTATAAATTACTAGCACAATTTTGGAGAAACAATTGCTGAAAATTTACAGAAATTTTTCGAAAATTGACAAAAGAATTCCTGAGAATTTTCAAAATTTGACAACAATTAAAAGAAAATTTCTGAAAATTAAAAAAAAATTGCCCAAGAATAAAAAGGAGTATAATTCCCGGGGTAAATTGCCACCTGCAGGATTTCTCCTTCCCGGTTGTATGTTTTTTTTCTACTTAATTGGGAGGTCAAATTCGGAAATTTTCCAAAAAAAATGTTTAAATTGGAAGAAAGTTGTGGTAAAATATATTTGAAATTTTGGTAAAATTTGGTAACTTTTCCCGAAAATTACTTGAGATTGCCCGATTTGCATTATCAGCAACATTTATTAAAAAAAATATTTTCCAGTGCCATCATTCCTCCCTCATTTCCTCCCCCTGACAATTACTTGGATTGAATGGTCTTGTTTCATATTATACCGACCTGATACTAGATTTAATACCGACCTGATACTAGATTTAATACCGACTAATTCTAATTTTATGGCAAGTATTAAACATTAGCAGATGAGGAGGAGTGTAACACCCCACGCCCCGATATCTATGCCCCTAAATCTCTTCAGATTTTGAATCTCTTTCAACCAATATAGAAATTGCTAATCTTTCTCCATGATATACAGTACGTAACGTAGCTATTTATGCCTGATTTCGTAAGTGCGTTAAATATATGATTATCACAACTAAACCTTGCCCCATGTTTATTACAGTAGTTTCAACTTTATTACAGCGGTGCTCCTGTGATTATCTTATTACACAGGGTCTTTACGTATTTGTTTTTCTACGGTAAGTAACTACAAAGCCAATAAACGAGTGACATGCACAGGCCTGACCATACAGGCTGAGAAAAGGAAGGTATGCTAACTAACAATATATTGAAGTTTTAGCGTATACATTCTAATAATGTATGATGGCGGTAAAGAGTTGTTTGTGAATTATTTAATTGATGTATTTAATTTCCACCTTAAGCCAGTCTGTCAGTTTAGGACTTGGCTAAGCTAACACCAGATCACGTATGCTAAAATATATCAAGAAAAAGTAAACCAACAATTCTAAAATATAATGATCAGACCCAAGTGGACTGTACCTCCTAGAATAAACTATATTTATAATGTTAGACTGTAAACGAAACTTAAGACTTCTCGTATATAATTTACATAAAAACGTATGGCTTAAACAGCTAAATGGTAAGCTACAATACAACTATTAAACTGATGAAAGACCTAATTCGGTTTAAGCTCTATTGAAGAAAATGTGTTACTCAGTTTAATCATGGTAAAAGACTATATATATAACCACACATATAGTTGTTTGACAACAATTCTATATAGCATAACTATAGTTAACCCCATGCCCCCGACACACACACACAGACATGTAAATGGTGGAAATTGGGGACATACGTGTAAAACGAGGGAAAAGGGGACTTCTGAATTAAAGGACTTAGGCAAAAAAAGAATATATGTCTAGATGCTAAACCCATATTGATTTCATGTTAATGTCCCATTTCTTCTTGGTATGAAAGCATACATTGGAAGTTGGGACACACACTTTACAAATGTACTTAAATTGCATCCTATAAAAGTGGGGATAAATAAATATTTCCACAGTTTCAATGTGATTATTCAAGTCCCATGTGTAAATCCCCACTTGGAAGATGTAAAATCATTCGTCCAAAACATCACATGATTGATGGCGCTATGCACTTTGATTTGTGATGCTATGCGTTTTCTATCATGTTATTGAGGAAGTCAATTTTTGATCTGTAGATGCAATTAATATATTGGGATACACACCAGCATACGAAACAAAAACACTGGGAAATTGAGGCAAACTTTTAAAACGGGCTAAAATTAAGAGGTAAGTACCTCACAGGTATGAAGATGATCAAATCGCCAATATTGAGTTTTCTGCCAATTGGGGATATTCCCAATTGCAGGTGTGTCCCCAATTAGAGCGTGTGTAAACATATGATTAACCCCACTTTCTACCATCTACAAGTGTATATACACACACACGCACACACGCACACACACACGTACACACTTTATGACTGAGAATTACGGTCCTGAACCGGATTAAAAATTGTCATGTAAAGAGTTGTTAATTATGTGTTGAATATAGACCTATCGAGCAGTGCAGATTATTCCCGTGATCACTTTTATACATCAAAGTTGAAAAAACTACGACATCAAAAAGCAAAGATTTTGACTAAAAAGAAGAGGAAACTGAAATAAAATGAATAAGAAATAAACTTAGTATGGAAATCTTTTAATTGATTGAAAGCATGGCCAGCCGATCGATCCTGAATCGGTGGGACGCTGGCCGAGGCCGGCCGCATAGGCCGCTAAAACAGGCGCAGCATAATAGGGCTGGCCTTCACTCAAAATTGGAGGCAGGTCCTGCACCTGGGTCGGTGGATTGCTTTTGACCAGTCCGCCCCTGATTAAAAAGTATACAATTTAAATATATTTTTCGTCGTACAATCACCTGTACCGTGCGGTAATTCTATTTTATTAGAGGTCTATAGATCATTCTACCAAGAATATTGAAATCTGAACAGCTCAATTTTTTAATTTTGGAAAAAACACTTTTTGGTTTTTCAATCATGCCAGTGGCTGATCACAGTTTGATCCTTTTTTATTGATGCAAAATTTGTAATGTATGACTGGGCGGAAAATCGTTGTCTAATTCTTTAAATTTCTTTCATAAATCTTACTCTCTCCGTTAGTCACTGAAAATCATGAGAAAGTTTATTCCTGCTCAAATTTGAGCATCGTAAAAATATGCCCGAAAATGAAAGAAATTGAAGAAAATTGAAGAAAATTCTCCGAAAAATATATGTATAAAGACTTTAAAGAATCTGAAGCTATGACATCACAACTAGTCTGATTTCAGTCATTTCTACACAAATAATACTAAACTTTAAACTTAAATATCTCCTTCACGGAATAAGATTTGTGAATGCTTTCTTCATCATTTTGTTTCTTTTGAAGTCCTCTTTCATATAAGATAGACATGCTTGACCACTGAACTAATCCTTAAATTTTCGGAGAATTTTCTTCGCTTTTGGGCAATTTTCTTCAAATTCTTCAATTCTTGAAATTTGGGCGATATTTAACTTTATTTATTATTTTTTACAGTTAATTTCCCGAATATGCACATTGCATACTGGTATATCTCGCTAAGAACATTTTACCTACGGAATTCGCCAATTCGTCAGGGAGGGCGGGAGGGGGAGGGCAAGTTGCCCATCTGACTCCCACTAAATAAGCCGCTGTTGCTGCATCGTTTAAAGAATTATGTAAATCAAAGAATTTACATCAGAAAATATCAAGGTCGCCCTGAAGTAAATTACATCATTTGCTTTAAATATGAATATTGATGCTTGAGATTTAAAAACGCAGATGGCCAATGGTTAACCAATTTGATGATGTTTTCTTCCTATGATGTTGTTTAATAATTTTTAAAGCAATTTAGGTAATGTTGTCTCTACACATCTATATAGGCCTACCATTAAATCAGCTTCCATCTGCCAACTGACTGACTGACTACAATATGAAACGTAAACGTATCTTAAATCTTGCATCCTTTTTTGTAACAGGACTCTTCTTTGTCTGTGATTGTTCGTTAGAAACTCAATTTTGCTGGAAACTCGTAAATACTAGACTTTTGTTTTTGTTTTCTATCATTACGGGCAATTACTAACAAACTCACCTGCTAACGGATGTGATAGCGTCTGTACCGTGGTAATATTTGGATAAAGCTAGCCTTACAGCTTCGGAAAATCGCAGGTCTGTAGGTCACTTTGTGAACCGAGAGTGACAGCCCGATATGGACGTTGGAATGCCACAATGCCATAAAAAATATATATAAAAAACTGGATAAAGGTCATTTCTGCCCAATCTGCTAATGGCTTACGAATACTATTACTATGCGTGACAAAAGATCTTCTTTTTTTGAAACGAGGACATCCAAACGCACACCCCTGGAATTAAAACCAGAGGGGGGAGGGGAGGACGGGAGGGGGCGACTCACGGTTCCATGCTTTCTACCTGGTTGGAAGGTACGGTACATTAGGACATTCTTGACATAAAATCTGAAGGAAAATATGGTATGATTTGGCAACATTTTTTGAAAACAAAATAAATTACTCCAAAATGAAGAATATTTCCGGAAATTCAGATTTCCTGATTTTCAGTAACGTTTTGATGGAAAGCAATGTTTTGCCGGTGCCATTTTGCCGCTTGCAACCGAGAAATTGTGAGTTATTTTCCCCTGAGAGGCTTCACTCTTCTAACGCTCCTTTCCGCTAACCCCTCATTATTCGCTATGACGTGTCGATAATACGGAAGGTGTTAAGAAGTGTGAATAGTTTTGAAGACAAGTATCTGTGCTATACTGGATCTTGTAGGGCCAAAGCGGTCATTTATTGCAATATATTTATTGTCTTTATACACTGCAGAGGAATACACCCGCTGTATGCGGTTACGGCCAACCGTTTGATGTGTGCAGGGAAGGGTCGGGGGAAGGGTGCGGTGCTAGGGAAATGGCGTCAAGAGTTTGTATGCATCGGCTTTACCAGAGTCTGCAAAAGCATGTTAAAGACATCCATTTTTAATCCAATCGTTGCACTGCTGTAGTTTTTAATGTATATCCTTGCTCATCTAGATATATATATATCAAGCGGACGTGCATACCTTCGGAGTGGTGGTTATAGGGGAAGGGGAAATAGGGGTTAATTGATTTTCTCTAAAGTTCACCTTTGACACAAAGTGATGATTATAACATTCTTGGGAAGGGTCGCAATAACACATTCATTTAATTTCTTTCGAAATGTCTGCTGCTATATATACGATATAATAATCATTTTCATTTCTTAACTCTATGTATTTTCTAGCTTTGTTGCATATCCGTGAAAAGCGCTAAGCTTGACTTTCAGGTTATAGCTTTAGACGTGTCTTGATATATGACACTTTTGCACTCCCCTCTCTGGACAATCATGACGTCGGATTGGGCAGCCAGAGAGGGAAACAAATCTATTATAAAAAAGTGCCTAAAATTAAACCCTATTTCGCCCCAAAATTCACCCAGAGGTTTATTGAGCTAGTCTTAATTCAATCCATCCCAGCCATTAGCCCCATTAGGGCTGGTGCTCATCCCCGGTTTCCATTCTAGTCTTAGTCTTACTGAATTAAAGGGAGGAAATAAAAAGACAAATTAACATGTGTTTTCAGTCCGTCAGAGTTTTCCAGACTAGAATTGAGTGTTGTTAGTCTCAAATAGATGATCAGTCTGATATAAGACACAAACTGGCATCACAATAATTTTCTAAGAATCTTTTACGAGAAACCGTCAGAGGGACAAGTTCCCCTACTGCAGTTTTCGACCCTTCCATTTGAATATGACACTGTGTCTATTAATAGACCTGTATACCTACCTCTCTGTCGTTGTCCAATCTAGGCTATACTAGGCTATACTAATCGGAATATTTCCTGCCTGTATCGACTGTTGTATGTAAATGACATGCAGTTCAGAAATGAATAACAACTCGTTTTTAATTCGATCAGTAACCTTCGATTTGCGTACAATAAATTGATTGATATATTGGTACTCACCAGTGAAAGCGATTAGGAGGGTTACAAAGCACACCACTAACATTTTCTGAACATGGAGTGACATTGTGAATACTGAAACATATATACCTGATGGTACAAATCTGGAAGATGTATAATCCGTGGCACACAGTGAAGTCACCACTCAGAACTTCGTTTTACGAAAGCTCCATGATTAACTCCAACTTACACTGTAAACAAAACGCCCCTTATTTTACTGTTTTATTATTTTACAGCCTTTACTAGAGAGTTTACACAAGCGTTTTTTAATTCTTCTTTTACTAGGAGCAGCTAACACTTATATAAAGTCATAAATTGTAAGAAAATGGAACAAAACACCATCACGAAGAACAAAATAGTTTTAGATTTATTTATTTTTATAAAACTTGGTATGTTTGATTTATATGTGGTATAGGTCATCATTCACTAACACACAGGGAAGGTTGGTGATTTTCGAGGTGTGTGCT
Organism: Chiridota heheva; assembly: GCA_020152595.1. Taxonomy (NCBI): domain Eukaryota; kingdom Metazoa; phylum Echinodermata; class Holothuroidea; order Apodida; family Chiridotidae; genus Chiridota; species Chiridota heheva. The sequence goes on along the minus strand of JAIGNY010003930.1, from coordinate 574,853 downwards.
AACGTTTGGTATACTTAAAGGTTTTAACTGTCTACCACAGTCAATAGACACCTATTGCAGGTTTCTGTTTACTTTTTTAAAGTAAAGATACGAAAGCCCTTTAAGGCCATGAAAAAATTCGATGCCAAAAAAAAAAAAGAAGCTTTGAATGTAAAAGAATAGTTTTGAGATGAAAAAAAAAAGTATTGATATCTAAAAATCAAAAGTTGTGCATCCAATTTCTTTTTCATCTCATTTTTTTCAATTGGTTTTACATCTCAAAACATTTGTTTACATTCAAAACTTTTTTTTTTTTCATCTTAAAACTGTATTTTTTTCTATTCAAAACTATTTTTTTGAATCAAAAACGTTTTTGTGGCTCTAATGGGCTTCCGTACAAAGATTTCCAAAGAACTTGGTCTTTTAAATTATTAAAATAACAGGTTTAACTTTCCATATCGCTGATCAAGGTTAGATCATTTTTTAATATGGAGAATTTATGACGCAGAATAAACAGATAAATGAAGGAAGACAATTCAGATCTATTATCTGATACAGATTCTCATATTTGCTTTGTAGACTGCATTCATGATGAGAAAGTCTTTCGTAGCTCAGTTGATGTGGGTGCAGCAAAGATCAACTCATTTTTTTCTTCAGAATTAGCCGCTCATATATCTGTATATCGACAGAAGGTTAAAATGCAATGTGTGTATTCATAAGAAAATAGAAAAGTCTTGTCTTTCAAAAAACAAAAATTATGAAGTTTTGTCATAAGACCTGAAAATTTTCAAACTCTATATTTTTACTAATATTGATGTAAATTGTTTGCTTGCTTTGATATTTGTTAAAGCGAAATAGCAAACAATTATCGAATATTTGGTAGTTTGATTCGATGTCACCTGCATGCACTTTGCATGCAAGAAATAACCCATTTATACAAAAACAATAAACCGTTTATTAATATCTGAGACTAAAACAACACCAGCAGTTGATTGGTTACTTGCAAACTAAGAATTGTGGGGACTTGGGAGTATTTCCCCCAGATATCCTTGCTTTAGGTGTCAATTCTGAGGGGGGAGGGAGGGAACAGTAAGTAATTTGGACTGAACACCCAAAGGGTGTTCATCGCTATTACAGTGATGCATCTGTCTCTCCCACTGGCTTTTGAAAATTTGTTTACGTTTGATTAGCTAGTATTTTTTGTAGCGAGCCAAAGATATTTTCCGATTCATGGGACTAGTTTTTCGGATTTTCTTAATCATGACACTAAATATTCCGAACTTTGCGAATCGTGTGTGAGGCCAAATAGGCCAGATTAACTGACCTACTTAAACACATAGCAAAAAGGTCAAGAATATTATAAACTTCCTCTCATGAATATCCTTTTTACATAAACATTGCTCAGAAAAAGATACCAATTTCTTAAAAAAAGCCAATATATTCATTATCGGACATTATGATTACAAGAATTCCTTGGAGATGTTTAAGCAAGTGATGTTCATACCTGAAAAGCAATGGATGAATGAGTAAATGGCATCTTTGGACAATCGATTCTTTGATTACATCTTTCAACAACAAAAATTGCAATCAGCAGACCCGGCTCATAGTCATGTGTTATATCCGTAGTGAATAGTGTGTAGATGCAGAACGTCAGCTTGCTTTCTTACATTTCTGCTTATTGCTTTATAATACTTCTTCTACATGCCTCCCCTTACTGTTAAATACAAGCCTTGCGGCTACAGTAAGGGAATGGCTCTAGGTATGGATGCCAAAATAAAACCCGGGGAGATAAACCACATAAGCCTGGAAAGGCAACTAATCCAGGAGAAGGAAAATCTGATCCCAAATCCGATAGGATAAGCATTGTTAACCTTGGGTGGTATTTAATTTAGGAGATGGAAAACTCTGAATACAAACCCTAATCCTATTGAAGGTAGACTGAGGGCTAACAAACCTCTCCCATAAAAAAAGATATTGCTACAGAATCTATGGACACAAGGAAACGGATTACATGTGACTGCTCACCTATCAGGAATTTTGTAACGATGGTACTATGGTAGCTGATACCGGTGAAACGGATAGAGGCACCAAAGTGGTACCTCCATGGAGGCACAATGACGAGGATGGGTGAAAGTCTTAGGGAAGTCCAGCATCCGACAAGATCCATGTTAAGCAAAAGACGGAGCTGAACAACGGACACTGGAAAGTGAGAAGTATGTATGCACAGAGCAGGAGCAGTCGCACGAGTTAGTAAAGAAATGGATACATACCAAATCGACATATATAGCATTAGCGGGTGTAGATGGACTGGTGCAGGAAGACAATGGTTGGCTACAGGACATACAATTTTACTCTCAGGAACCAGTACATGTGCGGGGAGTTGCAATAATGCTGACACAGCTGGCCATCGAATCACTCTCAGAGTAGACCCCGTCAGGGTAAGGATCATCACTGTGCGATTCTACTCAAAATATCGGAATTGTGGTGTGTGATATCGGAGTGTGATACAGGTTTACGCACCACACAATGAGAGGGACGAGGAAGAGCAGGACAACTTTTATGCTGAGCTACAACAGACTGTTGACAAGTGTAACTTGGTAACCAAAATAAAATAGTGATTGTCATAGGTGACCTGAATGCAATAGTTGGTGCAGATAATACAGGACACGAAAGAGTAATGGGCAGACACGGAGTTAGAGTAACGAACGACAATGATGAAAGACTAATTCTGCGGATATGAACAGGCTAATAATCACAGGCACATTATTCCCACACACAACCATACACAAGACTACATGAATGTCAGCAGACTGGAGAACTATTAACCAAATAGATCACTTGATGATAAAGGGGAAGTGGAGATCCAATGTGATGGACACAAGGGTGCACAGAGGGCAGACGTGAAAGCGACAATTACCTTGTTAAGTTAAGGATCAGATTTAAGACATGTAAGATGAGTACACACAAAATGAAGGTACCCATACAATCCAGACTTGCGGTAAGACGCTTGAGAGACACGGAAACTAAGAGGAAGTTTACAACATCAGTAGAGCAACGCATGTCACCAATCTTTCACGAACAATTACTTTTCATCTTCGCAATTTGACCAGAAACAGGAAATACATCTATGTTGACACCTGCCATCATGCTGTTCGTTCACTTGTTTTGTCGCGTCTTGATTACTGTAATGGCTTGCTTTCTTCCATTCCACATTCCTACATTCTTTGCCTTCAGCGTCTTCAAAACTGGGCAGCTCGACTTGTTTAAAATGTTTCTCGCAAACACGATCCCAAATCATTAATGTCATCACTTCAGTAGTTTCCAATACAGCAACGTATCATTTTCAAACTTCTCCTGTACGTCTATAAGTCACTAAATAATATGTCTTCTGATTATCTTCGTAACCGTCTTCAACTTTATCAGCCAAATCGGCCATTGAGATCCAGGGCAGAATATCTTCATTTGCAGTATCCACGAACTCGTTCTCAAGCTAGTGATAGGTCCTTTACTGTGTCTACTTTTAGGGATTAGAATAAACTTCCTGCATTTATTAGACAATCTTCCTCCTTCCAAAACTTTAAGAAAACTGTCATAGCTTATTCATTCCAGTGATTATTCTCTTTGTTTACCAATTACATTTGTTTAAAGGTATTTTAGGTTTCATTGTAAGCGCTATGAACTTGTCACAAGGAGTGCGCATAAAATGCTTCCTGTATGTGTGTATTTATGTTTATATGTATGTATATGTGTGTGCGTGCGTGCGTGTGTGTGTGTGTGTGTGCGTACGTACGCACGTATGTATGTATGTATGTATGTATGTATGTATGTATGTATGTATGTATGTATGTATGTATAGAACAGAGGTTGACCAAGACAGGATAATGTGAAGACATTGATGAATGCAGCTGAAGATGAGAGGAGGCGTTTGGGACGGCTGAGAGATACGGACACTAAGAGGAAGTTTACAACAGCAGTAGAGCATGGGAACCATGGTACCTTGAGGGTCACAAAAATAACAATAACAGCAACTTTATCCTGTACCGGGGCCGAGACAGGAGCCTTAAAGGACCTACGTCTCTATTAACTCGTTTAATCAGCTAAAAATATGCAGGATGCATCTTTTTCTTTTAGGGTCATTATTCCCGGAGGACACACAATTGTCGATGACAGCAAATTTATCTTGTAAATATAGACAGTAGCCTTATAGGACCTATACATAGTGTGTTATTAAGTCGAAAAGATACATGGAACAATTTTCTTCCATTTGAGGTTTTATGCATGGCGGTTGCAAAGATACCACTGTCTGCTACTTTGTCCTGTATTGGGACCCAAACAGTAATCATGCACCCAAAGTGGGCGATATTTACAACAAATTGTATGCCTGTTGAAATTATAAAAAAAGATCTCCCAAAGCTGGGTGGGTTAGTTTTGCGTGAACTATTAACAACTCTAGATTGAAGTAGAGGGTGAAAGTGTTCAAGGCAATACTATGAATACATTTTTTGATGTGCATTTTATGTACAGAGGTTGATTTTTTATTTAAAACCTCTCTCCTCCCCCCCCCCCCCTTCTCATATCCAAACCTATCAAATAGAAGCTAGAGAATGGTTGTGTATATATTCTAGAATTTATGCAAGCTTACGTTTAAATATTGATGTGTTTGATGTGTTAGAAATCAACAAGAAAACGAAATAATTCTAGTGTTTGCAATGACATAAGAAGCATAATAAATCCTTTTATTTGTGCTTAATAAATAAGTTGTTGGTATGGTTTATGTTAAATAAGATTGTTTTATCTCACAGTAGTATCAATGAATTATGAATGAAGCAGTTTTGTTTGACAAATATTTTTAACAAATTGTATGCCTGTTATAATACAAATAATGAATAAATAAAGATTGCCCAAAGCGGGGTGGGTATTGATTTTTTTTTTTTTTTGGGGGGGGGGGGGGGGAGCTAAAGGGTGAGGGTGTTCAGGGCAATGCTATGAAGATGTTTTGAGATGAGCATTTTTTTTACCCTCTATGATGTTTGAGTTGATAGCCTCTCCCTCTTCATGTCCAAACCAAGCAAATAAAAGCTAGAGAATGGCTGCGTATATATTCTAGCATTCAAGCAACCTTTCCTTTAAATATTGATATTCTTTACTGTGTTAAATTAACAAGAAAATGAAATAATTTTAGTGTTTGAATTAATATAAAAAGCATAATAAATCCTTTGTCTGTGCTTGATGAATACGTTGTTGGTATGGTTTATGATAAATAAGACTTTTTTATCTCACAGTAGTATTAATGAATTATGAATGACGCAATTTGTTGTTTTAACCATTAATAAAACTGTCAAATGGATCAAATTCAGTAGAGTACAAGGTATCATAACAAATTGACCAATGGCTTGTGTGCATTAAGAAATAAATTCATAATGAGTTAGCAGTTTATGCTGGATCCTCCTCTTCTTCTCCCATTCGCTGTCACAATCATCACTCCATGGCCGGTGTAAAAGTAAATTTTGTCCCCCAGTAAATTTTAGCCCCCCGGCCCTTATTTCCTAGGAAATTTGGGCCCCTCCCCAGACATTGAATCCAGTAAAATTGGTCCCCCTCATAGTAAAAACGGTCCGCTATGAAATTTGAGCCCGGCTCTTCTTTTCTATAAAATTTAGAGACAACAACTTGTCCCCCTTTTGCAAGAAAAAGCCCTTCTTTTCCCTTCACACTAAATCTCACTGCCGTTTGGCGTTAAGCACGCCTCTTTTTTTTTTTTTTTTTTTTTAATGTCTCAGTTTATTACTTCTTATCACTTTTTAGCTTATCACTTTAGTACACAAAATTAATTGAAGGAACCGTACAGACACACCAGTAAATTACGAAGTAAATTCAGTCCGGAGGGGACCAAATTTGCTAGACATTCCTTAAAAAATAAGGTCCGGGGGCCCAAATTTACGGGGAGCAAAATTTACTATCACACCGGTTGTTCAAAGAAAACAGATTTCACCCATACAATGGGTAACAAGTACAATACTAATTGTATATTTGATTTTAAAATGCATTTTAAGTGTTAGAAATAATGGATCGAACCATGAGTTCTTCTACCTCCATGGTCGAACAGAAATTTGGTGCATGTAGAACAAATGAAAACAATGGGGACAATTTTCATCTTGACGCCTGTCACTGTTTACATGCTGCAATTATATCAATTAAGTAATAATCGGTATTTGTACCATACTATCAACACAACACTAATAAAAAGCTTTGTCAATAAATCTTCAGTTTTCTGATTTTATATTTTTAATTTGTCATACATATCATAATTTGTATGTACTTTTTGAAACTTATACATGACCGCATGTAAGTTATTGCAGTAAAATGATAGAATGAAGTACAATCGAGGATTTAAAACACCACACTACAATTAACTCTCTACTTCACATGTTCTTCGAATACTTAAAGTTAATATATGAAAAGTAGCAAGACTGGTAGTAACCAGGAACGTAACTCTCAGGGAGACATTAAATATTCGTAAAGTTTTAGCACAATCAAAGTAAGTCGCAGTGCATATTGTGTGAAAAACATCTTATGCACTCAGTGGCGACGATTTCTTTTCAACATTGGAAGGGAGAGGGGGGGGGGGGCAAACCAAGACAGTAGTGTAGCCATATAGGCTTTATATAGGGCTGCATTTTTAGGTGGGGCATAATGATATTCGTCCCCCAACAAAATTCCCCCCCCCCTCCCTGATCGCCGCCTATGTGTACACTGAAACAATTGAATTCAGGAGGATGTGTTTTTTGGTGGAGGATGTGTTTCTTGGTGGATCCCCGCTGGATATCTGCCCAGGCCTCTTGGGATCTCTCCCTCCTCCGAAAATCGCTGATGAAAGTTATGGCCGAATGTTGAGGCATCACATAAAGTTTGAAAAGATAAATATGTACAGCTCTATAATGAAAGACGGAATACAAAATTCTTAGATCGTACACTTGAAAGCAGATTGTTTTCTACGGCTCATCAATATGTGTTTCTAGCTTCAAACAATACTTCAAGCTTGCACAACTGCAAATCTTCGATTCTAATTTTCGAGGTAAAGAATACGTTTTCATTGTAAACCTACGCGTAATTACATCCATGTATACTTCAAACCGGTGCTACATTGCATTTATTTCGTGGCCAACATGATCAGGGATATGGAGAATACATATTTTCTGAACGAATACTAGAATTTGATAGTGTTAAAGACAAACTTAAAATGTAAAACAATGAATACGCATTCACGTGATACAGTGAGTACATGGATCAATAACTGCATGTATGTGTGTCATTTTCTCATGACATTGAAATAAAGTCACGAGCTCAGAATTTGTGAAAAAAAAACATCATTTGATCTCGTCCTGCCTCCAGCTGTCCAGTGTGTTTGGAGTTGTCTAGGTATCCGTGTGATTTTTGAGTAAATAGTAACGAAGTAACTATTATTCTTTAATAATACTGGAACATTCATAACCAGGGTTGGCAATGCCCGGTTCAGCAGATAGACCACCACTGATTTCAAGATCTCCACTTCCTTTTGCGTCATATTTCATTATACCTGGGTTGTTATTGTTGGACCTTGAGCGTATAACATAGAATGCCAAGCCAGCAAGCACCAACACGACTAAAATTGCGAGTATAATGCCGAGCACGACTGCAGCACTATTCGAAGCGGTAGGATTGGATGTAGGGTTTGATCGTTGTGTCGTCGGTGGAGCTACGAAAAGATTACAAATTAAAAACATCTTGAAATAATGTAAAGACTAGATCCATTTTTAGTTTTATTTACATCCATTTAATACCTCACGGTTCTTAAGCTTCTTTCAAATTCAACACAAATTGTACCGGTTTTGAAGGTTACCCGTTTTAGCATATTTCGGAGGGTTAATCTTTTATTTATCGGATCAATTAATATGTTAATCCTCATGTAGAGCACCCTTTTTTTATTTACATATCAATAACTTTCATTATGCAAAGTCAAAAGCAGGTATGTACTAATTACCAAACGTGTCATCAATAGAATTAGTATTAAATTCCCTCCCTCCCTTCCCCCTCCCTTCCTCCCTCCCTCCCTCCTGGGTTATTGATATAATATTCTCTGTTTTCTTCGACGCCACCAACCGACTACCGGTGGCGATCCTTTCGTGTTTTCATTTATTTCGACCCTTGTTTTTTATTTCGATCCTTGTGAAACTACAATTATTATTTTTTTAATCTCTTAATATTCCTGGTTGTTTATAGCAATAATATGCGATTTTCTTCATTTGAAATTGCTTTAGAGGTTTAACCAGGCTTCTATATATCATGTGTTTCATGAATGTATGTATATGCAAATTCATACCCTCAGGCTCAGGAGTATTGCTTGGGCATGCTCCTAATGCAACCATGACGTTGTCAACGCCAATCCAACTTCTATAGGTCGACAACGTAGCCTGGAAACCAATCTGAAGAGAGAGGTACAAATATTTCTAATGCGTTCCACGTTTTCAAATATATGTTTAATTCAAGATATATACATTTCTACTTATTTTTCAATATCAAAATATGCTTATGAAAATTGGATCCATCTATCTCATTGTAAATATACACAGCGGAGATACGCAAGGTGGTTGTCCTTCTCCTTGTCTGTCTCTCCTTCTAATACGTAGATTAATATCTGATAGTCTGCTAAAATCTTTTTTTTTATGACGCCTGCACGCGACAAGGAGAAAATGAAGGAGAGGGATGTGGGGTTTCGAGAAGAGGACAGATATACTATCACTTATATCATAACAAAACGCTTGCTCGTAGACATGGCTGGGAAAAACCTAAAGACAAACCCATTTTTATGACGAAAACAACCATTTTTAACGAGTGTCACAACCAGTATGTGTCGATCTGTCTATAGTCAGGGCGTTAATCAACGTTTCGACAAAGAAATCCATCATAGCGAAGAGAACTTTAACCCGGTGGAACGGATAACACTTCATGTTCCCGTTGACCCCGTGCGGTAAAGGACGGGCCGTTTGTCTTCGTGGTGCAGGCATCCCGGCTTGCTCATTGGTCCAGACTGGACGAATTTTTTTAAACGGGCGTTCGTGTTCATTTTTAAAGACAATTTTACTCTTCGATTTCAACAAAGCAAACCCACGTGGAACTATGCTTTACCGTAGGAATCGAAAAAATACATATAATAAATCTATTGCTATAACCAGGCTGTACCAGTTCATTTTAATGTCTTCACAAATTATAGAATCACGAAATATAGGAGAAAATATGAAGGGCACAAATTACATCAAATCGAGCACCCTGCCAACCTGCCAACGAAGCTGTTGGTCAAATCTTTCCATAGGAGGAAACACCCTTGACTTGTAGAGTACGGATAAGTTCTAAAAATAATTATAAGACAACATGTCAGCATCTATTTACATATGACGGAAATTAATGGTTACAGTTTAATGTGAGTATAAAAAACCAACAGAAATCTACGAATTAAATTAAGCCTGTAAGGACATGCATAACAGTCCTACTTCATAAGTGATTCCTGCAAAGTTCACACTAGTGCATACAACTTCAAGTATTAAACCAGACACTTTCACCGCTCCTGTCTGCTCCCAAAGAACCGTCAGAACGACACGCTTTAATGCAAACTCAGGGGGAAATGGAGCTTTTTCAACCGCCTGTCTGTTTTTGACATCCAAAATTTCTTACCATGTGATGATCAATGCCAAATATCTCTGTAAATTTAATCAATGTACTTGAAGTTGCATTTTAAATCTCAATTGATAAAATGTTGGTGACCTACCATATTGCTATCTGACAATCGATTGGCAGGTACATTAACTTCAGCACTCTGCCATGAAGTACCGCTTATTTGTCGTAATGTTGCAATTTCAAACGCATTTTTGTTGTCTGCCTTGGTAACTGTAATTCTCAAAATAATATTTGTTTGCCCTGTTGTAGCATAATCAAAAGTCAAGCAATGATCTTTGTTTTGTCCAGAGAATCCACTCGTTGCTATGTAATAATTATCGGAGGCACTTGTTGTAGAGGTGGCATACATATAAGATCCAAACCCTGGAAGGAAAAAAGGAAGAAAGAAAATTTACAAACCAGACACGAAAACTCCACTCAATCGGCCTATCATTTTTAATTGGTACAAACAGACAACCGGTTTAGTGGTCTAGGGGTTTTGGGAAATCAAAGTAAGGTTTTGTGTGAAAGGTAACGCGAGAAACTTCACCCAATCTATCTGGCTGATTACAGTTTTCTACTCGATTTGGTACCTTCTAATTGCCTTGTAACTCTTCAATTTAGCCATATTTTGTCTGCACTTTTTTCGTTAGCGCTGTTGTTGAGATAAATAAATACCGAGACAAGATAAGTTCTTTTCACATCAATTTCAAGAATTTGTTTTCTTTTATTTGTAGTCTTGCCTCTAATAGTCAGATTTTTTTGATACGATCAGCACTTAATGCTTCATACCGCAAATCTGATATTCAATGTTTTGACTGTGACCGAACCTTGAGTAATAGCGAAATACGTATTGAGATTTTGTTTATGGCAAATTGTTATGATTCATGCTTGGGTGTAACTAATCATATAAACAATTCAACCTTCCTTAAGTGCAGCAAACTAAGATTGTTGTTATTAGGTGTAATTGAATCGTGTGATTGAAATCTTTTTAGCGAATTTGATAATTAATCTTTCAACGTTTCTTGTCAAGGTAAAGAGTATTACCATCTGAGCTCGATGATAAGCGACAAACATATTTAACTCATAAAACCGCAAGGTGATTTTATCACAGAAATATGTTTAATGTGTATGACTTATTTATAATCAGTAACATCAAAATAAAGAAGACTAACAAATTTAAAGTATCAATATTTAAACAACCTTTTCATGACAAAAATAATTGTTGCAAAATAAATTATTTCAAATTGTAAAATGAGTGCTTAATGTATGTTACTGAATTTAAATATCAACATTTTAGTGAGAAAATGATTTTTTCAAGCATTCTTTAGATGATAGATTATATTTGCGGCACTAGAATCCGTTTTGTAAACAATGAGTAAATATGATTATTTAAAATATCCAAATAAGAGGTCAATTAAAGGAATGCGTTAACTGCATATGCTGATATGATGTCACTTCTCGTCTGATATCAATTATTCAAGAGATCAATTGCAATTTAAGACTTGAATAGTGAGGTATTTATGATTTGCCACTGTATCTTAAAGAAGCTAATATGATTTCTAAAATTAGATGAATCAATTGCAATCGCAATCACTCAATTAAATTAACAAGAAACTGAAGTTGTGATGACACATGATCTCATGTTGTCAGGTTGTAGACTTTCGAAACCAGTCATTTTCATACAAATTTGTTACAATTAAAGCTGAATTTTTCCTGAACGGATATCGAAGTAGTTTCTTCACAGGTATATTGTTCAGCGACAGCACTACGGGTGACACGGGGCACCCCCCCCCCCTACCTACGAGATCGCTTTTCCCCACTTGCCCCCAGAAAATTTTGTAAACTGACATATTATGCCCGATTCATAGTCTTCCCCATGAGACAAAATTGCCCTCTCTTGCCCCCATCACCAAAATCCTGGCGCCGCCAATGCTATTGTTGTCATCTTCTATCATAGTTAAATGTACGTCTGACCATTGAACTAATCCTTAATGTCCCTTTAAACTATTCGCCCAACATTGTATCATTAACGTTAACAAAATGGATGACTATAGTGCTCGCAGCTGCCTGGTTGAAGGTGAAGATAAACAGCAGTATTTCATTTTCTTGCAATCAATTTATTTAAACGTAGTGGAATGTGCTAATGTAATCACTGTATTGAGAAAGAAATAAGCAATCAAAATACCATTTCTTGTTTTTAGAAGTTTATAGGGTAGTACTTCAAAACAGGGCCGGCTTACAAAGAGGTATGGTTGCCAAGATCCCAAATCACTTTGGAATCCACGAGTTTTTAAGCTTATTGTATATTTTAACGATTGTATGTTGTCTTCTTTGGCTAATTTAAGGACTGCAACAATACACAATTTACTGAATTAAATCATTAGGAAAAGCTGAAAACAGAACAGAAAGAATAGAATCACCATTAGTTGTTGTGCTCCTCAAAGTTTCAAACAGTCAGGCCCGACCTTTAAATATGCAGGTCGGGTAAGACTTTTCTCTTTATTTTCTTTATCCCGAAAACCCACACGTAATTAAGATCAAATTTCCCTTATCAATGTCTCCATTGTATTCGTTCTTCTGTTGGTCGTGATTTGTTACGGAAGATGGGGTTGAGTATTAATTTAGCAATGGATGAAGTCCTCATTGTGTGGTTGAGTGGTTATTTTAATTAGGATAAGTGGTCTCATCATCCCATTTTAACATCAAATACTGATCAAACTAAATGTTATCATTTGACTTGTATGGGATTCAATAATCAACCAAAACAGCATTTCATCAATTGGTGGCAAACATTTTGTGAGTGGGCTTAAGCTGTGAGAGTGTAACATTCACACCTCGTAGATACAGGTGGTTAAAAGCGAATTATTTCAATAAATACACAACTCAACGCTTCTAATTGGTCGAAATATTATAACACAAATACTGGCAAGCCAATCCATAACCACGGCAGTATTAACCTCACTAGAATGTATTAGACTGTTGGTAACGTGTCAAGCAATTTTCTTGGGAAGACATTTTCGCTATATATCATGTTTTCTCATAAACTGATAGAATAATATAGAATTTACAGAGTTATTGCTCAATCAGCCTGGTCTTTAAGCAGTTGAGAAAAATATCAAAATCCTACCAAAATCGATTAAAAGTGGGTCAATTTACGTTATTTCAATTTCAATTCCAATTGTTCAACAAATTATGCATATTTATTTACGTCATCGGTTGAAAAGTACCCATTTTCCTTGTGAGAATATTTCATATGTAATCTTGTATTATTCTATGCCTTTTTTGAGCAATCTCGTGATGCACTTATCTATGACACTTTAAGTTTATAAAGTAACTATCGTTCCTGCAATGATCGAATACTTCTCCTCCTCACTGCGGTAATGAATATCATTTGTGTCACTAAACCAGACCTGGGTACTCGAAATTTATTCGGGTTTTGCTATTTTTTGGTACAGATATATGGTTCGATGACAAATTCTTGGCAACACACCAATTAAGCGAGGACAAATTTTACGCCCAATAAAACACCTAATAAAGTGAAACACACGTAGAAATAGAGGTCGCTATTCACCGAATGGCGTTGTCCTCGAACCATATTGCTATGCATGAGCAAATGTGTTTGACCTTGACAGCTGGTTGGTGGGGTGTGTGAGTGCGTTTGTTTCTCTTGCTTTCGATTGTCGTAAAACCACTAGATCAGTCGGTCGTCGAAGCATAGACGGACCGGATACTGTGTTTCAAGTCTTCCTTTGTAAATTATTTTGAATGAATCTGCTGACGTTTACATGCGTCCCTGATAAGAACCCTCCCTTACAAAAACATTCTTCTGAGATTTCTCATGAGAATCTCATCAGAATAGACAATTGTTCATGACAACAAACAATTTTCTCATGACAACAGACTATTTCTCGCAAAAATTGATGAAAACTTACAAGAATCTCATGAGAGCAGACTATTTCTCGCGAGAACCTGGTAAAGATTTACGGTGGGTTGTCCGTGGTTTGTCTGGGCTAAACTGAACTCAGGTTTCAAACGGGTTTTGCTATGGGTTGCAGAGAGAATCTAACTGGGCCAAACATAAAATTGCCCAAACAAGAGTTATGGTCGTGTTCTCAATTGGGTATCATTTGGGATTTTGGTGAGCTTGTGCTAATCTGGGGCAAGAGAGGGGTGAAATTGAGATACCTATTTGGGACCTAATTGTGGGGTACAAAAGGGCGACCCCGAGATGTACCATAAGGGTTACATAAGGGCTGCCCACAAGGGGCAATAAAGGTTATATGTGGGTCACTAATAATTTACAGAAGTTAATTAACATAAAGAATAAAAAAAATTTTAAGATTAACAAGCGCATTAAATTTGATATAATGTACTTCAGCATGCAGATATAAAGGCTCGGTACTTTTGTGGTTCTGTAAAATATTCTAATTATAATTTTGAATACTGGGAGTACTTTCTCAAGCATCTACCAAAAATAGATTTTTATTATTTTCTTATGAGGACTTTCTCGTGTGCCCAATTTCTCAAGAAAAAAATTCATGAGATTTTTTTGTAAGGGCTGGTATGGTTAATAAAATAACTGTAGGTTTAATGATACAAATACTCCAATGGAGGTATGACGGGAATTCAGTAACAAGTAAACAAACATAAATTTGCAAAAATCGCCATACCCACTTTTCGGAAATGCTAGTTTATAAATAAAGTTTGACTCTCACCTGTCTGCAACAAAGTAGAACCCAAAAGATAATCGTACCAAGACCACCGTTTCTTTCCGTATGATGTCAGCTGATCGTACAGGCACCCATCAAAACCAGTTTCAAAAGCGCATGAAATCTCCGGTGGGAATCCTCCGCATGGGGTGCGTTGGGTCGTAACGTCATCAATTGCAATATCACCGTATACTCCTGTACCAAGCTGAGCCTCAATAATGATCTGAATAAGATACGAATAAGGAAATGATACAAGCACATAAAAGTAACCTAAAATTAAGCACTTGCAAGTCAAATCAAGTCAAGTTACCTGCAAGTAAGCATCAGTCAGTTGAGTATGGATCTGCCATTCAAGTAAGCATTTGCCATTCAAGTAAGCATCTGCCATTTCAAGTAAGTATCTGTCAGTCAAGTAAGCATCTGTCAGTCAAGTAAGCATCTGCCAGTCAAGTAAGCATCTGTCAGTTAAGTAAGCATCTGCCAGTCAAGTACGCATTTATGTCAGTCAAGTAAGTTTCTGCCAGTCAAGTAAGCATCTGTCAGTTAAGTAAGCATCTGCCGGTCAAGTAAGCATCTGCCAGTCAAGTAAGCATCTGTCAGTCAAGTAAGCATTTGTCAGACAAGTAAGCATATGTCAGTCAAGTAAGCATCTGCAAGTTAAGTAAGCATCTGCCAGTCAAGTAAGCATCTGCCAGTCAAATAACCATCTGCCAGTCAAGTACCTTCAACCGAAAGTTTCAAGTCAAGTCGGAAGTGATCACCTGTCTGCCTGTACAAGTAATCTGCTCATCAGGAACCTATACAAGTAAGTGGGCGCAATAATCAAGCCTCTAAACTTTTGTAAAACTTGACTATGATATCATATTTCAAAAATATGAATTATAAATACTTTTCAAAATTTGTCTTAAGTTGCTATAGACATAGGCTATACACTTATACCTACCGGGAGTTTGGGAATACTTTTAAGTAAGATATTTAATATATATCTGCCAAGACCACCGTTGCTATTAGCAAACACATCTTGCGTGTGCGTGATTGCGAAAACCCTTATAAATTTATACCCCCACCGCCAAGCGCATTAGTAGACCAGTTTGACTGAGAGTGTAAGATATAAGATTTACCGACAGTATTTTTACTGACCTGATACTAGATTTATCGACTAATCTCAAATTTTACAGACGAGCCTCACATTTCCGGTATTTACGACACGACCTTCCAATTTTCCCCGGATTTTTTTAATTGTCACAATCTTTGTGTTTATATATTTGTTAGCTAAATTGATAACTTCGTCTTGGGATGGAGGGGTGGGGTGTAAAAGATCCCTCAATTGTTTAATGCTGGCTACGCCACTGTTTCGGAGGACTAAAAGTCCACCGTCTCTTCCACTTTGTATAGCAATATGACTCGAGAGTACCTTAAAGTTTCCTCTGAAAGGTGGAATGTCCATGAGTGCGGGTTTCCATCCGTCCTCTTGTTCTCCAGAGAGCTTTCCAAGTTCCACCAATGCAACTTCATTGTCAATGTCCTGAAGTACTCTGAGCCAACCGACATGCTGTCCATTCATGTGATAAAAGAACTGCAGACACATAGCGTCATTATCACCTGACACATCAGTTGTCGTAATTATCGCATTGTCAGCTGGGCGAGAAGGTTGCGACGCCTCCACGTAAAGGTACTTTCCTACAGGTGACATAGTCAATATAAAATTGTCAATGCTTGATGAATTTACAAAAAGAAGGTTATTAGAATATATTTAAGACATATCACTGACTAGGTGCTAATTTAAATCAAAATTTCAGCTGTGACTTGTAAGCGTATGTTATAAAAATAAGCAATAAGCAGATAAGCAAGTAGTAGCCTAGGGAATACCTTCAAAATCGATCAATATTTTACATCATTGTAATTTTTATCTCAATATAACGAACCTATGTTGACGAAGAGTTTTCGGACCGTGGAGCTTTATTATACCCCGAATTATACAAATTCAATTGGAAAAGCTATTTGAGCTGTTCGCCCAATCACACATCACAAATTTCGCGTAAATTAATGAAATTTGATCAGCCATAATCATCTCTTCAAATGTTAATACTCGTTCAACCAATATAGAATTTGGTAAGAATTATTACCATTTCCGGTTGTGTGATCCGCTGTTGGCCCTGTGCCTTCAGATGGGGTTGCGCCGGTACCGATGACCCAGTCAATCTTGTCGGCTTCTTGCTCCTGCACCCAGCCGCAGAATGGGTCTTCATTCGAATCAAAGTTACACGCAAGGGCTTTTGGAACATCTGGTACGTCAACTGTGACAGGGTATAAGACGGATTTTAGCATAAAAAAACCCTTCATTTTCAATACAGAATCTATGTTTGTTACAATTAAATCAACAATTTTTCAAACGTTGATTAACATGATCTATAAACTTGAGCTCGGCGTAGATGTGTCAAAAGAAATAAATATTACCCTGCAATTTCTTCAATTTTGATTTAAAGGAAGTAATATTTTAGCTTGGGCAATATGTGTAACCTATAAGCTAATAAGTGGTTAACCTATCCATGGTACATCATACTTCGAAAGTTTGCAGAGTTGGAAACACGTTTGCACAGTTGGAAACTCGCCTTTGTAATTTTTACGTATGTTAACAGATTCAATCCCATATAACTTTATTTGACTAATTTAAAACATGTTTCAACATTTCTTCAGGCAGTAAACCACAGTACATTAACTTCAGTATACCGTAATCCTTTTTACTACACTCTCCTGAAATTATTTAAAAAGCTAAACTGACAAATTCTTCGAAGATACTTTGAATGCACATACAGTTTCGAGGAATACGATGATTATGATGTCACGACTAGTCTTATTACAGTCATTTCTACACAAATCTTATACAACTCTAAATGATTTTGTATTGTCCTCTTTCGTATATCCTTGAAGATTTTACCTGCAGGGCAGGCTCCAGCTTGTAGCATGATATCATCCACACCGATGTCACAGTAATACTCATGGAACGCAATGCTGCCTTCAAAGATAACCTAAAAGGCAGAAAATTTAACACATTATGCGTCTGATCATAGTAACACTCATAGGCGGGATTTGTAAGGGGAGGAGCAGGGGGCACTTTCCCCCACACTTTTCCGAATTTGTACATGGTATTTTATGTTCATCTTAGCATGATTTTTGTGGTTCCACCACCGCACTTTCGTTAGGCAATTCCCGACCATGGTAACACTACTATTAATACCATCCTCAACGTCAGCTTCGCTACTCAACAAAATGTCTTCTGGCAGTCTGGCTGCCAGTTATCATCCGAACACAAAATGTTACGGTGAAAGGGCCCTTCATCTCTGCTGCACCTTCTATATGGAACAATCTGCCATCTTCAATTCGCAATGCACCATCTGTTAATTCTTCCAAACGTTTTCTAAAAAATAATTTATTCATCAATTAATTGAACTTGTATTTATGCATTATTGTTGTGATCTTGGTCAAGCGCTTTGTGACCTTAGCAAAAAGCGCTATATAAAGCGATGCTGCTTCTTCTTCTTCTTCTTCTTCTTCTTCTTCTTCTTCTTCTTCTTCTTCTTCTTCTTCTTCTTCTTCTTCTTCTTCTTCTTCTTCTTCTTCTTCTTCTTCTTCTTCTTCTTCTTCTTCTTCTTCTTCTTCTTCTTCTTCTTCTTCTTCTTCTTCTTCTTCTTCTTCTTCTTCTTCTTCTTCTTCTTCTTCTTCTTCTTCTTCTTCTTCTTCTTCTTCTTCTTCTTCTTCTTCTTCTTCTTCTTCTTCTTCTTCTTCTTCTTCTTCTTCTTCTTCTTCTTCTTCTTCTTCTTCTTCTTCTTCTTCTTCTTCTTCTTCTTCTTCTTCTTCTTCTTCTTGTTTTCTTCTTCTTCTTCTTCTTCTTCTTCTTCTTCTTCTTCTTCTTCTTCTTCTTCTTCTTCTTCTTCTTCTTCTTCTTCTTCTTCTTCTTCTTCTTCTTCTTCTTCTTCTTCTTCTTCTTCTTCTTCTTCTTCTTCTTCTTCTTCTTCTTCTTCTTCTTCTTCTTCTTCTTCTTCTTCTTCTTCTTCTTCTTCTTCTTCTTCTTCTTCTTTTCTTCTTCTTCTTCTTCTTCTTCTTCTTCTTCTTCTTCTTCTTCTTCTTCTTCTTCTTCTTCTTCTTCTTCTTCTTCTTCTTCTTCTTCTTCTTCTTCTTCTTCTTCTTTCTTCTTCTTCTTCTTCTTCTTCTTCTTCTTCTTCTTCTTCTTCTTCTTCTTCTTCTTCTTCTTCTTCTTCTTCTTCTTCTTCTTGAGGGGTGAGGAGGAGGAGGGGGAAGTCAGAGTGAACAAACTCCCTTTAAAAAAAAAAGTGCCCCCAGTCGTTTTTTCAAGAAGGTAAAAACGTTAAATTACAAAACAATGATCAAATCCCAAAAGAGTTTTTTTTTTTCGTTGCAGGCAAATTTTGAATAAAGACCATATAGCCCCTATTAATGAGAGGTAGCAAGAAAATTTCACATCCACATTGCTTAATATCTAATAGATTACAAGAGTGGTCAATTTTCTGATGAGAGTTTCGTATTTCTGGTAAGAGTTTTGTATTTCTGGTAAGAGTTTTGTATTTTTGGTAAGAGTTTTGTATTTTTGGTAAGAATTTTGGATTTCTGGTAAGAGTTTGTGTTTCTGTTTCTGGAAAGAGTTTTGTATTTTTGGTAAGAGTTTTGTATTTCCGGTAAGAGTTTTGTATTTCTGGTAAGAGTTTGTGTTTCTGTTTCTGGAAAGAGTTTTGTATTTCCGGTAAGAGTTTTGTATTTTTTGGTGAGAGTTTTGTATTTCTGGTAGGAGTTTTGTATTTCTGGCAAGAGTTTTGTTTTTTAGTAATTTTTTGTATTTCCGGTAAGAGTTTTGTATTTTTGGTAAGAGTTTTGTATTTTAGGTAAGAGTTTTGTATTTCTGTTGCGAAGTTGAGCACCACACTGGTTGCCGTTTTTAGAAATATTGAGGAATAAAATAACTAATGTAATGCGTGTCAGAATGATTAATCCATTACCTGTCCTTCTTTATTTGTGGGAATAGCCACCATTCCTTGATGCCAGACATCTAACCCTTCAGAAATGGCAAACACTGAAAAATCAGGATCAAAACTGAGACGATGACCTCTTTCTTTGAAATAAACATTCAAAAAGTCTTGCGACAGAGGATTGATACTGTACTTGTAGTACCAGAAGTAAAGGCATCTATTTTCGGTTGAACTGGCTAAATATGGCGACATGATACGGGCCCGGTCATCAAATCGTAGGAAATTGTTCTGACAGTCCATAAGCAAATAGTGACCTAAAACGATTAACAAAAATACCGTCTTTCTAAATTTTACTTAATTTTTGTCGTATAATACACGCCGTATAATACATATGAATGTAAATAATATCAATGTATACTATTTACTGTTCTGTCTTTTAGAACAATTAAAACAAAAAGTTATCGGATTGTGTGAGCAATTGACGAAAAGCGGATGATTTCCAAATGTTAGGGAACTTGTAATCAGAGGCGTCACTAAGATCCGACGACTGGGGGTGCTGACATTTTTACCGGACAAAAATCTATAATTGTCCCGCCAGAAAATGATCTCGACAAACCGCCAAATTTTCCCGACGGCAAATCATTTCTGGGGGTGCTACACCCCTACACCCCATGGTGACACCTCTGCTTGCAATATGCTTTTTATGCACATTCCGTATATTATCAAAATCGCTGTCAAAATTAGTAAATAACTATTTATAAGATACGAATATTTATATTCATAATTTATTATCGATTAAACATTAATTGCGACATGAATATTCTTTGCATCACGATATTCATTTCACCACGATAAGTGTTTATTGCGACCTGGTGAATATTAGTGCGATAAAATAAATGTTCATATGATTGTACTTATATAAATATTCAAAGTACAGGAATACATAGACCTCATAAATATTCATACCAATCGCGGTCCCAAGCGTGTGGTCGATGTTGGGGCCTGATCGAAATGAAAGAGTTGGCCCAGAATGCCGAGACCAATCAAATATATCATCGATTGCCTGGGTATAACCACAGAAGGCGTTGTTGGCGTCCTCGAAGTTGCAGCTGATATCATTTACGGCTCTTTGTGGAGGACTTGTCATTGGGAGAGGAGTCACGACTATCAAAAAGATCAAAGGTACAACAAAGAAAATGATTGTCCATCCGGAAGGCTACAAAAATGTGATCGTCAGTAGTGGCGTGGTGGGTCATGTTTCACTGGGGGCAAGGGAATTTGCCCCCACCCCCTTACCCCCTTCCCCTCAATGCATATAAGAATTGGGCATATAGATCATAAATTGGCATTTACCGTTTAGATGTCACCATTTAGGAAATTGCCTAAAATCAGTGTTTGAATTCTAAGGACGAAGCCCTGGTAAGGGTCCAAGGGGTGAAGCCCCAGATGCCCCGCGTTCAAGTGATTTTTATTGCAGAAAATTCCTTAAAATTGTGCTGGAAGACTGCAAAAAGTCCTGCATTTCTCACGATTTTTAGAGCAGAAAACTGCACTTTAATATTATGTCAACTCCAACGTTGAAGCCCTGATAGAAGCCAAAGGGGCGAAGCCCCGGAAGTCCTGTATTTTTTGTGATTTTGATAACAGATCTAGACTGACAGAAAGTAACTCGTGTCAAATCCATGGCGTCAGAAGCCGTGCATTCGCTTTCTGTGATTTTGGTAGCAAATTGTGTCAAAATTAGGGGAGGCAAAAAATTTCAGATAAAAAAGCCCAAACGTGGAAATAGCTGGTAACAAGCTGATTTCTTCAGGATAGGTCCAGAATTATATGTAGAATAACATACTAAAAGTCCCCGAAAATCCTCTTTGAGCTTTCCCGGAAATTTAAGATGGCGTCCAAAATGGCCGCCATTTTAAATTTGTATCATAACATTGCATCCAGAGAGGTTATATATAAAAAAAAAAAGTGTCTAAACATATGTTTTAAGGAACAAGTAATCCACTAAAAGCATCACTTAAGAGGTTATAACATCCAAAATAACAAAAAGCAAGATGGCATCCAAAATGACCGCCATTTGATCTATTTTTACCATAACAGCGGAATGTAACAAATATCAACACAGTGTCAAAACATGTTCTAACTTGGCAGAAGGAATCCAATCAATTATATAGTTAATATGGTCCCAAACCATCCAATCATAAATCATAACCCTTCCACAAATCATTAGCCCAAACTTATCATCATATAACCCCAAAAGGAAAATAATATTTTGTGGCAAAAGCTACACATTTAAAAGTTCCATAGCGGCTGAAAAAGGTTTGCCAGTCTTGAACAAAAGTAGATGTACCTCAACTGAGGTCAAGTACTTCTCAGACATTTGACATAAAATAATGATTGTGTGTTCTGTTTGTTGCCTGTCAAACTAGACATTAAGATACCATATTAAAGAAGGGGAGTAGTAAGCAATGTGGAGACCTCGGACTTTCAAGCAACAGTATTAAAATATGCAAGAGAAAGACAAGACCAGTGAGGCAATGTTGTTACAGAACGTGTACAACAGGCATATGACCTTGTAGCAGCGGAGGCTAAGTATCATTTGGTTCCTTCGACAGCATTGGTAAAGAATGTTTAGAGAACCTTTACAAAGGCCTTCTTAACCAACACACAATGCCACTGAAGTAGCTGAGGAGTCTATCAAAGTGTTTAACCAAGTCATATCAACACTACTTGACCAAACAGTAAGTCAGAGCAGGACTGGAACACTCTGGGTGCAGTATATTCGGCAAGTGGAACCCAAGCAACACCTTCGTTCGTGCTGAAAGGACGGGTGAATGGAAACTTCACCTCTACTGTTTGAGAGAAATGATTCCACATTCCATGCCGCAGATAACCTCCATTACGCAGAGGCATAATGGAAGTGTATCAAGTGTATCAACTGTATCTACAAAAAATGGAAACTTCAGAGCAGACTATGCCAGTTAAGGAGTACAAACTCTTTACAGAGAAGAAGGGATACTTCACTATCCGTCGTCTTAATCAATTCTGGAGTAGAAACTTCTCAGACCAGACCATCGAGCAGTTCTTAATGCGAATGTTGAAAATATCTGGAGGTATGACTCATGGCCGATATCACATATAGTACATTAACAAAGTGGGTCCATGCATTATCACGCTGCGTTCCTGTCTGTCAGGCACTGGAGCGGTTCACTGGGGTACACACTGCCACATCTGAGCAACACAGATACCTTTGTTCTAGCACCCAGCCAAGAGAAAACAAACATCGTGTGACTTTTATGACAATGGCTGCAGGCACATCCACCATTTGTTGGATACGAACTAGATCGTCTAGTTTCTACATCAGCTGGAATTGTTGCAGTTGCATCAGTCAATTGCGATGCTGCGGTAAATATTGGTCTGGCAACTGCCTTATAAATGGATGGCAAGAAATTCACAGAAGTTACATTGAGTCGCAATGACAAGGTGGATACAATCAGTACCAAGAAAAAGATTGTCAAAATCAGAGGACAGAACACAGAAGTCAACGCAAGTTTGTTATTCTATAAATCATTAGTGTTCTTAACAAAAGTTCTGACATGGAAACGTTCTTCGCTTACGAACTTTCTTCTCACCCACCTTCCTTCTTCCATGATGGTGTAAAGCGAAAGCCTGCAAAGAATTCTCTTGGTGTCCATTTGAAACCATTTGTTACACAGCAATCCAACGTACCAGGGACTTGCTTTTTCACTTTAGATAGTGGGCACCTACTTCAAACAGTCACTTGGCATCAGCCGTCAAACTCTCGGTCATATATATCGTACATCCTGAAGCATTATGGTATTGGATCAACAGTGGTTTTTGATGGTTATGGCAGCACCATGCTTCAACGAAGGTAGCTGAGCACAGGCGAAGAGCTCAGAAATGTACATTCAGTAAGGTCATATTTGATAACAACAAACCAACTTCCACTCCTCAATCAGCATTCTTGACAAAAAGTATGAACAAGAAAAGACTGATTCAAAATCTGTATGAAATATGCAAA
This sequence comes from Chiridota heheva, assembly GCA_020152595.1. Lineage (NCBI taxonomy): Eukaryota > Metazoa > Echinodermata > Holothuroidea > Apodida > Chiridotidae > Chiridota > Chiridota heheva. Next base: position 551,448 of record JAIGNY010003930.1, on the reverse strand, counting down.
TGTTTGGCATACGCGTTAAGTAGGCACAGGCAGATGCAGATTCACTAATTGTGTTCATAGCACTTGCCGTAGAAGAGTCTGAAGAACTGCCAGTTGTTTTTATATGAACAGACACTGGCTTATTGGTCATGCTAGTGACTCGGGCAACTACTTCTACAAATGTGTATATGTTATGCCACAGCAACCCGACAACCTTGTACAGCATTAATGAAATTCAGCAGGCGATCAGAGACAGCCAAGCACTTGATGGTTATACATGCTATAACAGAATGTGATACTGTTTCTGTTTCTGCCTGTTTCTATCGTCAGGGCAAACACAAGGCATTTGATTTTGTGTACAACAACAGGACTGTGGTCAGTTGGACACGTTCACAAAGGCCGAATGCACACTTGCAAAAGTGAATAAAGCAGGAGAAAGTTTCATTCTCAAGTTGTATGGAGCGAGCAACTTTCAATCTCTGGATGAATACCGCCATAAAGCATATTAATGAGTAATTGGTAGGAGTTTCCTTAGTTCATCGTTCCAGCTAGCAAGCTTACCCCCAACTAGTGCTGCAGCAAAGCAACATTCCTACTGCACTTTAAAACCGCACAGTTCAACAATAGATGGGAAATCCTCTGCCTCCAACAGATTGGGGATGGCGATCACAAGATGGTACATTTGCAAGTGGAAATGGTGGAAAATTCTTATTGTTAATTTTCTGAGAACACTGGAAGGCGAGTCATATCTTCCAATCTTCTTTGAACAAAAAAATGTCCATAGGGAGAAAAAATCTGACATGTCACAAATAAAATCTCCTTCTTTCCATTACAAAAATTTCACTTTTTCAAAAAGGGTCACAGCTTCGATGAATTATTAGATTGTGAGATAAAGGTTACAAACGTATTTGATGTGTACAAAGGTGTATGGGGGGATTTCGTGATAATCATATGCTATATTTTGGGACCCGGTTGGCAGAATTTTGGACGACATCTTGGTCAATTTGGCACCTTATGGTCTTTGTAACCTCTTAGTATTTTTCATTGGATTCTTTGTTTATTAGAACATATTGTTGGTCATTTTTTTGTATTGTGAACTTGTTAGGTTAAAATGATATAATAAAACAAAAAATGGCGGCCATTTTGGACATTTGTCATTTTGGTACCTTATGGTCTTTGTAACCTCTTAGTATTTTTATTGGATTCTTTGTTCATTAGAACATATTGTTGGTCATTTCTTTGTATTGTGAACTTGGTTGAAATGATATAATGAAATAGAAAATGGCGGCCATATTGGACGCCGTCTTGATTTTGATAATTTTGAGATGTTTTAACCTCTTAGTGATGCTTCCAATGGCTTACTTGTCCCTTAAAACATATGTTTGGATACTTATTTTTCACTTTATCTCCTTTCTGGATGGAATGTTTATGATAAAAAAATTAAATGGCGGCCATTTTGAACGCCATCCGGGAAAGCTCAAGGAGGATTTCCGGGGACTTTTAGTATGTTATTCTACATAAAATTCTGGACCTATCCTAAAAGAAATCAGCTTGTTACCAGCTATTTCCAAGTCAAAGCTATTCTTGGCCTAGTAGGGGTCTAGAGGGCGAAGCCCGGCCTAGAGGGCGAAGCCCGGCCTACAGGGCGAAGCCCGGCCTAGAGGGCGAAGCCCGGCCGAGAGGGCGAAGCCCGGCCTAAAGGGCGAAGCCCGGGCTAAAGGGCGAAGCCCGGGCTAGAGGGCGAAGCCCGGGCTAGAGGGCGAAGCCCGGTCTAGAGGGCGAAGCCCGGTCTAGAGGGCGAAGCCCGGTCTAGAGGGTGAAGCCCGGTCTAGAGGGCGAAGCCCGGTCTAGAGGGCGAAGCCCGGTCTAAAGGGCGAAGCCCGGTCTAGAGGGCGAAGCCCTGTCTAGAGGGCGAAGCCCGGTCTAGAGGGCGAAGCCCGGTCTAGAGGGCGAAGCCCGGTCTAGAGGGCGAAGCCCGGTCTAGAGGGCGAAGCCCGGTCTAGAGGGCGAAGCCCGGTCTAGAGGGCGAAGCCCGGTCTAGAGGGCGAAGCCCTGAAGCCCAGGCTAGAGGGCGAAGCCCAGGCTAGAGGGCGAAGCCCCGTGAAAGCCTTACGTTTCTCGTGATTTTGGTTGCAAAAGACTTGCTTAAATTGTCAAATCTAATCATGTAAGGGGCGAGGGCCACGAAGCCCTGGTATAGAACCACGGCGTGGAGGGCGAATCCCCGAAAGCCCTATTATGCTTCTCGTGATTTTAAAAGCAGAAAATAGCTTTAAAATGTGTCAAATCTTTAGAGCAAAGCCTTGGCATGTGCCCATGCAGAAGGTGAAGTTCCGGAAGCGCTATTACTGTATATGTTTATCGTGATTTTGATAGCAGAATTTTTTTATAAATATTGTGTCAGATCCAGGGTTGACGTCGTGGTAAGCCTCCGGAGGGCGTTTTTTGGCGTGATTTTGGTAGCAGATAAGATCGTATTAATTCCACACTAAACTGCTAAAGTTAGAGTATACATTAGAATATATATTTGTGGAACGAATGTTCAAATATGTTTATATACGTAATCTCATTATTAGTACACTCTTAAAGTGTTGAATTGATCACAAAGCGATCACCGACGGTTCAAAATCGATCTAAATTTCATTAGGTTAGATATCGATAGTATCGATATTACTTTTATCTGGTTGAATATATTTATATTTTCACAAGGTTGGATTTACAACGTTATAGGCTTAAACTGTCAAAAAAGTGTTATAAATCTATATCCAACAGAGTAAAAGTGAGGCTTGATGATAAAGCCAATTAGGAATGAGAATATTAGTGGGCGACTTTAACCTGGAATTAAACATTTCACTTCTTAGAGTGTAAGCCTAGAATAATTTAAATATATAACTAATTCGATTTTGAGGGGTGCATCTTCGCAGGCCGCCTTTTCTTACATTTGGCTTACCATTTCACTTTCTTTGGCCAACCATTTTTTCAGAAATTGTGGTACTGGTTGACCAACCCGACATATCTAAGCAAGGGTCATTATAAATTTTCATATGATTTGGGAAATTTCAATGGGTACTTTTATCCATTTGTACTTGCATCCATTTGTTGTAATTATTTTCTTATTCCCATTTCAGAACTTCCCAGAACCCTTTCACTCTCCCGCCGCTTTTGCTTTAGAAATTCACGGTCTACCGATGCCATTTTTGTCATCAATTGACCCACCAGCTAAAAGTCCTGATTCTTCACAACGGCCGTTCGATCGAACGGACCTGAACTTATTAGATGGTTTAGATTGGGAAAAATACAGAAAATTCAGGGGAAATGTACGTTGGCATATAAAAGTACGTCAAAGCAAAGAGTTTCCACACATGTGTGGAAGCTCTTTGGTCAAAGTGTTTTTTCTTCCGTGATAAAATAAGCATAAAATAACCCGTTTTAATATTCGTCAAAACCAAATGAATAAGAAACATTTATGTAGACAAACTCACACTGAGGACAATCATTGTTTCGGTACAGCATGATGTCATCAATAGCCACGTCATCGCGTTCGTGTTGCCCAGTGGAAGCCTCAAAGATGACCTGCAAAATTGGGTGCATATCTTTACACAAGTATTTTGAGAAATGCTATGGTACTTGGTATTTGTGAAATTGTCGATACGGGAGATCAGAAAATTGGATTACTGACAAAATGCATATATAACTCATTAATATAGGCCCTACTTTTGCAATTTGTTGTGTATAGACTTTTAATATAATCTAGGAAATAAATAATTCAATCTAATCAGATTTCCCTCCCGGGGGTGTTGTTTCATACTTCCAGTGGCGTAGCCAGGATTTTTATGGGAGGGGGGGGGGGGTAATTTAACCGACATAATATTAAGTGTAGTTAGGTGCGGTGTCACTTCAAGCGCAAAGCGCTGGACGTGGAGTCCAGGGGCCCGCTAAAGGGCCCCTGGTGGGGTCCAGGGGCGAAGCCCTGGTAGGAGTCCAGGGGCGAAGCCCCGTAAGCTCTCGCAAAATTGAGATTTCAAAGGCAAACAAGTATGACACAACGAATAATAAGAAGGTGTATTATACAAGTCAAAAGTTAGGTCAAAGAGAGCTATAATACACCATATACAAAACACAAAATCGAAGCGCAAAACGCTCGAATTGTCGGCGTGGGGTCCAGGGCCCCGCTTAAGGGCCCCTGGAGTGTGAAAATATGCCATTTGTCAGAAATGCGGTATGACAGAATTGGATTTTTTGATACCTGCTCTACGAAAATTCTGAAAAAGGCACCTGCTTGGGCCGCACATATACATATATCTCACATATGAAACTGAGCCCATGGGTTTTCCTTGGGAACTCACAAAGAAATGTTTCAGTTTATTTCTTTCAATTACAAAAAAAAGAATTAGGTTTATTTAAATTACAATGTTATTGAGAGCATCTGTTTTGCAAATTTTTCATTTAATCACCACAGTCAAATCTTCCTCAACAGCTCAGTGGTGTTGAACGGGTAACAATGACCCTGTGATATGTTCATTGTGGGCCCGATCGCCAAAACCCTCACGGGTCCCCCATGACTCTAGTTGCGCCAGACTTCCAAGTTTGTATTTATCTTTATTTTTTTTATTTTTTTTCTATAAAACACGACTACGAGCAGACGAGCCAAAACTTTTAAGAAGTATAGGGATATTGATCGATTTCTTTCTAGAAATGATGTTATGAGGATTGCTTAGAACGCATTATATCTTAATCATGAATATAAATGGTTGTAAAATGTTCATAATTAATTCAGTAAGTTGGACAGTTTATTTCTGAAAGATGTGATTGTTGCAAGAGTATGAAAACCTAAACTCTCTTTGTGATTACTCAAAATTACCAGTCGAAATTCAAGCAAACTATGTCATCTGTCCAGTGGCTGTGTTATGGAGGAGGTCTCCCAAGAGATCGCTTTGCCACACTTTCCCCCAGAAAATGTTGTAAAGTGACATATTTTGTCTGATTTATCGATCTTTACATTGCCGAAATTCATGTGTTCATATTGAAGCAATCGTATGCTCTAGAAATCTTATTGACCAATCAAATACTGGGTAATTCTTTTCCGTCTGCACAATTCACGCGGGGTATAGACCTAATCCAAAAGTTATTTACCATCCGAAAACTTTACAAGCGCTAGCAAATTGGTAGGCACAGTGCAGTGCGGAAAAACTGTACGTGTACGCAAACTACTCATATATTGTGCTCGATTGCTTATCGGTTAATCAATGTAAAATTGTTTATTCTGACCTATTTCATCATTAATATCGTACAAAAACGCTTCAATTTAGTCAATTATTTGTACGCAAAATAACAGTGGCATAGCTGGTAGTGATTTTAAGTGGAAATGTGTTTGTTTTGCAAGCAAACAAAGCTCCAAATTTAAAATTTGCACAAACTTTTATCCACGATCATGCAGCATTAGCGTTTACGCATACAAATACGGATCCGACAAAAATCAGTTAGTAATCTCTGTGAAAACTCACTGTCTTTCGGCGATTGTAATCTAATCAAAAATGAAAATTTGTTACGCTATAAACCGTAAATCCGGGTAGGACTAGAATCCGCAAAAATCTGCATATATGGGCCTATGTTTACAACCAGTAAGCAACTGCCTAGGTCTGCTAATTTGAACCATAAACCCACTGAATTGAGTTAATCCAGAATTAAAAAAAGAATTAACAATACTTAATTACTTTATATGACCATATCAAGGCAGATATCAAATTGATCGAATATTCATTTGATATATTACAATAAATTGCATGTCTTTATCTGGCTGTCTGGTTATGCATGGGATTTATATCAAATCTAGATGTGGATTTGATGTGGAATTTTCATCTCTGGGGTTGGTGAATATATATCATATTTGGTATGGGTGGACATCTTGTTTGTTTTCTCAAGTAAGTAGTCAACTGAGGGCCACTGAAATAAGTTCCCTTTTTGCACTATTTTGAATGATATAAGATCATACATACGTAAGATGGCTATAAATTGTAGATTAAACGCCAAGAATTGCTGAATTTTTAAAGTGTAATATTCATGATACTGAAGGGAATGGTTTTAAAGTCACCGTGACTTAGAAATCACACAATGCAAAATTGCTGATGAATTCACCCTTTTCCATATCAAGCTATGCCTATGTGTCAATCTTCCACCACAGAAAGGACATTGAACATCAAGCTTCATGAGTAGATAAAAATAGATTAAATTAAAGTAATGTCTGTTCATATTATACTCACATAGTACTATCATAAACACTTGGAAAGTGGACATCTTCTTTAAATGTCTCAGTTTTTATCCTAAATTTTAATGTATGGTTTAATTGTTACTTTTGCTGTATTTGCCTTTTTTGCCAATCTTTTATGTCAAGTTTGATTTAAGATTTGTTATTGTATTGTAAACAAGGCCTCATCTCAACCAGCTTTCAGCTGAACTGCTGATTGAGCTTTCCTGTATAAAGACGGAAAGATGAGCGAAATAATTCAAATGAATAGATATGGCCCAACCATGCCATCATAAGATCATATTCTCAGACTGATCATTCAAATGTGATTTTTCTTACTGCTTAAATTACCTGTTGGACAATTCAATTGATAGTGTAGATGTTTACATACAGTTTTGTATGCCGTGTGTTAAATTATAGCGTATGAAATGTCAGAGTGTTTGTTGCATAAAAGTGCATATGTGCAAGTTTTTCGCCTTGAATTCACTCACTAAACTTTGTGCATGCTCAGATGCTGGAAGACAGAATTTTCATCACAAATGTTTACAGTAAATTGTTCATGTAAGAAGCCAAATATAAGTATATGAATATGCGTATGTGTAGTACATGTAAAGCTCTATCTTCATGGAATATTATCAATTGAGAAAAGTCATATTTATCTTAAATAACTTTTGCCTGGTGCAAACACTTTTTCTATTTTCTAATGAAATAAATGCATGCATATAAAATCACCATGGTAGATTTGAGACTCACCTGCCATCCCTCTTTATATTTCAGTAATACTTAAATTAAAAACAATTCATCACACATAAGCAATCAATATTTTACTTCTACTTTTTAGGTAGAAAATATGTGACCATCATTCTCAGTCCTGCAGAAATTGGCAAAGTTGTTTTCAATGTAGTTGGCAAAACTATGGTCTTATTTCTAATAAGAATGGCCAGTGTCACATCCATTGCCAACATGTGTTCAGTACAGCATACCTATTTTGATTGCCTTGGCTTAAAATTGACAACACAGCATTAATTACCAAATATTATACACGAAGGGATCATCAAACTTAGTTGAAATATAATTTCATAGCATCCCAAATATGGTTCATCAATAAAAAGTTAAATATGGGAATTTCAGTACTAGGAAATGTCACTGCTTGTCAGATATCCATGCTCTTGCCTGTTCTGTAACTTTAGTGTTACAACTTACAAAGGTCAGTAGACATTTCTAAATTTTAGAGTTAAAAAGAATACAGTGTGCTACTAGGTACATGAAAAATGTTAAAGAGATGCATGTAGACAAAAAACGACATGCATGCAAAACAAAACACTTAAGTTAAGCTTCCATAAGTTAACTGAAGGGCCAATAATGCAGTCGTGTATTTGCATTGTGCTTTTTTTTTAACTGAATTGTACATGTAACACGATTCTTCATGCCCAAATCATGCAGTGACCAACACCTTTGCTGAAGAATTAGTTTAAACATTTTTCTTACTTCGAGGGCTAAATCCATAAGCCCTAATGGCCTTAGCTAAGCTATTACATTTGTGTTCATATAATGGACTTTGAATCTAAGTTATGCCATGCACAAATTGAATTACTGTAGGCCCCTAGGCCTTTGAAGAGGATTCAGTCTAAATCTACTATGAACGAAATCTACTATGAACGAAATCTATTTCTTGTTCTTCTTTTAAATTCAAAAACGGTTTTTGTGAATTTTTTTCAGCAAAACTGCAACACACTATAACGTTATAGCCTAATACGACTAAGCCTAATGATATGATAATGAAGATGTAGTTCGGCATTATCGATCGAATATCTAAAGTTCGTTGACTTTTAAGTTATCCTAACGTTAGGGCTGATCTTTCCATATATCTCTTGAGAATCAAATTGTAGTTTTGACCGCAAATTAGCTTCCAAAAGAAAACAACAGGTCTTTTTGGGTGAAATATGTACGATTTTCGGTTAGTCATAAAGCTTTTTATATGCAAAATTTGCCTTAAATCAATCACCGAAAATCTACTTTTTCACGTTTTCTGTTGACATAATGCATTGTACGATCTGGTTGTTTGCGCTGCGCTTTACTTACTAAAGTTTTCGCAGGATGACGTCATTTTGCATTTGGTGGATCAAGTCTACTGCACCAAACGTATGGAAAAATTGCTTCCAAACGCTAATCATACGTGCGTTATACATGAAGGTACTATGCGCGCGCATTATTGTTTACGACTTTTCCTCCAGTAGCTGCAGCTGATTGATTGGGTAACAAAGAGAAAGTTCTTTTAGCAATTGATTGGTCGAAGTAATGAAGAAGTCACATTTGGCTAAACTCGGTTTGAAAAGGTTCATAAGTGTCACGGGTCCCAAGACTTTCGTCACTTTGGTCAAACTAAGGAAAATGATATCAGGAGCAACCTCTCTTTAACCATTTATAGACGCTTTCTATCATGACATCGCTAGTACTCTCGGGTATCAACAAGTCAACTAACATTGAGTCCCCCAATGACCAAATAAACGCAACTGGTTTCTCTGTAAAGAGAATACTCCGCATCACTTCGTGACGCAAACAAACCAGCCAACGAAAGTCGTACGAGTTTTTCTCACATCAACCTCCAAAGCTGGACATCTAATTGCGAAAGGGTTTAAGTTTCATGGTAAACAACTGTGAGCAGAAAAATCTCATCCCTTCAAACTATGCTTATCTGCCATCGCTGCCAACGAGATGGTCACCTCGCAAATCGCTACTTAGCACCCATCTTTTACTTTCGCTGCGGACGAAATCATCTAGTCAAACATTGTATGACACCCAGAGATGCTCCCATATGCTACCACTGCAAAGCAGGTCACCCAGCATTCAAATGCACAACAATGCAAGCCAAATACAATACCAAGATCTCGTCAAAGAACGAGATGTAGGTATTATCTCTACATCTCAGTCCAGAGAAAAACCAACACACAACTTACCGGAACCAGCCTATCACATTCAAACTAAAGGTGCCTCAACTCAAACAACTGTAGCATCTACACCTTATTCGAACGCATCAGTCAGCACTGAATTTACAGGCACCGATGTAGCGACAAACACGTACCATCCTCCGCGTCCACTCTCATCAAATGCATCAGTCAACACTGAGTACACAGGTGCCGTATGGTTGTTTACCTCCACGTACTTTCTCTGTCTGATCGCCTTCCGCTTCACCTGAAAACTAACTTCCAACATCACGGGGAACATAAAAGCCCTTTACAAACATGCTATTAAACCGGAAACCGTCTCTTCAATCAAATATACCATAATCGAATCACCAATCGTCACCACGATACCCCTGGACACAGACAAGTACAACGCAAGTTGTCAACAACTCTGGACCGAACACGTTTCTATTCAATTGAGCCTTCTCAACAGGCTCAAAGACTGATCTCCATTTTATCTATGATCACCAACTACTACCTTCGGGACCATCCAACAATTGATCACTGTTCAATCTACTCCCACTGGACAGCTGGAAAGAGCCATAAATCTACAATACAAGTCTCACCATGGAAGTAGAAGAGACTTCCATGGTCTTACCAAAGAGCTTCTACACCTTCCAGTTATCGGGCACCTGACATCAGACTTATTATACCCATCCTCTGTTACAGCCATTTTAAACGCCAATTACATGCTAGTTCAGTGCAGCTTTTTACTCACAGTTAAACTATATTATGAGGCAAGGCCTACGATATAAGGCAAGCATCGTTTCCTCCAGATTAATATTTATATATATTAAATTCCATACACTTTCGTCACTTACCCTGAACTGCACGTTCCTTGCGGCGATTGTGAGAGTGGCCCTGTGCCAATAGTTGCCATAGTCACCGGTTCGAGTCCACTGAGGTTCGTCGAGTAATGTCGTGTAGCCGTTGTTTACTACGTAAACACTGAGCGTCTCTACGTCTTGTCCGTACATATGAAACCAAAACTCTAGGCATGACGAGGAGGTTGTCGGCGCAATTTGCGGGGACTTGATGCGAGATTTTAAGCCGGGTTGCACATTGGTTTTTCCAGATGAGACGAGGTAAAACCCTTATTTATGAAATGAGATACATTTTTGAATTTTTGTATGACGAACAAAATAACTGAGAAATTCATTTAATTAGATGATCCATATATGTACCATTGGTGTGGTCCAAGGTGTCGAGGGGAATAATAGTCCCAGTTTCTCAACCTAATTGCTCTCCCCATATTTCGATTGTATACATTTTGCAGTATGGCTTTGGCCCCTATTTGAGATTGTTGCCTAGGTTGTGTTATACGTTGCTGGTAGGAATCACACTAAAAGTCCTTTTTTTCTGTCAGTATGTGGCAAAGGTGCTCGGATAAGCCAATCATGATCGAGAACAAGAAGCCTATCAATATTTTTACAAAAAATATGATTTGCGGTACTCTGCCTGTCTGCCAACGAAGACACTTATGTACGTGTAAGCCTTTATGTCAAATATGTGCCTTCACGTTTATTGGTTACAGTGTGCTTTCACGGCCTATCATTATATCACATACTGTCATAAGCCTAGATGATATACATGTAGTCAAGCTAATCAGTTTTTGGTTGTTGCTATATCAATGTCATCTGATGAAAGAAATAATAAAAGGCATTTTCTATCATAATCACCATCTTTTTATGAAAGAAATACACACCATGAAAATAAAATGAGTGCCAACTTCATAATTGATACTCAATTTGATCATTATAATAATGATCACCATGACGCCGATCATAATGATCATAATGATGGCGATCATCTTCATCAACTGATGATGATAATGATGATGATGATGATATGGATGATGATGATGATGATGATGATGATGACGACGATGATGATGATGATGATGATGATGATGATGATGATGATGATGATGATGATGATGATGATGATGATGATGATGATGATGATGATGATGATGATGATGATGATGATGATGATGATGATGATGATGATGATGATGATGATGATGATGATGATGATGATGATGATGATGATGATGATGATGATGATGATGATGATGATGATGATGATGATGATGATGATGATGATGATCATGATGATGATGATCATGATGATGATGATGATCATGATCATGATCATGATGATCATGATGATCATGATGATCATGATCATGATGATCATGATGATGATGATTATTATGATGATGATGATGATTATGATAATCATGATAATTATTATCATCATCATCATCATCATTATCATCATCATCATCATCATCAATCATCAGTCATCATTACCATGGTCTGGTGTGTAAGCCTATCCCAATGTTAACATTATTATTCATAGTCCTTGCCAACAAGTGTCTGACAGACGATGACATACCAAGTTCCGATCCCTGTGTATGGTCTACATCCGGCCCAGTAAAATAGTCGCTTGTTGCTCTGTTCTGCCAGATCCAATTCATATCATCGGTCTCGTCCTGCTCATAGTAACAGATTTCTGCCTCTTCAAAGTTACAATCTACGCTGCTTGTGTTCACAACGATATCTGTATGAAAGAAATACAACTTATGGAAATACAATGATTGTAATACGGAAAGAATGTGGATGCAACTTTGAACCATTTCACGAAGTAACAAGTTGAATATATGTACATTCGGTAGATGTATATACTACTTAAATAGTACCCGGCTCTCCAAAGGTAAACAAAAAATGCACTCACGAATACCAGGGCAATCCGTTCCTGTTACATTGAGATCGTCAAAAGCCATATCACCGAGGAAATCTCCATTTGCTCTGGTTTCCACCAAAATCTGTTTAAATGAATACGATATATTTGTATCGATTAAATATAAAATCATTTGGTTGCATTGCTGTCTGAACGATTTGTTTCCTAACATGCAATGCATCATGGAGCCTACATTGAAAAAAGACTTATGACTGATGGACTGCAGGTATAGGAGCGGCAATTATTACACTGTTCGGAGACTAAATTTTACTAAAAACGCCGCATGGCCTCAAATCTGATCAAGTCTTATTAGGAATATTTTTTGCACTCTTTCTTACTTCATAATACCTTTTTTAAGGGAGGGGGTAGGGGAGGGGTCGCGCAACAATGTCGAGCAATGGATCAATTAGTGGATCACTGGAACTTTCTGGAAAAGCAAGCAGTTTGTTCAATAATAAGATTCGTTTTGATTGCTTTGGGATTAAGTGGAGATTTGCCTATTTCCCACATCTGGGCCAATCTTAAAAATAACAGGTATTCATTTAAGTCAATTTGTGTGAATTTGCAATTTGTTATCAAGAAGTATCTCCCAGAACTAATTTCAAGTTAAAACGCCTCATTTTCACCATCTGTCGCATGAAAGTTGGTCACGGAAAATACCCAGATTTTTCCTCGCGGATAGTAAATAAAACAGTTGCGCTGGAATCGGAGAAGGGGCATGTTCCTTCAATTTGGAAAAGTCTACTTTTGCCCCCATTCGCTATCATTAGGCAAACCAAATTTATATCAAGCATTCAATAATGTACAAAAATGGCTGAAAATCAAGACAAAAGTTCAATAACTTGATTGATGAAAAAACATGAAAGAAGACAATTTGTATTCTAATAATAAAATTTACTCAGATAATCATTTGGGTTACCAGTAAGAGAAATTCTGTTGAAATTGAGAAAAGTTGGGCAGAATTGTGGGGTTCATGGACGAAGCCCTGATCTAAAGATTTCTTGTTTATGATGCCCCAAATTGACTGAAATTCAACGGAAAGTTCCCAAATGTAAATCGTGGCATCCTGGGGCGAAGCAAGAGTAGAGATCCATGCAAAAGTCCCGCTTAAGGTCCCATCTCTGAAGATTGGTTGTCTTTAGTGCCCCAGAATGGATGAAAATCAACTGATAAATTTCGGAAAATTTAAGTGATGATAAGAAGACAATTTTAAATCCTCATGTTGAAATCCACTCAGATAAGCATCATATAAGGTTACCATTTTTAAACAGGCAGAGGAGAAATTTTCCCTGAAAACCGAGAAAATTCGCGCAAAATTATGCAAGGGTTCATAGGTGATGCCATGGTCTAAAGATTCTTGTTTTTTATGTCCCCAAATGGCTTAAAATCTTCACAAACAGACATAGTTCCAAAATGTAATTATCAAAAAGAAGACCATTTTAAATCCTATGGTATAATCTGATAAGCATTTGGTAACCATTCTAAACAGGCAGATGAGAAACTTCCTTAGAAAATTGAGAAAATTCGGCCACATTGTGGGGCTCATCAAGGGTGATGTCTTGGTCTAAGATTTGTTTTGCCCTGAAGTGACTTAAAATCAAAACCAAAAACCAAAATGTAATTAATAAAAAGAAGAAAATTCTAATTCTAATGTTAAATTCTACTCAGATAAGCATTTGGGTAACCATTTCTTAACGCTGTCAGGCAGAGAAATTTGCCCACAATAGTTGGGCTGATGGATGCAGCTCTGATATGGTTTAGGGACGAAGCCCCTGGAAGATTTCTAGTTTGTTAGGCCCCAAAATGGTCCATGATCATCTTGACTTTAAACTCTTGACATTAAACGTGCCAGCGTGGGAGGGCATCTTTCCTAATACCTCCCCCGCAGTTTCCCAACACGAGCCCAATCAACATCATGCGGAGTCACGTGGAGATTCGTATCTCTAATCTTAACAGAACATACAGACATCCAACATTTTAAATCTCTGCCTGACTAAGTGCCCAAGTATAATGTTGTCAGCATGATGCCGAGTCGAGAGGACATGATTCTGATATAACGAGTGAGTTGTATCTGTGTATCTCTGATTTAAACAGAACATCAGACATGTTACATCTCTGCCTGACTTAGTGCTCAAGTATGATGTTGTCAGCATCATGTGCCGAGTCGGTGGTCGGGAGGATATGATTCGGATATCTAGCTGATGAGTCAGGCACGACTGAGATATACTCTGAGACCAAGAGTCAGGTACCCGATATTCTACATTTCTGCCCGACTAAGATCGGTATCCGGCTAACTGATAGGCGGTGGGGGTGGGGTGGGTTTGTGCCAGTAACGACATGAAAATAACAAAAAACTATGATGTTATCGTTATCAAAAACATTTTCAAAGTTCGTTTTTTTGTATTTTTTTTGTGAAAAAACAAAAACATAAAGGTATAACCATATTAATTTTCCTACAATTTTGTTTCAATACTGGGCCATTTTTTTTCTTTCCCGACGAAATAGTCAAAATTGGATTTTTCCGACGAAAACAATTGTCATGGGGGTGTAACACCCCACCCCCTTATGTTACGCCCCTGCGTGCGAGTTGGGGTGCGGTGGGGGGGGGGGGAGATTCAATCTTCTTTCAATGTTGAAGTTAACTGGTAGGCTTAATTGCAACTGCCATCAGACATGTCAAGACTAACTGCCACGAAAACAGCTCGTGAATAATACAGAGTATCTAGCGCAAAGGATCTAACCTGAAAATCCAAAGTAGTTGTCAAAGATATTTCCGTCGGTCGCCACTTGTTTCCACGGTTTCCTGAAGTTGACCAAAGTGGTTGACCGATGTCATTGGATGTGACACTTCTCATGTAGACGGACATGGTGTCCACATTTTCACCGAACATGTGGTACCATAAAATAAGACAATTTGAAGTTCCCTTTTCACTGCCTGAAAATACCGGAGAAATAAGACGAGCCCTCTCTCCTTCTCGCACACCAGAAGCTTCCATATACATGTAAAAACCTACAGGATGAGATGAAAGTGTTATTATATACGTCATCTTATATCAACAGAAATGTTCCTATTTATATTCATTATGTCATTTTTTCCCCTTCTCTTTCCATTTTTCGTATTTACTTTTTCGTCACTTTTCATTCATCCTGATGTATATGAAAGAAATTTATTTAAAGGGGCGATCTCGTCTCAAAATAAATCGTAATAATAAATCGATTTATATTAACATGAAATAAGAATTGATAAATGTCAAAGGTCAAATTGATGACGACTCGCAAAAGACTTGCCCACCATTATTCACGTTTCCTCTTTCCCCTTTCTTTGGATGTTCCTGTGGATCACCCTCGATATATAGGATCTCAAATGATCTCAAAACAGTAAAAAGATAATCGGTAAGACTTCAACGTAGATTTAAGTGCACAAATTTATGCAAATCAGGAAAAATATTGAGAAAAGAAACATCCCCAAATACTTTTCCTTTGACCATTTACAAAGAGCCACGGACAGGTCCCTGCAATTTTCCTGCATGTATGCAACCTACTCACTCAGCCACTCTCAACCATATCTGATATCAGTTAACATACCAGTAGCGTTCCCGGTCGTGTGATCAGCAGATGGTCCGGTGTTCGAAGTCGGCGTCTCGCCACTTCTTCTTACAAGCTGACGTTCGACGGTGCGATCCGAATAATATGCGCATATCTTGCTATCTTCAAAATCACAGAATTGATTACCTGTGTGAAATGTTGAGATGCCAAATTATGAAAAGTCCTGTCTTATCAGGTTATGGCGAAATTTTCAAAGATCAGTTGTCAACAAAGTGCAAAGTGCAAGGAAAGCTGAGGCCCCAGGAGCTCACCCATGAATTTTCTGGCATATTAAGAAAACTAACCACTAAACAGCAAATGTAACACCGAGCGTGATGTGATATGACTGCTTTTATGATATTCAGTTTAGTTGAGAAAACCTATCAGATTCTCCCGGTTATCGCTATCACTTCCTATTCAAATTCTATTTACGCAGCATGCAGTGGCGTAGCCAGGATTTTTATATTGAAGGGGGTGGGGAGTGGGGGGGGTGGGCGGAGAATTAAATTGAACCGATAAGATATTTAGTGATGTAGTTGCGGTGACACCGAAGGTGTCACTTCGAGCGCAAAGCACTAGACTTGTGGGCGTGGGGTACAGGGGCCTGCTCAAGGGCCCCTGGTGGGGTCCAGGGGCAAAGCCTCGGTAGAAGGTCCAGGTCCCGGGAAGCTCTCGCAAAATTGACATTTCAGGGGTAAAAAAAAAATGTCATAACGCATAGTAGGGAGGTGTATTATACAAGTCAAAATTCATTTGAAAGAGAACTATAATACACCATATACAAAACACAAAATTAAAGCGAAAAGCGCTCGACTTGTCGGCGTGGGGTCCAGGTGCCCTTTAAGGGCCCCTGGTGTGGTCTAGGGCGAAGCTCCCGGAACTCTTGCAAAATTGACATTTTAAGCTATAAGACATATACAAAACACAAAATCATGAAAACGCATAATGTGGAAATATAATGTTTTATTGTTTACGTTTGTACATGGTTAGGTTTATCGTCGCTCTTTGAAAAATATGGGTTGTCTAAAAGTAAGGTTTTCAAATAATTTACTACAAAGTTGTGTAAATGTTGTCAAACTTTTAGAATGAGCCTATTCTGTATCACGTGCCCTCCGATACCCACCTCCCCTTCCCTCTCCCTCTCCCCCCTACCCCTCCCCTCCCTCCCTCTCCACTCACTCTCCCCTCCCCCTCCCCTCTCCCTCTCTTTCTCTCTCTCTCTCTCTCTCTCTCTCTCTCTCTCTCTGTCACTCTCTGTGTCTCTCTCACTCTCGCTGTGTCTCTCTCTCTCTTTCTCTCTCTTTCTCTCTCTCTCTCTATCTATATATCTCTATCTATATCTCTCTATCTCTCTGTCTTCTCTCTCTTCTCTCTTTGTTTGTATTAGTTCGTGTATTTAAATACAAAATCGCACGAATGTTTGATATATTATAACCGAAGAACCTTTTTATGAGAAAGAGGCCTTTTGAAAACTAAACACATAAAAAGCACCTGGAATGTCAAAGCTCGTTGAACTGACGGCATCAATCTGAAGCGACGGATTAAAATCTGAACCGACGGATTAAAATATTAAGGAGAGGGGGCGATACCTCTCCCATCCTCTGGCTACGCCACTGGCAGCATGTCAAAACCAATGTAATGATCGTAGTCGACAAGGCTCTAACCTGAGTGGGGAAGGGGGCTAAAAGTGTTCCTTAAACACTCGGCCACGACTATATACACATGCTAGTTCATGCTAAGACAACTTTTTAATTGATGGGAAATATAGATTTATCTGTTAAAACAACTCTTGAATTAACATGCAGGAACGGCTTCATGTGAAAAGAGCAAGAACGAAACTGAAAAAGAGGTTACTTTTATGGCGTCACTTAAGTCATATCATAGTCACATATTTGATTTAGTCGTAGATACCTAGTAAAATCATTTCCTAGTAGTTATCCGAACCACTTTATATTTTTCTGAGCATTTTAACAGCAATAGAATCATCGTTAGATCGTAGTCAGCACCTGCACGGGAGACCCCAATGGATTTATAGTTTATCGCCGTAACCACTCGACCACAATATACACATGTTAATTCATATTAAGACAATTTTTTGATTCATGAGAAGGTAGAGCGATCTTATTAATAACTGTGCAGGAACGGCATAACGTGAAAAGAGCATGGGGCTAAGCTGAAAATGTGGGTACTTTTATGGCGTGACTTTAGTCATAAGATATTCAGTTTAGTTGTTGATCCCTTATAAATTCATTTGCTATAGTTGTCACAAGCACTTTCTATTTATCTAAGAATTTCAAAAGCAATAGAATTATCGTCACATCGTATAAAGATTTCTATTCTATTGCCTTCACCAACCATGCATTCTACCACAACTACTATACACACATGTTAATTCAAAAGACATTTTGTTAATTCAAAAATGTTCTTTGTAATAAGTTTATTTGAAAGAGGACTTCAAAAGAAACAAAATGGTGAAGAGAGCGT
Source organism: Chiridota heheva (assembly GCA_020152595.1). NCBI lineage: Eukaryota > Metazoa > Echinodermata > Holothuroidea > Apodida > Chiridotidae > Chiridota > Chiridota heheva. The sequence goes on along the minus strand of JAIGNY010003930.1, from coordinate 533,448 downwards.
TTAAAAATCTTATTCCATTTTAAGGAGATATTTAAATCTAAAGCTCCATCTTATCTGTATTGAAATGACTGGTGTGGTAAGTCCACTTTGAAAAGTTAGCGTCTTCATCCTCATATTCTTAACAATTGTTAATGTATTTTACAGAAAATTGATTAAATTGATTAACTTCACTATTTAAATTATTTTTCTTCAAGCTTTCTTTAGGTGGTATATAATAAATAACTTTCTGAGATTCTGTTTTACTACTTTTTGACATATCCCTTGGTTTCTGCATGATAGCAGATAGATCGATCAGTTGTAATAACTCTTGAATTAAGATGCAGAGATGTCTTAGCGTGAAAAGTGCAAGGGAAAAAACTCATGAAGAGCGTACTTTTATTAGGCCTACGTATTACATATTCAAAATAGTCATAAAAAGCTACTTAAATCATCTCCTAGTTTTCCGTACAACTTCTATTTCGGTCACTTTTACACAAGAATGTCAAAAGCAGTATAGAATTATCGTCAGATCATAGTCGGCGAGTCCGAACATGCAAGGGCAGGCCCAATACATTTCTAGTCTATCGCCTTAACCACTCGGCCACGACTACTATACACAACGTAATTTTAAGAATTATTTCTTTTTTCGGGGGAGGGGGTGGAGGGAATATAGCAGCATAAGCGATCTGTTGTAACAACTCTTGAATTAACATGCAGGAAACTTTCTCAAGAAATCTGCAGTCATTTTCACACAGGATTTTATACTTCAAAAATAGGACAAAATCAAGTATCATAGTCGGCAGTGTGGAGACCCTAATAGATTTCAAGTCTATCGCCTTAACCGACTATTTGACACATTTTAATTTGAAGGGCATTTTCTTTTAATTCAACAGATTGTAGAGCGATCTGCTTAATAACTGTTGAATCAACATACAGGAACGTGAAAAGAGAAAGTGGCGAAACTGAAAAGAGCAAGCGGCGAAACTGAAAAGAGCGCACTTTTATGACGTCACTTTAGCTATAGCCAGAGACAACTGGGTGCGCATCCAGCAGAAATGACATGGGACAATTGCCCTCGTACTGTATCTCTCGTGTTACAGGCGTGATTATTTCAAACTAGACAAATATCAAAAGCTTTATAAAGCTACCATTATAGTCAAATATAGAAGATCCATGACATAATGCAATTTCTCTATATTTGACACATAATTTCATGGATATAAATAATGACTAATTACTTCATCAAAAAGGCCTGTAGGTAACACCAATGAGAGCCGTACTCCTTGTGTGAAGTTAAACGAAATAGTATAGGGTCTTTGCCCAAGTACCTTCTATTTAAGTTTTTGAGAAAAACCGTAGCTACGGGCTAAGGGTGAAAAATAGTTGGTATAGTCTGATTTTATCAAACAAAATAGAACAAACAAAACTCACTTTTTGGACAAAACCCGTTGGTGATTTTGATGTCGTCGATAGCACTGTCCCCCTGGTTGCCGCTCACTAAAGATCCTAAAAATTCTACCTGAAAATAATCAAAAGTTAATTCGTTTTTAATTCTTTGTTTTTATTCATCTAAAGCTTTAAGTATAAAGAAACGTTAAAAGAAAATAAATTAATGTGTATACCAACAGATAAAGATGGCACCATTCATGCCATTGCCTGGTTGCATACCGTACCATCATGACCATTACATTGTTAAGCAATGCATTGGGTATCATTTGGTACTCGTTGGTTTCCTAAGGCGAACATGAGAAGACTGGCCAGTTCAAATATCCCTTTAAGACATGTAAGAGTACAGGGGCGGCGGAAGATGCCTGAATCTGGGGGCACAGGATCTGAGGGGCACTCTCCAACTGTCGTATTTTCAAAGCATGTAGCACAGCAATCCAGCTTTATAGGGTCAACCCTCCTGCCCCACCCCACCGAAAAAATTAAATAATTTTATCGGTCCGAAAATTACTGGTGAATTATTTCCCTTGCTTTTTTAAGATTTACTGCAGTTTCAAAAATTCAAGATGTTTTGGTCCAAAATTCGGTCAAATAGAAGAAATTTATAATAAAATCAGCAAAAAATAGAAATTTGAAATCGGAACAATTTAGACTTATAGATCATGATTAGCCAATTGTATTGATCATGCATGAATCAGAATAATTCACGTTTAAAAAAATGTGAAACCTAAGCAAATAAGGGGTCCTTCCTTAGATTATTATCTAAGGAGGCCATCATTTTCTTAGTGAGAATAAATGTAACACGGTATAGGAGGCCTATAAGTTAGACCAGATGTCTTGAATTCACACCGAGTCGTCTGCGAGTCAGTAGCAGAACCCAAAATTAAGGCGCTCAACGAGTGAAATTTGTGGTATTTTGCTTGATGTTCTTCAATCTGTCAATAAAATGATCAACAAGAAAGCAATCCATGGAGTTATTGATCTCATCACCCTAAGCATACAGCATTGTGGTGGAAATAGCTAACAGTGTCACTATAGCTCCGTAATTTTTAACCTTGTGACCCAAGAGTCTACATCTTCTGATATTTATCGTACCCTACTGTATGACCGTGACACCATTCATGCTCACGTCACACTTATCATTCCATAATTATAGGGAAAACGGTGAAAAGTGGTCAATAGCTCTGTGACCTTTGACCTTTTACCCCAGTCTACGGGATACAAAATCATGGTACAACATGGAAAGGTCTTGTACTTTTTTTAGTTTAAAATGGCGCAAAAGTTTGCATAAAAGCACTTACTTGACCTTTGACCCATGACCTTTGACCTTTTGACCTCCAATTATTTCTAATTTTTTGTTAGAATGTTAAACCCTACCCACTTATGCAACTTGTAAAAATACCAAGTATTTCCTTTAAAAGATACAGCCATCACTAAAAACTTCTTTAATTTGACCAGTGACCTTGGACGTTTGACCTTTGTACCCTGAAATTTTGGAGATAATTATTTTGTTCATGTGTGTATTAGTTTTTTTTAGTTATAAGCGACACAAAATTAATTGTTGCATACGCACGCGTGCGCGCACACACATACACACACTGACGCAAATCAAACACGTATGACCCCTAAACCCTAATATGAGGTCATCGTATGAGACCCCTTTCCCTGGTGGGCTCCACCAGCCTCCCTAATATCAAGGGGGTATCCATGTAGTATAGGAGGTAAAGGCAGTTATTTGCCTATACAGCAAAGTATACCTACAATATCTGATCACCACATGTGAGTGATGAGATAATTAAAACAAGGGGATATAAATATATTTTGATATAACACTGTTTTATTTCTGTAAAAGGGCACCTTTTAATCTTTATAAAGAAGATGGGAGAGGACACGTCAGTTTATGTCATGCCAATGGCCCGAGTCCATATAGTAAGTTTTGCCCTGCATGGACCATTGCAAAGATGCCCCACTAATTAAATTCTAGAATGGCCCTATTTTAAGAATTTGTTACAAGTTATAAGCTGGGAAAACAAAGGTATAGGCAGAGATAAAGGCCTGTTAAGTATTAACAAGTCCAATATGTAGGGCTGTTGGGCCCCAACCTTGTCTTAAGGGGAAAATTAGAATAGTGAGAATTCACAATTTTAGTCTTTTAAGGGCAATATTTGTTTATTTTCTTTAATGAAAAGATCTTTGAAGAAAATGTTTTCAATATTTCAAAGGACATGTTCCTTCAATGCAAAGGGCACTTGTCCTATTTGAAAGGGCAATCCAAAAAAGGCACTTTTCCCTCAGAAAAAAGAGAACTTTTCCTCTTTGAAAAGGGGCACTTTTTAAACTTTTGAGAATAGTGGGGGCACGTGCCCCATTCCCCTGGTTCCGCCGCTTAAGAAGAGCTATCATTTTAAGCAATGTGATGTAAAGATTGATGTTTTCAGGGGGCAGTGACATCTAAAATTCTGAACCATTAATTTTGCTTACAAAAACCGCTCCTGCAGCTTAAAATTTCCATTCCTGGGAAACATAGTTTTCCTATACTGAACCTTCCTTTGTGATGACGAGATTAAGGTGCAGCTCACAACTATTGTTAGGAATACACCAGGCTACGAAAACCAAGTGACCAAAGCTGGTCATCGAAGTTTGCATTAAAAACCCATACAGACAATTAGGTTTCTATTTGACAACACCCCTTTTCACCAATCTCACCACTGATTCACCAGCATATGCTTACGAACGTCTGAACGTGCACAAGTGTACATGTCAAACATTTCCTGGTTGCGGTAAGGGAGTTGCAAGAGTGTTCTATCCGAATCTGTATTTGTATTTTTTAAATTGTTTTACCATTATACCTTTTGGTGCGAATATAGGCAACCAATTGTTATTGCTTTCCATACTTGCTCGACCCTGTTTTGCCCAAACGCGTTCCTCCAACTTTGCCCAAATTTTAAAATATTTTTAGTGTTGTGGTAACGGGATTTCCATTATGTTCCTTTCTCGTACATAGGTGTATACTCCCGTGAATATTTCAATTCCGCAAATCTACTTACTGTGTATCTGAAACTTAGAACCGGGACCTCTGCTAAGGCACGTCTCCACTCGTTTCCCTGTTGGCCGGTACGTTGCCAGACTTCAACCGGGGGTGAACTGTTGCTTTCCATGTTCCGATACCTAACAGCCACTCCCCCTGTATTGCTACCTTGCATGAAATAGTAAAATTCCACACATCGAGGTCTGGTGCTTGAGGTCAAGATTGGTGTTTGTAGGACAGCTGTATGACCTTGTTGTTGTGGCAGCGAGGCCTCCACGTAAATATAGTAACCTTGAAATGATCAATTAGGGGCAGAGAGGTAATAACCTTAAAATGATATTGGGGGCATAGAGGTTGGGACTTGGCATCTTATACAAAAAGGTAAATAGTGTCGTCTGGTGCAGGTACGTGGGAAGCGGGGCTGGTTGGGCCAAGTCCACCCCCTCCCCTCCCTTTTCCCTATAAAGAAGGTTTAACGAATTTATTTTGGAGAGTCAGATTCCATGGTTTCTTTTCTTCTTATATCTGGAAATATTCAATTTTTGGAAATCTTTAATTTTCGTAAAATTTGCTTCATTATCGTAAATTTTGCTTCAAGTTTCTTGCAATTCCCTTGATTTTCCGGAAATTTGTTTTTAAATTTTCGAAAATTTTCCGGAAATTTCCTTCAATTTTTGTAAGATATCCATCATTTTGGTAAAAATCGCTTCAATTCAGTCAATTTTTTTGAAATTTGCTTCAATTTGGGTGCAATTTGCATCAAGTTTTGTGCAATTTCCTTCATTTTGGGGAAAATTTGCTTCAATTTTCGAAAAGTTGTCTTTTCATTTTTGGAAAATATGTTACAATTTTTATGCAACTTCCTTCATTTTAAAATAACTTTCTTCAATTTTTCAGACGTTCTTTTTAATTTTCGGGAAAGTTCCTTCAATTTTTGTAGAATTTCCTTCATTTTCATGAAAATTGTTTCAATTTTTGTACAATTTCCTTCATTTTCGAGAATTTTCATAGATATTTGAGAAATTGTTTTCAATTTTCGTAAGATTAGTTTCAAATTTTGTGAAATTTCCTTCATTTTCATGAGATGTTTATCAATTTTCGAAAAGTTTTCTTCAATTTTCTGGAAATTTTCTTCATTTTCGGGAAAATTCCTTCTATTTTTGGGAAATTTTGCCAAATTTTACCAATATTTTCAATGACTTTACGATCCCCCCCCCCCCCCTCTCCCTTGCAAAATAGTTTTTGGACCATGATAACAGACATACATTTTTTTACTGAGGTTTGTTGAGATAAAAGATCAAATCTCGCCCTCAATACAAATACTTTCCTACGCTGCTGTTCCGATGTATTAGGAAAGTATATAACATCATAACTTTAATAAAAGTTAAATGTTAAGGCGGTTACACACCGAACGCGACGCGGCGAGCAATTTTTTAAACAAAATTGAATAAAATAAAGGAAAAGAAACATTTTGACCCCTTGTTTTTAGAGATGGATTGTCATCGCATGGCTATTCAGATGATAACTGAAAATTGATTGAAAGGGACTATCTACACCCATTAAAACAAAATTCGCGTCGGGACAGAAAACCAAACCCCACTAAATGGAATTTCTCCACATTTTGAACAAAAAAGCATTTCTAACAATTTTTCCAGTATCATCAGAAAGCCTCAATTGTAAACTTCATCGTGTGTAAGCAAAAAGTCAAAGCATCTTACAATATTTGTTTCCTGTGTGATTATCTAACAAAATCGCTCGTCACGTCGCGTTCGGTGTGCAGGTGTGTAACGGCCTTAAATCTCCTGAATAGTTCTCTACACCATGTCCACGGCCGTAGTGCAGCAATTAACGGGATGAAAAGTACCCCGTGGACCACAAACAAATTTGCTATTTTGGGGGCTCAAAAGGAGAACATGGTCCCGAAAGTCCATTTCCCCACGGGGCCATATGGTACAACTTGCGTCATTGGGATCTTCCCTGGGTTCCTTTGTGCAATAGTCAACTTAACCTGGCGTAATAATAATTGAAAGATAATAATGAATTTCAATATATGGTAACATAAAGAAGTGGTCGGACTACAGTAACCGATAGATTGTAGGCGTTATATTAGATGAATTTATTTATAAACTCTCTTGAAAATCAATCAATTCTCATAAGAACAATATAAGTATTGTCCATTACACTTTTATTGGAGTAATATAAATATGCTCAAAATTAACTTAGGAAAATAAATTGTTATATATATATATATATATATATATATATATATATATATATATATATACATATATATATACATATATATATATATATATATATATATATATATATATATATATATATATATATATATATATATATATATATATATATATATATATATATATATATATATATATATATATATATATATATATATATATATATATATATATATATATATATATATATATATATATATATATATATATATATATATATATATATATATATATATAAGGCCAACCTGCCAACTATGCTCCGATCTGACTATGGTCAAAATTGAACAACAAAGATGACCTATTGGTAATGGCAGCTGCTCTGATATGATTATGGTTAAGCTTGTTGTTCAAATTCCAATTTCAACCATAGTTACATCGATGCATAGTTGACCATGTTATGGTCAAATTTGACCATTCCTTTTTATAGAGTGTATATTTACCTAGTGAGTTTTTCGCGGTGTGGTCATAAGGAGGTCCAGTTCCTCTTGACTCCGTTGGTCCACGTTGTAATGTCCAATCGAAATCATCTGCCGTTGACTGTTGAAACCCGCACAAATTGTTATTCTCAAAATCACATTCTGCAGATTGAAGGATCGGAGCGTTCGTAGTGCTTTGTGTATCTGCAAAAAATGACGGCACATTAACTGAATCAGATTTTAAATCATTCTCACAAACAGACAAATTGGAAGTCTTATAATCGATACAAGCGACCTTTCATAACAATTTGGACGGACTTTACAGTAGCGTCTGTTATTACGCAAGAAGATTTCATTCAAAAGTTGGTGGAGCAGGTTCAGAAAATTCCAGGAAGATATTAAACTGACGCAATCTTCTAGAATTGGAACATTACAAGAATAAAATACTTCTAGAAATATATAATATTATCACACTGCCTCTTATTGTTACACCCAAGGCGCTTCTTATTGTCACACTGCTTCTTATTGTCGCACACTATGTGTTTCTTAGTGTCACACATGTGCGACGATAGGAAGCACATAGTGTGCGACAATAGGAAGCAGTCCAAAAAGCAGATAAGGCCTTTGGCCTAAATCAAACAACATTTCACCTGTTCACATGGAAATTAATTCTGTTCAGAATTACAAATTCAAACCAAGACTAACACACTAACAAATGAAGAGGCAAAAGTAGGCCTTAAAGTCAACGTGCATAAATGCAAAGCCATGAAGATCAATGCCAAATCTCAGGAAGATATTACTCTAAACGGGCAGTTAATGTTGATATATGGGTGCCGTATACCATTACATATGTGTGCCGTATACCATTACAAAAGAAGGTGGTATGAGCGACCTCAACAACAGCATAGGAACCAGAAGGAATGAGAAAAGAGGGCGACCAAAAACAATGTGGAGAAGAACAGTTATCAAAGAAAGACGAAAGGCAGGATGGACATTCTGGAATGCTGCCAGAATACAAGCCAGAAACAGAAAGGGATGGAGGGAGAGCGCACGTTAAGGCCTTATGTGCCTCATGGCACGAAGTGGACAGGTAGGTAGATACCATTAAGTATTTGTTTCTTCGCAAAAAGACAAAATATTTTTGAAAATGTTCTGGACAATATCATAGTTTTTTGTTATCTTCTTGGCTGTATGAGCCCCCTCCCTTCTCCCCCCTTTTCCCTACCAACCGCCCCTCCGTTGGCCGAACACCGATCATAGAATGTCGGATGCACTTGTATCCTAGTATCAGAGTATATCTCAGTCATGCCCGACGCAGCTAGATATCCGAATCATAGCTTCCCGACCGCCGACTCAGCACATGATTCTGACAAAATATACTTGAACAGTAAGCAGGTAAGTCGGGCAGAGATGTAAAATGTCGGATGCGCTGTTTAAATTGGAGATACATCTCAACCATGCCCAAACCGTTATATCAGAATCATATCTTCCCGACTCGGCATTATGCTGACAACATTAAACTTGGGCACTTAGTCGGACAGAGATTTAAAATGTTGAATGTCTCGATGTATACTGTTTGAATTAGAGATACATCTAACCATGCCCGAATCGTCTAGATATCAGAATTATCTCCACTCGACTCGGCAAGATGCTGATTGGGCTCGGGTTGGACAACTGGCAAATATATGATAGTTTCCCGCTCGCACACATTTAAAATCATGAGCCCTTGATGATCATGGGCCCTTTTTTGGGCATCAAAAAACATAAGACTTCCAGGGCGAAGCCCCTTGGACATTATCAGAGCTGCAACCATGAACCCAAAAATTGTGGCTAAATTTTTAGGGGAAATGTCTCCACTGACTGTTAAAAAAATTGGGCCCAAATGCTTATTCGAGTTGATTTAAAATTTAATTTTTTCTTCTTTTCATCAAATACAATTTCGATTTTTGGGTTGATTTTTAGCCACATTGGGGCAAAAACAAATGCAATATTTAAACCAAAACTTCACCATTGAGCTCCACAATTTAAAATTGTCTTCTTTTTTCACTTACGTTTTGGAACTATATGTCTGTTTGTAAAAATTGTAAGCCATTTTGCAGCATGAAAAACAATAAATCGTCGGACCATGCATGGCTTCACCTATGACTGTATGAACCTCTGCACAATTTTGCCCGAATCTCCTCAGTTTTTAGGGAAAACTTCTTCTCTGCCTGTTTAGAATGGTTACTTTATGCTTAATTGTCTGAATAGATTTTAAGTGTCTTCTTATCATCACTTAAATTTCCCTAACTTTATATCAGATATTTGGGGCATTCAGAGCTTCCGCCAGCTTTTCAGCCAATTCAGGGCACCAAAAACAAGACATCTTCATGGCATCGTCCATGAACTCCACAATTTTGCCTGAATCTTTCATGGGAATTTTTTCAAATGGTAACCCATACTTATCCAGTTATCTGAGTAGATGTTTCTAAATTGATATTTTAATATGAAAAGTTGTCCTCTTTTCATCCCTTACATTTTGGAGCTTTGTGTTGACTTAAAAGATTTTCGGGCATCAAAAACAAGAAATCTTTAGAGTTTCTGAGGCTTCACCCCTGGACCCTTCCAAGGCTTTGCCCTATTATGAGCCCCACAATTTTGCCCGAATTTTCTCAATTTCCATAGAAAATTTCTCCTCTGCCTCTTTAGAAATGATAATTCTTATCCGAGTAGATTTAAAAATTAGGATTTGAAATTGTCTGTTCTTTTCATCACTCACATTTTGGAACTTTTTGTGGAGTTTAACCCATTGTGGGGCATCAAAATCAAGAAATCTCCAAAGCTTCCGGGATTTCCGCCCCTAGACCCAAGCTCCCAAGGTTTCGTTCATAAGGTTAACAATTTCGCCCGAACTTTCTCAATTTGCAGAGAAATTTCCCCTCTGCCTGTTTAGAAATGATAACTCAATAATACGGAGCCTGTAGATTTTAATATTAGGACTTAAAATTGTCTTCTTTTCATTAATCAAATTATCGAATTTTGTCTTGATTTTCAGCCATTTAAGAGCATCAAATACAAGATATCTTCAGAGCTTCCGGGGACTTTGGCCCCTGGACCCAACCAAGGCTTCGCTTCTATATAAACCTCGCCACGAGGCCGAAAGTGGGCACATGGTATTACGAAGTACAGCGTTTGGCACTTCAGCAGTTCAGTACTGTCTCAAACCAAAATCTCTATAGTGACGCCACTTGTGCGCCACTTTTGGAACTATCGAGTTTGTCATGTACTGTGGGCCAGTTCCGTTGCCCACCCCACAGCATGTATTGGATATGGATGTTCATTGAAATGTGAGATTAATTTATAAATGTGTAGTGGCTTCCGGTTAAACCGTCTCTGTTTTGCCATAGTGATTTGACATAGTGACGAATGTAAAATAGACTGGAACAGATTTTTCCATTTTGACATAGTGGCGAATGTGTTTTAAATGCATATTACTATACGATTTATATGTAACTTTCCTATTTTATGTAACTTAGAAATTATTTAATTGTAAATAATCAATAAATGACACAAAACTGACACAAAAAGCAGATCTTGTAAATTCAAAGAGCTTATGTGGAAGCTCTTTGGTAAATCATATCAATTTGCTGTATTAAACTTTGTTACTTGCACATTCGTCACCATGTCAAAACGGAAATCAATTTTTGACATTCACCACGATGTCAAAACAGGGACGAAACATTGACCATTTTACCGTCAGCGTTTTTAAATCACCACAATTTGCATATTTTAAATTTTGCATGAATTATAAAATAATCAAACTTTGTTCATCCCAATTCAAAGACTGATCAGCTCAGGCTCATTAGTAGACTGGGGTGTAAAATACAAGATTTACCGACGACCTCAAATTATCTTATCCCATTTGAAAACCCTGCCTTCCTAAGAGGATTTCACCTTCTAGTTGCATGCTGTCTTCCCGTTTGGGATGTAAAATTGAGAAAAACAAATTTTTGGAGAAAGATTTTGGAAGAATTTATCAATATTTTCTGAAATTTTACAAAAATGTTCCGAAAATTGCCTAAAAATCCTGACAATTATCAAAATTTTCCAACAATTGAAAAAACATATTCCGCAAAAGCAAAGAAAATTGCCCAAGAATGAAAAGGAGGATATTTTTGGGGGAGTAAATTGCCACCTGCAGGATTTCTCTTCCCAGTTGTATGTTTTTTCTAGTAAGTTGGGATGTCAAAGTCGAAAATTTTCAAAATAAATTCGTTAAAATTGAAAGGAAAGTTGGTATAAGTATTCAAAATTTTGGTAAAATATATTTGAAATTTTGGTAACATTTGGCAACATTTCCCGAAAAATAATGAAGATTGTCCGATTAACATTTAGCAGCAATGTAACATTTATTTTCCAGTACCATCATCCTCCCATAAGCGAGATTTGAGGTGGCAAGTGCACCCACTTTTTTTTTTTTTCAGAATTTATATCTTTTCTATGGTAATGTTTTGCATCTTAACATGATTTTGTGATTTTGACCCACACCACTTTTCACTATCCCCCACTTTCGGTAGGCAAAACCCGTCCATGACCCCCGTCCTCCACCCCCGTCCTCCCCGTCCTCCACCCCCGTCCTCCCCCCTCCCTCCTCCGAGAGGTAACCCTTCCAACGCCCCTGCTGACTACCAGTTCCTGATGGGTCAGCGGATTATGCATACTTGTTCATATAAATCATATCCATTATAACTTTCAGGATATTTTATTTTGAAGCGCTCTTCTTAACCGGTGTTAAGAACACCCGTGCGTTAATCCAAGCGCAAGTAGCTAGCCTATATACGAATACAAATTCATGGCACCGGAAAATCTATAAAGTATGAATATGATGCGCGTACTTAATGACGTGTATACCAATCTTCATGTTTATCGTAAGTTCAAACAATAATCAAAATCAGTTTATCAATAACTTATTTCATATCAAACCGACGGTATACCAGATTTAATAACGACTAATCCCGAATTTTACGGACGAGTATTAAACATTAGGGAAGGAGGAGGTGGCACACCCACACCCCGGTATTTAGGGATCTGCTCAGATTTTAATTCTCTTGCAACTAATACAGAAATTGCTGCATGTCCATAGATCGTGACATGAAATCATTGTGAGAGATACAGTACGTAACGTAGCTATATTTATGCCTGATTTCATAAGTGCGTTATTTATATATCACGACTAAACCTGTGAACCTTGCAACATGTTTATCACAGTGATTTCAACTTTATTACAGCGGCACTTCTGTGATTATCTTAATACATGGGGATTTACGTGTTTGTCTTGTCTATGATAAAGTAACTATAAGCCAATAAACGAGTGACATGCATGCAAGCTGAGATTATGGAAGGTATGATATTGATACCTAACCCTGTTTGACCTGTTTACCGTATATCTTACAGTCTAATATAATGGCGGTAAAGAGTGGTTTGTGAATGTTTCAGCCTTGACCCATAGTTTAGCACTTGACTAAGCTAACACTAGGCATCATACTAAAATAAGTCAAGTCAATAAAAGTAAACCAACAATTCTAAAATATAATGATCAGACTGAAGTGGAATGTACAGTGTGTACCTCCTAGATGAAATATTTACAATGAGGTTCGAAACTTGTTTACCTTGTATTATATATACGTTTATATATGTGTATATAATATATATATATATATATATATATATATATATATATATATATATATATATATATATATATATATATATATATATATATATATATATATATATATATATATATATATATATATATATATATATATATATATATATATATATATATATATATATATATATATATATATATATATATATATCTATATCTATATCTATATATATATATATATATATATATATATATATATATATATATATATATATATATATATATATATATATATATATATATATATATATATATATATATATATATATATATATATATATATATATATATATATATATATATATATATATATATATATATATATATATATATACATATGTGTGTGTGTATAAATATACATAACTATAGAAAGATATTTTGTTGGTTCTGACTTGACCGGATTTTTCGCAAAATTGACTGATTATTTTCGTAAATTGGCTGTTTTCGGAAAATTAACAGCATTTTTCATATAATTGGCAATAAAATTAGCTCAGAAACCATATATCATGCAATGCAGTTATTCATTAAGTCGATCAAAGGAGGGGGGGGGGTAGAAGGCTAAACGGGGAAGCCATGGCTTCCCTGACTACGTCCATGTCGTTTATAGA